>VXAV01005073.1:135556-203000 GCA_013399715.1 Alectura lathami | reverse complement strand
TTTTAAATTGCAATTCACACACTAACATGACTGAAGCATTTGGCATAGGACAGCTTAAAATTTCCCTGTTCTGCTGTTTTGAAACTTTCCTCCTGATTGCACCACAATGGAAAGAAAATCCTGTTTCCCGCAAAACAGAAAATAGAAACATTTTATTCCAATTTCATGGTTGAATTTATTATTGCTGCTTATACAAATGAGGCAGATTACATGTGTCCAAGGCTCTGCCTCCCTGTTTCAGAATATTCTTCTATTCTTCCCTCTTAACATGAAGTGCTCGCTGGTTAGCAGAGTTGGGGGGCTCTTTGTACCCACATTTCCCATTACCTTTCAGTCTCTTTTTGCTTTGAATTTTTACCCTTTTCCATCTGATGTTCAGAGCCATTGCCACCAAACTGCATGTTAGACTTCAGTTTGACTAGCCATTAAACCACTTTCAAGTCTTGCTTTCTGGTTATCTGGGTATAAAAGGGTTATATAGATGGATTTCCTCTTGCTATTCTGCCTGTGAGACTTTTTAATCTTATTTTTCTTTTTTCTCTTTATATGGGTAAGTTGCTTGAATAACATTATATCTAAAAGTTCTTTCTAAATTCAAATATTTTCATGAAAAAGTGCCTTTCCCCCAGCTCCAAAGAGATGCTTGCTTTGGATTTGAGAGTAGTTTTGGGGATGGTGTAACTCAGCCCTAATTATTGGAAAGATGCTAACTCAGAATTCGAACTACTGTGAGCAAGTAAACGTCCCACTGAAGTCAACGGGAATACTGCCAGTATATATTGGCAAAGAATTAGACTTCATTTTTTTTTACACCCTCATTGGAACTATCTTCTAGCATTTTCAGGCTAAGTATATAATGACATTTGTAGTTATGTCATAATACTTTTGTAATTATTAGTGATTAGATCAGCTTTAGTGTTTTTATTCCTTGTCCTGTTGCCAGGTTCCTCAAGAAGACAAGCTGTGAGTTAGCTTGGAGCTCTGAATTCTTTTTTTTTCTGTGGAGGGACAGGCATTTCCAACTCCAGGCATCTGTTATGCATCCATGCATTATCTACGTGCAGCCCTTTTGGGGTAATACACCATTTTTTTCTCAGTGCACCATAGTGACATAATTAGAAATGGAACGGCATTTACCATTCCCTGAGAGCTGTGCAGAGAGCCATGCTCCAGGCTGGCACAGTTGAGAGGCCCTGAATCTGGGGAACAATTCACTGCTCAGTAATTAAAGGCAACACTGTTCAACATGGGTTTCATGTACCCCAGGGCTATAAATATTCCTTTACATTGCTGCCTGTTCCTTTCTGATCTGGACTGATGCAAATAAAGAGGAAGACAAGTCACAAGAAAATGTAAGATAATGGTGGATGAGCAAGCATCCAAAGAATGCCATCTTGCCAAGGTTCAGTTGCCTGTATCCACTGAGGCACCAGCAGTTAGCCTAATGCCTGGGCTTCATTAAGCTGCAGCACGGAGATTATCTCCTGGCATTCGCTGATGCCATAATCGCTGCTGAACTACTCAACTTTTGATGGTTTATGTGCTTGCTTTGTCCATCTTTCCATTTTTTATTGATGTCAGGTGAGTCTAATTTATTTTTGCATCTACTTCAGGCTCACATTAAAAATTAATGAATGTTAGAGTATTGCATGTCAATGTCTTAAAAGTCCCCTGAGGGCATTCCTTGAGGGGAAGGGGTCTTTTTCTGAGACAGAAAGGGCCATACTCAGAGCAGGGGAGTCACAAAGTAGAATAGTTTCAGTGGAAAACGTGAAAATATGCAACTAAGCTTATAACTTCACTCAGTTACCATTGTGTGATCTCAGCTGCACTGAGGATTTATGTCCTCTCGTGCAGTCAAGTGAATATGATTGTCCTGCGCTCAGAGCCAGATCAGATTCCAAAATAATACAGCTCTTTTCACTACCAGTTTAAACACTGAGAGGGGCTGACAGATTCCTCCTCCTATTATGCCCAGGCATTGTACAGATTTTACTATCCACATTAGCTATTATTTCTTCTCAAGGTGGAAAATGACGTTTCCTTCTTACTCCCCTTTCCCCTGGACAGTGAAGAGCTTCTTTAAAAGCATCACCACATAAAGGTATTTAGGACTGTGAGAATCCAAGCTTTATGTGGCAATGGTTCCATTCTCTTACACCAAGCTGCTAATCTTAGGACGCCTATTTTGGAAGTTTTAAATAGTTCCTCCTTCTGTTTAAACAGTTTGGTTGCCTTGATGAAAAAGACAAGTTTATGTTAAAATTCAGGAAATACATTATAAAAATGCACAGGGGTTATAAGGGAAGCCAGCATACTGCAATCTAAAAATTCTGTCAAATGCCTCATTTATATTCCCCATGATTCTGTAAAGTCACTGGATAGACAAACACATTATGCAGATAGAGAACTAGAGACAGAGGTTATGTGATGCCCAAGGCCATTCAATGAGTCAAAGCTGAGCCAGGGTGAAGTTCCCATTTTAGTGTGCCTATTAATAATACCAGCACAGACAAACTAAATTTGAGGCTTGTGTGATGTCAGCCTGCTCTGCAGGGCTGAAATATTATTTGTTTCTGTCTAACTCGAAAGTGGTGAAATTATTAGATATGGGTATGACAAGATCACTGTCATATCTGAAAGCCTGCTCATACTTAATGCTAATGATCTCTTTCCTCTTCCCTAGCTGAGGGCTGTTGTTTGTCTTCTGCAAACAGAAAAATATTTCATTTGAACCTTTTTTTTTTTTTTTTCCTTCAGATTTTGAAGGCAGTTGAATACTGTGTCAAGAAAGAAATAGTCACGTCATAAACTGTTCAGGGGGAAATGTGACATGGTGTTAGGGAGGGCAGAATTTCACCTACATTTGTTGTTCTCTTTAAAAGTGATGTTTACATTTACTAGACCATTGCTGCATTCAGATATTATACTGAGTTTGTATACTTTATCTAGCTTGAGGTAAATTTAGCAACTTTAGTCTCTAGCGGGTGGTGGTAGAGGAAATGGTGTTACCTAATGAGGAGAGGCTGGGGCCAGGATCTGCTGTGGGTCACTCCTGTCTGTTGGTGACTCTCCTTACTGGCTTGGGCTCAAACTGTCGGGAATGGACACCATTTTCAGATGCCTTTGCTAATGGTTCTCCTTATGATTGCTGCCCTGATCATCATACATAATGAACCCAAAGCCGGTCAAGAATCTGCAAGATTAGAGAAATATCCACTAGAGCTGACTAAAGAAGGGTTGACAGATGTGATGGGGAAAACTAAGGAGTCCACTGCAGCTGTGTTTAACTGGAGCCAGTGCTCAGGAATGCAAAAGACAGTATCAGAGATTGTAACTATCCATCACGCAGATTGCAAAGCAGTGTCACTGAATTCATGAAACTTTCATGACAATCGTTTGCTTTCGCAACTAGTTTTAAGCAATATTATTTTTAAGAGATTCAATAAAGTCTTTATACAGGTAACATTTTAAAGTATTCACCTTACTTAATTTCAGCAATGCTTTTTATTTCATGGCAACAAATGAAGTACTTTAAATGCCAGAGATCTAGTCTTTTCATCCAGTGGATTTATTTCTTTTCTGTGCAGTTAAAGTGAAATTACCCAGTGACTGCAGAGGAGCTGTTTCTTGTCGCTCTTGCTTTATGTAGCCTTGGACCTGCCATCTTTAAATGGATCTCTTTGATATATTGTACTCCATACTGCTGCTCACCACCGTTCATTCTCAAGATAATATAAATGCTTGTGTTATGTGGAATTTGCAGTGACTGATTCTAGTTTTAGGGATGGAATTTCAGTCATAAATTTTGCGAAGATGTCTTCCAAAAGTTAATTTGTAAAGAAAAGCCATCCATTTCTAAAGGCTAACTGCAAAAGAAATGCTGATTTCTGCTGAAGGCTGCTTAAAGCCTTCACTTACTGGTACTGGAGCCTGCGAAAAGACCCCTGAAGTACACAGACCTACCCTACTGCAGTCTGTATGGCAGCTCGAGTACCTACACAGCAGCTGAGTTCTCATACTCTGGTGGGATTTTGACGAAAATTTAAGCCTCATTGCTTAAGGTTGGTTGCTTTGGCATCAAACAGCAAATCAGTCCTGATCTATACTGTACTCTCTCTCTCATCCCTATGGCATTCAATTTAATTTTGTTTGGGGAAAAATGAAAATACATGTCTCAGGTTCTCAGTCTTCCCTTCCCTCCGAAGTGTGAGCAGCCTGATGGGCTATGGAGTCAGCTTGTTTTTTGAGCAAGAGAAGAAATTAACTTTTGGTACTTGTTTATACGTATGTTCAATATACCCTTGTCTGTGCAACCTCGTAACAGATTTCCTGCTTTGTCCAGAATATCAACAAGAACCACGTTTGCTCCATGCATTCCTCTCTAACTCAAAGTGCTGGTTTCATTTGTGTGCCTCAAAGAGGCTGATGTTATCACACCAGTGTTATCTCAGACTATGTACAGAAATGCAAGTGATGTCTAAAGGAGCAACATCTACTGAAGTAGATTATAGCACCTGTCCATTCACCCATGCATTACATCCAGGAATTCTTATCGCTCTTATATTAACATGAATCAAGGGTATCACAGTAACCTAGAAGACAGCCCTGCAGTGACTGTAGTGTTCCAGTGACTTTCAAAAACATGAAGTGCTTTTGGCAGTTGATCACACTCCATCTTAGAAAAGATAGACAGGATTCATGCTGCCACCTGACTGCTGTAGTATATTCTCCCAGTTCTAGTTGTTGTGGGTGATTTCTATCTGTTTGTTCTTGGGCCAGCATTGCCGTACCTCTTAAATAATTGACTTCCTGCTGGTATCTTTATCAAAAGCACTTACAGCCCCAGCTCACTGTTATGATATATTTGCATCTCTCTGGAACATGAGCGACCAGAACTAGAGAACATTCTAAATAAGGACTCACCCATACTTGCAGGGTATCCTGGCTCTAGTGTCAACACATCCCTGTTTTTTGTTGTTGTTATTGCAGAGCCCCTCTGTATGAAACTACCAAAATTCAAACCCAATCCTTGAAGAATTCTTGTACCATTCACTTTCCTCTTTCAGCCCAGTCCCTCAGGTGGATCTAGCAGAATTAGTCTGCTGCAAAGTAACAGCCAGGAAAAATAAGACTGTTCCTTCAGTTTTACAGGGGGGGCTCAGCCATCTCATCAGGCTGTTGCAGCATAAAAATTTACGGCATGTCAGTGAATTGTCTGAACAATGAGACTTGTAGGCACTTTGAGTCTATTTGCAGAGTACTGCAGGATCAATTAAACTTTTTTTTTTTTTTTTTTAAACTGAATTTTAAGCTAAAATTGAAAATAACAAAGTTTCAAGAAAAAGTCAGGTGAAGAGAATATAAGCAATTACCATGGTTGCACTCCTGTCCAGTAACTGATTTATAGTAACTGTAGTGTGTGTCTGAGGATGTCATTAAAACTGGAGGGACTCAATTCTGTGGTTGTTCAAGTGAAGGACTCATTATGCTTCTGACTCATGTTCTGCCTCTAGAACAATTTCTGCTGTAAATCAGCATCTGTTCCACTTTAGCCACTGCCCTTATAGCCGTTGGCCCTTGGCATATACTTGTCTCTAGGCAAAGACCATCAAGTATGAGTTATCGGGTGCCTGGCATCATTGCTGCTGCTGAATTACAAATTAGGGCATTTATAGAGACAGTTAATCTTCAGTATCGTGTGTGTGGCTGATTTAATGTATAGGCTCACACACACACAAAAGAACAGCACGGCGAGCTGCTGTCTTCTTCCCCTAGATTTGCCATTTCTCACAAGCCCTAGGAGTCAGACAAGTAATCTTGTGCTCTAAGGGCGTGAGACAGGGCCTCGACTGGCAGAAGAGAGCGTGGGTGAGGAGACCTGCACCAGGAGCCGTGGGCTGCACGGTCTGAACAGCAGGGGTGGTAGAAGAGCAGGAGGTGATTTCTGCCATTCTTTGACAGTCAGCCTCTCTTCTGCTCCACTGGTCCCTCTCCTAGCGAAGCCACATCCATATTTTCAGGGACATGGCCTGTGTACTAAGAGTGTGATCCCTGCCATGCACCAGGAGTAGCAGGCACTTTTGTTCATAGCAGAGAGCGGCGCTGTAAGTTAGTACATCTAGATGCCATCTACTTCTTAATTATTCAGATTATTTCCCTTCCAACATTCGTTGTCTTTCTAATAATATTTTTTTTTCAATGGCATGATTTAGTATAACATTTTCTAAAATGAGCCTGAACAAGTGGTACGTGAATGGTTTATCTGCAGAGGTGTACCATTATAATGAGCTTTATGTCACTCAGTTCCTAAACATTTAATGCTGCACAGACTTGTCCTGTCAGTAGAACTTCATTTCACTTCTATATGTGCTGAGCACTACTTTTTTCGAGGAAAATAAGAGACCTAGATTTACATGCATGCCCTGTAGCCCGGCTAATGACATAGCAATTCCTCTGCTAACAGTAAACAATCAAATGCTTTGCTAAGTTTTAGCATAAACACATCTAGCTATAATCACTGTTTTCTGCTTGCAGTCTCTGTGAAATGTGTAGAGTCTCAAGATTTCCAGCAAGCTGAGTGCTAGCATTTGGAATTGAGTGCAAAATGGAGCTGAGGACTGAAGGATTGATTCATCTCTCTCATTAGGCTGATTTGGTAGCAGTGACTTCAGTGGAACTGAGGCTGAGATCTGCCAGTGGGAGGAGAGAGTCAGGCTCAGAGATCAGTCTGCTGTTCAGAGGGAACAGAGACAGCAGCACAGAAAACTGTCTGTCCAAATTGGTGAGAGGCTTTCTGAAGCAAAAATATGATTTCCAGAGCCTGATCCCCCAAGCCTACTAGTACCAGCTGAAGTTTTCACTTCTGGCTTCTAGTGCTCTGAGTTCTAAAGTCATTATATCCTGCATGACTGTGCTATTTTTTAAAAATTCTTTGCATGTCAACATGGTAACTTTTCAAATGTTGAAAATTAAGCCTAAGTAAGAATCCAGTGTCTGACAGCCTTTGTTGCTGAACTTCAGAGCCCCAGTCCACTTGTGCACATACAGCATTTTCCCCATCCCTCCAATCAGTTTTTTAAATCAATCAGGAAACATTTGCAGGCTAGAAAATGAACAAAAAGTTCTCCCTTATTGAAATGGGAAAGGTGAAGGTTGAAAAAGCTCCTAAAATATTGTTTCAAAGGCTGTGCCTAACTTCTTCTGTAGACTATATATAGGAAAGGTGGTGGGGCTCCACTTGTCCATTATGCTCCTGTCTGTTCTGGGAGCAGACACAGAGAGCTTCTGATTGCTTCTATCCGAAGGCCTCCCCACCTCCAGTGCAAAGTCAGGCTTTCTGATACCTCTCGACAGGACAGCATGCACTGAGTTGCAGTCACATATTTGGATAATGTACATTAAGCCCTCAGGAGGACCCTCATTTTGCAATCATCATAATACTACTCCCGAGGAGATAAAACAATTCAAGTTTATCTAAAAGCCTCAAGTACAGTAAAGAACCAAAAGAATCCCTTTCCCACCTTCTGTCACTGGAGATTCCCAGAATTTGGTTTGTACATTCATTAGAAATGAATTGTGTGCATCTTCCTGCAGTAGTATGTATAAGTAAAATATTTTTACAAGTATTTCCATAAAACAGCATGTCTTGTAAAACTGGAATCTCACCATTCTTGCAGAGCTTACTTCATGCATTTCTGTGAGCTGCACAATAAAACCTATTCATTTTTAGTACAACTCAGTCTGCTGCATTGGTTTTATAGCGTATTTGTCTTTGTAATGTTAGCACACTGCTATGTGGCAGCTTTAAGGCATTATAGCAGAGCCTGTGCACAAAACAAGGAAGATCCGTATATAACTGTAAATCAGCAATAGCAGGTTTTTCTAATAATGCTTCCATCTACAGCACATAAAACAGTCTCTGATTTGAATTATTTGCAGAGCTAAATAATGAGACTAACAATATAGCTAAAATAGGGAAGATCAGGCAATAGAAATATCCACAATTTCAATCAGGATTAAAAATTACAAATCTCTAAAAAATGCTTAAATGTAAGTGAAAAGAACAGCCCTGGAACTGATCAAAATCAGTGTCAGTCATTGATTTCTAGAACACACAAAGAGACGGTGAGTATAAATGTGTTACTTACAAGTGCTGAGGATTTTAGGGAATGAAAATGGAGACCAGGAGCTGGAGACTGCCTGCCATGCCAGCAGTGTTGATTTGGAAGCGATGGACACAAATAAACGTTCAGCAAAGCTTAAAAAACTGCAAGGCAGGGCTAGCCAAAAGTGTCCATGTCCTTACCGTGCTGTGGCTGGCAGGCAATCCGTGTCTGGGAGCCTTCAGTCCCTCTAATCAGGCTCCGGGGATTTTGTTTGCAAGAGAGATTGTCCTTTAAGTGATCAGTGCAGGAAAACAGAGAAATAAAGAGAAATGAGCAAATTGTACAAGGCAAATAGCTGCAGGTCTTTAGCATGCTCCCTGCGTTTTCCTAAGCTGCATCTGCAGTAGAGAAAATATCCCAAAAATAGCTCAGGCTGCCAATGACTTGCTGAAACCTGAGAAAGAATTGCTGAATTTAAAGATCTGGGTTGCTGTGGGTGTGTGATTAAAGTGAGAAATTGCTGGCAGGAAGAACCTAAGATGAAACCACATGCTTAAGGAGTAACTTGTGAGTTTGCTGGTGTCAGAACAAGAGCTGACCTCTGATTTCCCCCTCCTCCGGCCAATGCCAGTTAACCCTTAACAGTTCAGCAGGGAAGAAAGTTCTGCAACAGGAGATGGCGGAGGAAATAGGACTAAAAAAGTTTTTTACAGCTGCAACGTCTGTGATGTAGTGACAGTATTTTATAGCAGTGTTGTACTTAATAAATTTAAAAGCAGTCAGGCAAGCTGATGTTTTGCAGAGGTCTTGGGAACTGCACAGTTCTAATTTCTGGAAACCTCAGTCTTGTGTGGGGTGTACCCTAAAGACCCTCCTTAAGCCATTTGTAGTCCCACAGAGTGAAAAGGATTTCAGGTAAAGTTTTGCAGAATAAAGGATAATGCAACACTTACAGAATTCTTCTGCAAACATTGACTTATGGACAACATTTCAAGAATTGGCAGAGGATTTGGCACAGCCTTGAAGGAGACACTGTTGCCTCTGTGCTGTACCCAGAACAAACTACAGTCACCTAAGGGCTGCTCCGGGTTGTGCTGGTCTGTAAGTGTCCCCTATGGATTCGTTGTGCTTACACAGATCACTACAGTTACATACTTCAGCCTCAGTCTTCAGCTTGCTCTCTTGCAATTTTTTTTTTTTTTTTTAATGTTACTTCCCAGATTTAGAAGAGAACAAGAAGCAGTTGGCAAAAAGCTGGGTACATTGGCTTGTTGCCAGTTAAGTTTCCCAAGTAGTGCCAAAAGTAATCCTCAGTAACCTATTTAGGACAGTAGTAAAGCTGACAGAGCATGGGCTAGGAGCTGGTCCCTGGTTTTCTTTGTACTGACACTGAAAAGGGAAACAGCTTTCAGTACTGTATCGGGGTTAGGTTCAGCCACATGGGACTGGATTATGAGAAGCAGCTGATTTGGAAAACAATCATGCATCTGAGAAAAAAGCTCAATATTGCTGTTACTTCAGAATGTGCTTTTTTTTAACAGGTGATTTTCAAGTCATGCCAAGCAATAATAGCATCGTAAGGAGAAGAGCATATTTAATGTTCAGCCACGTGGTGTGGGATCACTTAGTCATTCTGATAGGACTGTCCACTTTAAGTGAAGTCATGCTTCTTTAAGGATATCTGAGCATTTTATCTTGAGAATGCTGTGTGTATGTGAATATATTTAATGTATACTAGCTGCTCTAGTTTCACACTCAGAGTGAGGTTCTCTGGAGCTAAGGAGTTAGGCATTTGTCCTATGAAAATCAGTGGGTGTTTAAGGTGCCAGTTCACAAGGGCAGCTGGGAATGCCTAGCTGTGACCTTCGCTTTTGCAGGTGCTTTGGGCAATAAGGTGCATAACCAACTCTTTTGGTCTATCTGCAGCTCTAACTGTTCTGTTCTGTCGTGTTCTAGAAGCTGGAAGAGCAGACAATCCCTGAAGTAGGCTAGTCATCCCCTTTGTGCTCTCTGAAGTGCTTCTGTTGACCAAAAGTAAATGCAGAGCATTAGAAATAATGGCCTAAATAACTATGACTCATGCTGCAGCATTCGCTCTCAGACAAATGTCATTAAGTGCTCACATTTACCTGGAGTTGGTGTAAATGATCTCATGAATTTCATGGTGAGCTCAAGAAGTCTGGTTACTAATCTCCTAAAAACTCCCAATGCAACCCTGTTCCTGTGTTTGAAGCAGCAAGGGAAAATACAAAGGACTTTATTGGCACCTTTCTAGTAAGTTAATAAAACATAAAGCCAATAATAATGACAGCTAGTGGGTAATGCATCACATATGGTAAACTGCTAGTGATACATCAGCATAAGAGTGTCATTAGAGGCTAGGATCTGTGTTAGCAGGTGAACTATGCGTTAAAAAATGAGATTTTATTTTCCACAAATGAGGTCATTAATTCAAACGCTCTTTTTGTCTCTCCTTGTTATAAAGAGGTTGCTAGTGCGACACAACAAAGCAGTGCTTTGTCTCAAACAATTGGAAACTTAGTATTCTGAACCATTCTCTGTTGGATTTCGTTAGTACTGAGAGTCTAGAACATAAATTATAGGTATGAGATAATGCTTATTTTTGTATTTTTTTTAATCTTAAATATATCAGGGCAAAAGTGAAAAGAAAAGAGCGTGACAGATTTCTGAGCAGAGAACAGATGGGTGGTTTGGCATGGAACCAAAGACGTTAGCATACATTCATCATTCTTATAGTGAAGCACTGACGCTCATGGTGCCGATCAAGTAGATGTATGGACCAAGCAGCTCTCTTTCTGCCTTATATCATTGTACCTCTGAAGTATCTAACACACTCCTGGGAGCTAAACGGCTGAATGCTCTTGCTGTTCTTTTCATCAGTCCAGCCATCTCTCAGTATCGGGTGACTTGAGCTTTGCTGGGCGCTCAGCGCAATCCAAGCACTGGCTTTCAGTGTGCTCTTCCCTGGAGAGGAGCGGAGAAGGGACTGGAACCAGCAGTGTCCCACCAGGGCTGATGGAGCTCGGAGCCTGTCATATCAGCCAGTGTAATCAGCAAACTGCTTCACAGGGGCTTGCTACATCCTATTTCTCCCATTCTAGCTGAAGCTAATTGGATGCAGACACTTTCTGTTATCTGCCAGAAGCTCTTCGTATTTCCTCTTAGCTCTTCTCTTCTTTTTGCATTTCTGTCCTACTGTCTGGGACATTTCCTCTGGGTTTAAAACCCACTTGTTTTCTCCCTGCCAAGTGCATTCTCGTTGTGTCTCATCCCACCCTGCTCTATTCAGACACATACTGTTGTCTTGTGTTTTGGTTTCCTTGTTTGGTTGGCAACTACTGCTGGGACGGGTAAACCAAATCCTGTATAACTACAGCTAAGGTGCTGGTATTGTAGAACCTCTTGGTAAAATTTATTTTCTTCAGAGGACTGATTGGCAGTTTTTGTGAGATCCCTATAAAGATTCTGACACAATCAGTGAAAAAGAAAATTAAAATACCAAAACTGCAGGAAAGCTACAACCCTTCCATTCCTCCAGGCACCATGTTGCTCATCAGTCATCACTGCAAATCTCCACGACTGCTTTTGGCATCGTTTCAAAAATTATAACTTCGTGCTATGCTTTGAGTGATTAATGACTAGTTCCAGAGAGTTCCTCTGATGATCCTCACATGAGACATAAAGGAATCAATTGCCTCAGCAATGTCTGGGAGCAGAGTATGTCAAGAATATAGTTTGCTTCCCTGAGTTTATAATGAAACATCTTGCTGCATTCGTTGCCCTAAGGTACTAATTTGATATGTTCTGCATCTGCTTGGCCCGAGCATTGCAGGTCTGCCTTAGCAAACTGAGAGAGTATAGTAAGAAATTGATATTAACAGCCACCAAAACCATGCTGTGAAGCATTCAATTTAGTCTTACTATATTTGTTTAGTTTTTTATATGCAGTAGTATAAATCAGAATACTCCAAAGCAACTAATTCCTGGATGCTAACAACTCCATGACCAAAAGTTCTATTCTGAATGTTAGGGAAATTAGTGGGCAAAACGGTCCTGATTCTGCTGCATTGTACAGCTGTAAGTCAACATAATTATAGCATTTTTACTAAATCTTTCTAAACTTTAAGCTTTCAGATCAGTAAGGTTGAGTTAGATAATGAGTATATCTTTTCCTGAGATTTACATTGGTGAAAAGGAGAGACGTTATAACTTGTGGTTTTGATTGGCTCTGTGTCTAAATGCATGCACTTCTGTGAAGAGTTTGGGCTTTTTTATTGGGCTTGATTTGACTTTGAACATGAGCCAATAGTGTGCTCGGGTGGCCAAGAAGGCCAACGGCATCCTGGATTGTATCAGAAATTGTGCTGGCAGCAGGACAAGGGAGGTGATCGTCCCCGTGTACCCGGTGAGGCCGCCCCTCGAGCACTGTGTTCAGTTTTGGGCCCCTCACCACATGAAGGACATCGAGGCCCTGGAGCGTGTCCAAAGAAGGGCAACGAAGCTGGTGAAGGGCCTGGAGCACAAGTCTTGTGGGGAGCGGCTGAGGGAACTGGGGCTGTTCAGTCTGGAGAAGAGGAGGCTCAGGGGAGACCTCATTGCTCTCTACAACTCCCTGACAGGAGGCTGCAAGGAGGAGGGGGTTGGCCTCTTCTCCCAGGTAACCAGCGAGAGGACAGTGTTGTTCTGTCTGATATGCTGGCTGTGGGGAAAACTTGCTGCTGCCGTTGCTGCATTGCCGTTCCTTTCTCTCATCTCTCTCATCGTTGTTACGCGTCTCCAGCGTGGTGATTCAGTTCTGAGATGGCTTAGAGGCTTCTTTTGTTTAAATATGCATTTTGTATCTCTACTGCCTGCAGTCAGACTGTCTAAATATCCTGGGGAAGTATGCATAAAAAACCAGCATCACAGCAGCCCTTTGAGTTAGGGTAGCAATTTTACAGTGAAGAAGAAATGGAGTAGAGAAGTCAAATGTCTCGTGAAGAACTGTGCTAGAAGAATACGTCAGGATCTGGACTTGGAGACCGAGCCTGTGCTTTACCTCAATGCATAGGTTGCTTCTGGTACATTTTGAAACCGAGGAAATTTGGAAGTGCCCCAAAACAGTTGAAAACTTCTGAAAGCAAAGAACAAAAAATGCAATGCCTGGAAGGTTTCACTCTGTAGTGTCACTCCAAAATTTCTGTTCACCTCAGAGACTTGTTGCTGCCTTTGCTGTCCCTTAGAGCCCATTGCTCTGTGTCTGATTTCTTCATAGCAGTGGCATGTTTCTCAGCTGATGGTATTTTTCCTGTGAGTGAAGAAGTCAAGGCTACACGTAGCCTGGACATTTTTTCTTGGGTTAGTTAGTACTATCTGTAGGAGTGCCTCCGTTCTTCAATATCTTGAGTCAGGAAAGCACTTAAGCGTGAACATGAAGATAAGTTTGCATTGCAGTGGGGCTGTACTTAGGACTGTATTAAGGCTATATTTAACCATTTTTTTGATAAAGTGTAATTTCTATATCAGAGGTCCTATGGCCTTTCTTCAGTCCGAGTGCTCCCTGTTTCTCCCTATATATGCAGACCTCTGATTTCCAGAGACAGGATTTTGCAGTAGCTTGGCTTGACTGGGTCTGATTGTTCCTAGATTCCTGTCCTAACAGCCTGACACTTCCAGCTCCAGTTCATCTGATGTGTAAACTGGCCAGCAGGATTTCATTAAATTATTCTTTTCCTTCAACAGCTTAATCTCTAGGTCTTTTCTCAAGAAAAATTCTTATGACTACGGTAGGTATTCTGCCTGAGGCCTGTAGAGTGATACCCAAGATTTAACTGTGCTGTTTCATAATTCGTGGCTATAGCACACTGGAAAATTATTCACTGTTAAATCTCAATGCATCTAAGTATGACCTGTTTGCAAACTGCGTATGGACAAGAAGCTGAACATTTTAAAAACTGTTGTTTTTATGTATTTTTGGAAAATAATTTAATGATGTTTTAAGAAAGTCCCAACAGTTAAAAAAGAGAGAGTAGTAGTATTTAAAAGCAGTTCTATGTAATCAGCCTTAAAGGCTGTGGTCTGGGATTCCTGTGTTGTGGTTAATGGGAAATAATATTTTCGTGGACAGAGGTGGAGGATTTGTTCCACGTAACACTTTTCGGTAGTGTTGTTTATAAACCCCTCCCAGGGTTTAAATTTATTGGGAAAAGGTTAGTGGGAATGCTTTGAGTTTAATAGGAAGTTCTCAGCAGATGCAGTGTAGCAGTTCACTGTGAAATGAAATTTCAGTATGCTGATGCCCCTAAGGCAGATAGATCACCATGCCTTCTCCCCATTTATGTTTATTTTATCCTTGATATTTACTGACCAAATTCACTGTTCTGTGTGGGCACTACTAAAGCTTCATCGAATACACAGTTGAGATTTTCTGGTGTACATGTGCTATTCCTGGTAGTCATACCCCTTCCCCTTGGGCTGTGCTGAAAAGCAAGGGGAAGAAGGACGTGTAGATCAGTATGGGCACCTTGAACTGCCCAGACTGTGGTTGCTATAGCCAGAGGCACTCCCATTCAGCTTGGGGTGGTGGCAGGGAGGGAAGCAGAGAGTCAAACACATCTTGCTGATGTCTTCCTCTCAATGCTTTTCAGCCCAGCTGAATTCAGGAGACAGCGGTGGTCTTTCCCTAGGTCTTTAGGGAGTATACTCTGTAAAATACAGATTTCCTTACAGATTTCCTTGCCTTTTGGAGTATGTTTCTACAGATGCCTGGCTTTTACTTCGCTATGGGTTTGCAGTTCTGCATTATTTCAAAGAATGGTTTGTTCTTCTAGGTAGCTGAAGAGCCTCCCTTAGCCAAGTAGCTGCAGCCCACCTTCATTATTCTGGCAGTATTTCTAGTGCTTTCCCTGAGACTGCCCTTTTTTTTTTTTTTAAGAAAAATCAAACAGAAAACTTGTATTTATTTTTTGTAATCATAGAGGCCATTTAATCAAAATATTTAATCATGTATCTCTCCAGTTTAGGTCTGGAGCCAGTTTGGGTTTGTTATAATTAGAACAAGATTTTCTAAATGGCAACCTTTCAACCCAGTCAGAGATCAGAATTGTAACTTCTGTTTAGGGCAGGCATTCAGAGAAGTCTGTAAGTATATTGGTAACCCACACTGACTTCAGTGCTGGTGTTCACAGTACCGTACAGATGAGCATATGCTTAAGTGCCTTGCTAGCCTAGGCCTGAGTATCAACACAGAGCTTGGGAATTTTAACATGTTTTACCAGGCCAAAGGAAAAATGAAATTATAAATACCTGTTTTAGAACAATCCTTAAAAGTTACTGATCTAATTTTTAATTTCAGTGAGTATGTATTTTATTAGTATCTTAATTGCCAAGCGCATTGAGTTAGCAGCAGAGAGTGACCCCAAATTATAGGGGGAACGCTGAGACTGCAGAATGTGTTAGGATGTGTCAGACACCATGAGTGTGGTCTGGTGGTTGCGTTTTACAGTGTCCTGTACATGGAATGCTAGAAAACAAAAGACCAGGTACTGCTGTGGTCTTTGGAAGCATCTAGAGCCAATGGTTGAGGGCGCTTGCACCAGACTGCCTTTCATACAGTGCAGTTTGCACAAAGTAAGGAAATGGCTGGAGGCTGGCTCACTGATGTATTACGGTATTCTAATGGGGGCAAAGGTGAGTCAGGTGTATGTGTCTTTATAAAGCAGTGATTTCTCGATGATGCAGTTTAATTTTCACCAATGCAAGTAAGTAGCCAATTTTGCTGTTTCTCTTTACCCAGGAGAAACCCCACTAGTGCAGAAACTTTACCAAACAGGAGCTTTAAAATGCATTTTCAAGCACAGATGCACCAAACAACAAACACGTTTCAAACGGAAAAGATCTGTGCTGTGGGAAAACCTTTATGAATCCTGCGCATTGGTTTTCAGTTGCTAGAGGGCAGCATTGCATAACCAATGGGAGTATGAGCTCTAGGTGTGGGAGCATCTAATCACTGAGTTTTGGTTTGGCACTTCTCAAGGATATCAATGGTTTCTCAGTTTTATGATCATAGTGTAATTAATAAAGCTATTCATTCTTTCGTTGTTGTCTCATTCATGTATCTACACTTCCCCTGCTTCTGTTTACCTTGTCATAAATGCTTCAGTGAACAGTTACCTTGTTCACTTTTCTTCATGTGAGAGCTAACAGAAAAAGTAAAGAAGTTATGATATTTAGAAAACGTTTCCCAATTTATGTTATTTGTTTAATGACATTATCATACAATTAATTCATTTTTCCACTTCCCCAGTAGATGGCATCTGTAAAATATTTGTGCATTGGCCCCTGCAACAGAGAATGGTTAGATATAAAATTTGTGAAACATATTCAGTTTTTACTGATGGGTGTTGCTTTTCATTCTGTCTCGGAAGGGTGTGCCTGTCCTTTCTGTTGTTGCTTCTCTCTGGCTTTTCCTTATTTTGCTAATGCAATGTGTACTGTACGTGTATTTTTTTTTTTAAAGAGTATAGAATCAGTTTTGTTCACAGTGCTCATAAACAACCAAGCACTAGAACAATGCTCATAATAAATTTACATTTCATTGTACAACCCGGTTTCCAATTATAAGCAATTATAAAATGTAAAAATCTGAAATTCCTGCAGTATCACTAAAATTATGAAGGGTTCTACGGCTAGATACAGCTATCTAGGCAGAAGTTGGAGTAAGAAAATCAGTATTCTAGAATGTGGCAAGTGGTTTGGGGCTTCTGGGTAGCACACATTTGTCAGACAGTGGAAAACTAAGAACATCTCCTGACTGGGAACTTGCTTTGTGTTCTGCTGCTCTCTGCCCCCCATGGAGCTTTATTTTGGTTGTTGTTCACTTAACAGATTTCACAGAAATGGGCACAAGTATCTATGGGGCCGCCCCACACTTCCCTCAGCTAGACTCACTCCCAGCACACTCCCTGTGGCTGGGAGGGCTGGACTTCACATTCCAGCCTTGACCCTGACCATGCACTGTGCACTGGAAAGCTGTCGGCATTCTTGACATGGAGCTGGATGTGAGTGATCAGTTATGCAGAGTTTATCTTGCTGGACAAACTATGTGCTGTTTGGGGAATCCTCAGCATCTTTTTAGGAGAGCTTCATATGCCTTTCAACTGAGGTGAATCTAAGGGAAGGTACCAAAATCAACATTTGTCACAAAGTTTTTGCCATACTGCCTCAGATCTTGTCCCTGCTCCCTTTGAGCTCTACTGATGCCCTTCAAGATCTCTGAGGCCAAGGTCATTCCTTTAATTCCTCTGGTGGAGCACAGGATTCCCTTCTTTCCTTCAAAGCCTGATGTTCAGGTCCAGCTCCCTCCTGCAGAGTCCAGCACAGTCCCTCATCCCTGAACCTGCTTCCAGCCTCTGAATGCAGAAAGAAGAAATCTGTCACAGAATACCTGAGACTTAAGATCCTCTCTGAATTTATGTCATTACATGGGCATAGTAGGTATTGATGCTAATGCAGATTTCTTCCACTGAGACGAAAAGCAAGTGTTTAACCGTTTAAACTGAGTTAAACAGACAAAGCCAGCTTCTAAAGAAGTCCAAAACAGCATAGTACCATTGAAACCAATGGGGTGAACTGGCTTACACCAACAACAAGTCTGCTCCTACAGGCCTCTTCTGTTCTGCCAGAAATGCCTGCTAATAAAAATAGAGCCAGTAATGTGGAAACTCGTTGCTTTTAAAAAGCTAAATTAATCACAGAATAAATCTGTAGTATGATTAAATGACAGGATAAATGGGGAGACAGAAGTTTAGTAGGTGTTGAACTCTTGACAGTTTATTTCCTTGGGCTACTGAATTGAAAGGCCTGCTTTTGTGTACGGTCACTGCTCCCCAGGACGCTGTGGGCACTCTGCCGAAGTTACTGGGGTCTACAAGAAGCCCCATGCAGACAACTCCTTGTAGCCAGAGAGCCACACATTCAGCCAGCTGCCAGGCTCTGCTTTTGGGGTGACCTTCCTGGTGACAGACCTGATGGTGCCTTGCTGGACACCTGTGTGAGGTGAGTAGTTGTTCCAGCTCAGGCATTTATTCACAGACCTTTCCTAACTGACCAGCAGCCCCCCAGCCCTTAATTAGGATCTGCTGTCACCTCCATGGACAGGTGCAGGGAAGGAGCCACAGGGATTGCTGCTGTCTGTCCTGCTGCTGGGCGTGAGGCTCTGTGGTGCTGGGACAATCATCTGAGCCTCTCCTACCACCTGCGCCTGCTCCTTCTGCAGCCAGCAGCAGGCTTTCCATTCCCTACAGTGGGAGCTGAAACAGGTTTCTGGTGCTTCCCAGTTCTTGCAGGCTGGAATGAACCTTCCCAGGGAAGGTCATCACGTCTCTGCTATGTGGTTTCTTCCTCTTCTCCTCTGTGCCTGCCATAAACCAACTTAGGCTGTCAAAAGTGTTCTGTGAGGGTACAGCACTGCTCTAATCTCCTGTACGTGTCTGCAGGGTGAGCAGCAGACTTTGGTCTCTGCAGGGTGGCAAGCTGCTTCCTTTCACCAATGCTACAATCAGCTAATTTTTTAACTTTATGCCTTTATTTGCAGGCTCTCAGTATGAAATTTCTTTTGTTTGTTTGTCTAGTTTTTAGTTTCACAACTGAAGAACAAAAAACACTTTCAGATCTTCTTTTAAAAACTTTTTTTTTTTTTTTTAATTTTGAGAAGCAAAAAGCAGCCAAAGACACAGTACTGAATAAGTCCAATTATGCCGCATTCTTGAGGTTGAGTAAGACACAGAGCAACTAAAACAAACTAACATAAACAGGGAAAGCCAAATTAAATACTTTCATTCGTATAGTGCAAGAGGATCCTGGACTCAGGAATGTAATTCAATCTTTATTTATTTTTTAAGTAGACAGTGCATAAAATAGTTGGAGATCTTTGCAATGCAGCTCTATGGTAGTGGAATATTTTTTGACTAAAGAGTCAGCTCACATAGTATTGTAAGGGGACTACGTGTTTGCTCAGTGTGCAAGAGAGCTTTGCCAAATCTAAAGAAAGGATCACTGAGTCAGTCATGGCTCTTCATAGTGCAAAAGCAAATTATCAAATGGATACCTGACACCAAATGGGGAGAGAGAATGTGGGTGTCTAATTGACACAAACGCAGTCTGCTCAGCGCTGCAAGTGTGAAGTTCTAGTTGAAGCAAAAATGATCGTGGCATGTAAGGAATGCAGATGTTTATCTATATATCATTGCCACTGGGCCTTCTCACAGTCGTGCTAATAACTGTGCTGCAGAAAAGCTTTTGGACTTTTCCAAAACAAATCTGACCTTGCTGTCGCTCCCTGCTTCAATGTGCTTTGTGCAAAAGAAGTTACATGAAAAAGTAACTGCAGCACAGTATGGATGTTAAGAGATGGCCACAGCATAGTATTTTATTGCTGAAGATTGGGATGGAAGGATTTATTTTGGAGGCATTGCAGGAAACTGACAAATTATTTACTCTGTGCTAGTGATTCATGCAGTACTTCTAAGGTCTGTCGGTGCTGTATCAGATGCTGGCAACTGGTCCCTGAAGCACCGACACACAAAGTGGCTATTTCCTGCTGTCAGGTTGAATTGAAGAAGCTACAATTTATTAAACACATTGCTGGTTGTTTTTCTGTGCACACAAAAGGCAGCAGCCATTACTGGGATGTTTAGGGAAAGAAGGAGGTTTTGTACTTTTCGCAGGTGAAACAGAAGGTGAATCATGACCCTCAGTAGACACTGGACCTGTTAAGGACTGCGTAGGTGATCAGTGTTTCCAGGTTTATCTGCCTTTACGATGGAAGATCCTAAGGCTCTTCGTACACACAGCCATGGAAATGGAAGAGCGGAGATCCTTCAGCTCTGCTAGCCTCTTGTCCTTTCAGTGTTGAGTTTTCACCTTGATTTTTCAGTGAGGAAAAGGTGATGAGCTTTATCACAGCAGAGTGCCTTTTCCTATGGGACATTGCTAATCAAACTGAATTTGGCTTTACCGTTTTTAAAGATGTCTGCTTGCCTTCTGATGGAGGAATGCTCAGTGCTTTGCCTGGACAGCAGGTATATCAGAGCTGTTATGGGAGTGCTAGCAGGAGCTACTCGCTCTCACCTTCCTGTTCATGAGGCGTGGCTGCAGCCTTGTAAGACAAGCTTCCAGAGCTGCTACAATTCTAGATAGCATTGTCCTTTTCTCTGTCTCCCTCTTTCATTTTGAGGGCTGAGGGTTCCTCATCCAAGTGATCTACACTGATGAGGTGGGGAAGTTAATGGATAGTGGCATCCTAAGAGCGTAAGACTGCATGTGAACAGTCATCGTGACAAAGGGATCTGAGATATGTTGGCAATATATATACATTACCCACCCTCAAATCCCACTAAAGAGTCTTCGAGCTGAGAGAAGCTGACAACATGAGTGTGTTGCAGCTCCTTGCACTGCATATGCAGGCCATGTGATGGAGGCACGAACGCTCCTCTCTGGATATGAGAAGTGCCCAAAAGTTGTTCTTTCTGAAGTACTCAGGTATGTACATAGGATGAACGAGTGTGTGGGCTCCAGACTTAATGGACTTTCTGGGCCTAAACAAGTAACCTCCGCGTGATCCTGCTGTCAGGGCGCAGCTGCAGGGTTTTGCTGCGGGGAGTTCGTAGCGCCTGCCATGTCTGCAACACTGCTTCCTGTGCACTCATCTGCTTCCTGGCCAGGGAGCCTCCAGATTCTACCCAGTGGACCACAGTAAAAATTTACTGAGTGAACCTGATGTTCATGATTTCCTCCTCTGTGGTATTTCTAGCAAATTGAGTACCTGAGCTGCTAAAGGGCTGGGTTATTCTAGAAATAAGTGCCCATTTTGTGGGGATTCACAGGATGTACAGCATAATCAATGCCCAAGGGGAAGCCAAGAGAACAGCTGCAGCCTTGCTCAGAGTGGGAGAGCTCCATTCTGTGAAAGGTAATGGAAAACTTTACTGTTGTGTTTTGGTGCTGAGTAACTTGGTCTGTGTGGTTATTTTTATTCTTTGCTGTTTACATTCTTAATGCCTTTTTCTGATTTTTAGACATATGTATACTTTTCCCTCCCTTCTCCTGTGAGCTCCTGCATAAGATTTTGCTGAAGCCTCTTCCCCCTGAAAACATAGACAAGTGCAGATGAAAGGTATCTGCTTTTGCAGGAGGTCTGTATTCACACCGTCACTCTCTGGATTAAGATTGCTGTGGATTATGTATGTGCAGCTGCTTTCTAATGAAAGCCCACATCTGCCCTGGCTTTAACCAGCAGCAGCAGTGAAGCCATTAACCCTCCCTGTTACTCATACTCTTTGTCCTATGGACACATGAAAGGATGTGTGTGTAAGTAGATTGAGAAGCAAAAACCAAAAGCGCAGTTCTCAGACTTGCTGGGTTTGTTCTCAGTCCAACTGAAGAGAGCAGAACATGGAAGCCAGGTCTCTTGCTGTTCCCTCAATCTTAATATTCTTTTGGATTTAGTCTAACTTAGCAAGCACTGAAGACTGGGCTGCAGTCCTTCATGCTGCTATTCAAAGACTTTTCACATCACCATGTCTGCTCCCAGTCCGTTTAGGTGATTACAACCTCTGACAAGCCCGTCCTGGGCAGGACACGCATTTGTAGTGTAAAACAAGTTGCTCTGTCATCCGTCCACCCAAAGGATCCCCTGCATCAAGGGAATCTGCAGTAGTTTCTCACTTGCTTCGTGTTGCTTCAGCTTACAAAACAAGTGGGACAGCCCTGCAGCTCTGGCTGTGCAGCCTGGGCTCTGCTCGTGTGAGGCAGAGCCTCGCGTCCAGCTGTAGGATTCAGGAGGCTTTGTCTTCCAGAGGGCATTTTTGTATGGCTGCTCTAAATGACAGATGAGATAAATGACTATAGTTACATGTTTTGTCTCATTTCCATGGGACTCAGCAATGAAATAGGGAATGAAAAACAAAAACAAAAAACAACCATCAAGTTAAAATTGGCCTCCCTGTGACTCTTTGAGCACTGCTTAGACTTCCAAAATTGCATCAGACCAAGTTTGTGGCTTATTATGAGGGCTGCCCTTGATAACTTCTGAAACTTCATCCAAATGACCTCTTCAGATCCTGGGTGGAGTAACGCTAAGATGATGCAACAGACCTGAGGTCAGCGCATCTCCTGCCAGTGTGTGGTCTGTGAATAACATGTGGGCCCATGGGTCCCAGAAGCAATGATCTCTTCGTGAAAGAATTTAAAAAAAAACAAAGTAGCTCTATGACAGTTAATACTCCCGTTTCCTCAAAGAATCCATTCTCTGTGAAGGAGGAAGGAACATGCTTTTTCAACATCCATCTTTTAAAGGGCACTCAGCAGTGCAGGCTCTCTGATGGCTGAAGCTGGGTACCAAAACCCATGTGGAGACACCTTATTAAAGTCTCTGTTTGAAATGAGTGCCTGGAGAACAAAAGGTTTTTGTTTTGATGCCTGCAAGTGGGTTTTATTGTCATCATTGAGCAGTGATAATCACAGAAAGTAAGAGAGGATGTAAACCAATCACTTCTCTCTGAACATGAATTTAAGAGCGTTGGTTTAGACATTGCAAGTTTTAGGATATTGATCCTGGTGGCTTCTTGCCTCACTTGGTAAATGTACTATGTAGAGTTGGTGGTAGTTTTAAGGGATGCCTAGTGGGGTTTTTCAAACCAAATGGAAATTTAACCTTCCCATGTATGTTCTGTTCCCAAAATGCTGTTCAGATTTGAAATGTTAAGTACCAAAGTTTAATGGAGAAGTTCTAAATCTCTCTCTGTAATCCTATCTCTTCGTATATATAGCAGAATGATTGGCACAATTATTTTACACTATGTTTTTATTTATATGCTGTCGTTTCAGGTTGTGAACTTAATACACACACAAAAAAATATCCTTGACATAGGTGGTTGAGATGAAACTTATGGGTGGGTTCATAGTAATAGTGGACCTGGCGTATGTCTTTGTGGATTCTCAGAGATTTTTCCACTGTTAAACGGGAATGCTTTTNTTTTTTTTTGTGTGTGTGTGTCAGGTGATCCCTTGTGCTTGTGCCATGGCATAAGTAGTTCAGATGAGAACCAGGGCACTATCCTGTCAAGACTTAATGAAAGAAATAAGCTGTGTAGCTGGTCTGTAGCATGCTTCAAGGCTCCAGAATAGGTGCCTCCCATATACTTTCAGATGACAAATGAAGAGTGTTACAGGTCTGTCAACATGCAACATGTAAGGATAAGGACTATCAGAAGTTATTGTTTCTCACTACATCCCTGAGAGGCATTGGCCAAGCTTTGCAACCAGGTGCCAACTTACTGGGGTGTGATAGAGCCAAAGGACTACAGCCATTGGCAGGCAGATTGGTCATTGTGACCTGCTGTTATGTTACTGTTCTGTTAGCAGAGAGACCCCTTGACCAGAGGATCTTTGTGTCTGCTTTCACCTCGGGTATGTTCTTCATATGTGTGCATGTGTGTGTATGTGTATGTTTGCTTGTGCCTAGAATCCCGTATGCTTACTGAAGAACAGTGTCCAGTTCTTCAAATGTGTATAGGAGTTGAGTGTTAACCAACCTAACTGCCTAGAAGAAAAGGCATACATCTGTTTCCTGGGTTACAGTCTGTAAAAAAAGAAGAATTAACTCACTAAAAGTTTCCTTAGGGACAGAGTTTCTAGGCTGTTCTCTCTAAGAAGAGTTTGATAGAAGGAATATAGACAAGAGAGAAAAGTAGACTCTCCTGGACAATGATTCCGAGGAGGATCTTCATGTGCTTTTTGTCACTTGCTCAGTCCTGCAAAATCCTAATTTTTCACCAGTTGTTATTGGGGTATGACATATCACAAGCAGTTAGAAGTCCAGAGAAAGAGGGGCATTAACTAGCCGCTCAGCTGCCCACTAGGCTGGGCAGGAAAACTCATGAGTGTGGAGCCAAAAAACGAGACACTGAGAAATTCCTGTTGTGGATAAAAAATGGTGGCTGGCCAGTTCTCATAGTCTGCTTTCCTCACATTAGCTTATCATTTTTTGATTGATTGCATTGACATTATCTGTTATTTTTTTTGAGTTGGAATTGAATTGGAGAAGTGTTTTCTGAAGTGAAGAGCATATGTTTTTATATATTTTCCCTGGGTCTGGTGATAAATTTGATGCACATGAGAGTACAGTAATGAAATACTAATAATCAAATGCAGTTTTTTCTCTTTGCTTTAATAATTCAGAACATAGCCTCTGACTTTGGAAAAAAAAGCCTGTATTTATGCACGTAAGTGACTTTGGCAAGCTAGATCTCTGAGGAGATAACATGTCTGAATAAGCAGGGTTTCTATATCATAAAAAATTAAGTGGTTGTTGTAGGTATTGATACTTGGCAGGCACTGAACTGAAAGTGGGAGTGCATGTAATTTTTTAGAGGTATGGATAGGTCGGTCTGGGTTACTTTTTATTAAAATTATACAGTAATGCTTAGTCATACCTCAGATGCAGTTATGGGAATGAAGGTAGATTATCCCCCAGGGGTGAGAATAACCTTTACTCCATTGGTGCCTGTGCGATTGAAACCACACCAGAGGGCTCATACTGCTTTAATTCCATTGGTACAATCTTTGGACAAGGCCTTTCTCCACGTTATTGAACAAGCAGGCCTTATCTCCTAATGACCAAGATTAGGTACCGTTTTACTGCGGCAAATAAAACATACTTCTTGTGCTGTATTCATTTATGAGTCTTACTCTGATCAATAACTGCATTTCCAGCTGTTGTTCCTTGTGCATCTGAAAAAGGGAAAGCCGGATTCCTTTTCTCTAAGTAGAACGAACTCCAAACCAGAAGTTTTTACAGACGCATCTTTCAGCTACAGAGTAAAGCCAAATTGTGAGGAAGACCTCAGATACACACCTGCCACCTCAGTGAATTATCCCAGACTGGGAAGGACTTATTTACGGATAAATCCACATGTCTCAGAGCGATCATTTCTGTCTCTTGGGCAGGGAGTCCTGCATGACCAGCAGGTTTGGTGAAATTTCCACTGTACAGCAGCTATTGAGGGTTTGCTAATGCCAGGCTGAAAACACAGAGCTGCCTCTCCCCCAGGTCCAGATGCTACCTTGGAGGAATATGAGTCAGTGAAGGAATAAGGAGATTAATAAAAAGTATGGCAGCAAGCAGTTTCGTTTTCTTGTATTTTACATAACAACCAGATCAGCACCCACAGAAGCAGAGACACTCAGTATTTGCACAGAGGTCTTTTTCATATTGCAGTAAGTAAAGCTGACCTTAAACTGGAAATGAGTGTAACTGGCAGCTTTGGAGAGTTGCTACAGCTATAAAAGAGTCTGTGTGAAAGGGAGAATCTGTCCCTTGCCTCCTCCCTTTGAATTTTCTGACACTGAATATACAGCTGCTGTTGGTACTGCATTGTCTTTTTGGGTTGGCAATTGTTTCTGAAGAAAAGTTCCTAGAAATTTCCTTTGCTTTAACCAACTAAATTCAGTGTGAGAGCTACTGGTAATGATTTCTTGGACTATTATAAGTAATTTTGATTACTTTCTCCAAGTTCTATTTTCAACCTTCTAAAGCTTATTGGTTTTGCTTCAAGTCTTACATCTTTGTTGCAGATTTTCACATTGTGTAGGAAATCTCTTGTCCCGTGTTCAGTCACACACTGGCTTTGGTCTCCAAAACACCCTTTTTTTTTTTTTTTTTATCATGACCCACCTCACTTATGCATCAGAAGTTTGTGTTTGTTTTTTTTTTTTTCCCCTACTGAGCAGCTGCATTTTCATTGCATGTTCTGGGAATAACTGTCAACTAATGAGATATAGTCTGCTCAGCCTTCACTATATGGCTGCAGTCGCCACTCTTTTGTCGTAGAAAACCAAATTTCTTTGTGTCTCTTTTGTCTGGAATGGTTTCAGCAACATTCCTCAAAAGAACGTTCCTGAAGTGAGCTAGGTCTCTGAACCATCTAAACCAACAGCAAGCACCTTCCTATGCCTGTCTCTTAAGAAAATAACTGGGGCAATGCAGAATTAACACGGCCTTGTACTCAGGGCCTTGTAAACACAAAATGAAACCTTTGGAGGGATGAAATGCACACAGCTGAGTGATAAACCTTGTAAAAAGATGTTCAATTTTTTCAGAAAACAGATTTTCTTTCTTACCATATATGACCTTTCCTTTGCCCTTCAACTGCTATGGAAAATAACTCTAAATCTGTAGAACATTCAGAAGTACCATGGTGAGTGCTAATAATTTTATTTTATTTTATTTTATTTTGTTTTTCCTTAAAGCCTCAGCTGCTAGAATAATTTGATTCTGCAAGCATCTTAATTTTCAAAATAAGTTCTCGAGCCTCTTGTTGTAAGAAAACCTCAGGAACACAAACCTCAAAGACTGAAATCCTATTTAAAAAGCTCAAGGTTTATTGAAAAAAGGTTGCATTTTGATTTGGCTCATTCTTTAGGGAAGAAGTTGATGTATTTTTTAAAAGCTTGAGACTGACGGTCCTTAATATCCCTCACACTTTATTACTGCTTAATTATGTCCCTTCTGAAATGGTAAGAGAGACTCCAACTGTAGCAGAACTTAACCAGTTCCTACCAACACATGTTTTTGTTGGCTCCACAAAAAATCTCTCCATATATTGCCACGAATATTTGCTTTACAGAAACAGAGCTGACTCACAGAGCTGAGACACCTTCTTGCAGCTGCTGAATACAAAGACATATGCCCCCATAATACAATGCTGCTTCTTACTGGGATTCTTCCAGTGCACTTACTGCCAAGAGCAATAGAAGAGCTCTTTCCTTGTAGACTTTAATCGAGCAAAGCTCTCTTTGATTTGAAAGTTAGTTTTGCCTCAGCAATGAGTACAGAACTAGGCCATACAAATAGTTTCAGTGTAGATCAAAAGATTATTGTATGTAGGTATTACCAGCTAGCATTATTGATATTAATGAGGAGACATACTGTGCTTACCATCTGCAGATGTTGGAGTGGGTGGATAAGGTTTGGGTTTTAGGGAATTGGAAACAACCTGATTTTTTTTTTTCCATTTGGTTAATTATGTAATGATTCTTAACACAGATAAGAGTGACTAATTTGGCCAATGAATTTAATGGGATGAAAGACAAGTACAAAAACAAGGCAAACAAAGAAAGAATAAGAAAAAAAAAAAAAAAAAAAAAAAAAAAAAAAAAAAAAACAACACAAGAGCTTTAGGTTATATTTAATGGTGTGGAATTGCTGTAGGTACCAGAGTCAAACTTTTCTCCTTACTTTTAGAAGTTAAATATTGAATCAGAATTTGAACACATGATAAATATAAATTGCAGAGATTGTTGTTTCTGACTTGTACATGGTTTAGAATACTTACATATCCTGTGTCAGCCAATAAATCTGTGGTTCAGAGGAGGAAATGTACGTATGGGTCCTGTTACCTGTCTTGTTATATAACTGATTATTTCATATTTTCTGTTCATAGGCTGTTACATTTTAAGTTTTTAAAATAGAAAGCAAATCTTTGTATTTACTTCGGAGAGCTTCACAGCTTTTGCTAGTGATTCTTTCTGCCTGCTGCTGTGAGAAAAAATCTTCAATATATTATTTATGTGCTGACTGTGGCAGTGTTGCTTTTCTGACATTTTGCTTATTTTAAAGAATGAAGGAGGCCACAGCCGAAGGAGCGTGCCTGTCAGCCTTGGCTGCTGCTAGAGCAAGTGTTTGCTTTTAAAGGGAAAGCTGAGCGTGGCTTTCCTTGGTGTTGCAGATTGTGTACCAGCACACGTAAATGATAGCAGATTTGTTTAAACATAAATTAAAGAAGAATCATAGTTAATTTGCAGCAATTTTTGGCACACAGGACCAATTCACCCTTCTGGCCATTTAAGAGGAACCTTTTGTGAACACAATCCTCTTGTCTTTTCTGTGATTCCTGGTCCATCATCAGTCCCTCATCTTTTATGGACGACTTATTTCCAGCATCTTTTCCTTTTCTGAGCTTAGTTTTCTGGTGTGTTCTTTTCCCTCCTTACAAGATCTCGTTGTGACCACGCATCCTTGGCTAGGAACAGCACACTTTGAGAATGCAAGGATTGCTTTGCTGTGTTCTGCAGAGAGCCTGTAAGCTGTAGGAGAGAGCCAGTGCTGCGGCACCGGGTAGCATGTCATGGGGTTGTCATCTGCAGGGAACCCTTCATACTCCAGAAACAGCAGTAGAGCATAGTGCAGCACCCGGCCGGCAGCACGGCAGACCTCTTGTCCTCTAAGTCTTTGTAGCACGAGGGAGATGTCATAAAGGTGAAGGGACTTGCCTGAGTGGCAAATCAGTGGCAGCATCAGCATAGAGCCTCCTGAGTCGAAGCAGTGCTGGGGCTCCAAACCAGAGCGCTGCTGCGTAGGCCTCCTATCAGCACATTACATAATGTCAGCCTTATTAACAGTGATCGTTCTTATCTAACAAAGCCCATGAACCTTAGACTGCTTCGGGGAGGAGGGATGCATTACATGATAATTACAGGATGCTAGAGCTCTCCAAGAACATTTTAAGTTGCATGTATTTGATATTATGCAGATATAAAAAGGCTGCAGGTGGCTGCTCTCTCAGCTTCACCTTTTGACTTTTGGACTGTGCCTCTACAGAGGATTTTCAAACACTTCTATGCCGGGACAACAGACGATGGAAGGCTGCCCAGATACAACTTGTATCCTACTGGGAGGAGAAGGAATGGCCATCCTCATGTTCAGCTTCTCCATGCATGAGTATTTCATCCTGGCCAACAGACATAGAAAAGAAATAAACAAAAGAACTGCACTTTCAGTGAAAATTCCTGCTTAAATATCTTGGTAGAACAAAGGGCTTCAAACAGTCTTAGGAATAAGCAAAAAGCTACTGATTGGCTGTACCAAAAAAATTAAAAAATATTGTGGAAGTATCAATCTCTGTAGAGAGAGGTATTTTTATCTGCCCTACCTAAGAAAGCATATATTATCCATTATGTTTTATTTTCTTTTAGTACTTCTGGGGGGTGGGACTGAGAAAACCTGTTTTGCACTGCCTTTTATTAAATGACGAATCTCATCAATTGTGCTTGCTTTTATCATACTTTATTGTAGGGATAGTTGTGAGCCTTCTACCAAAACATCATGCATTAGACTCATCTTGTCTAGACATTGATTTCAGTAGGTGTTGGAACTTTGTTAAATGTTTTCTAGAAAGGTTTTTTTCACTGCTACTAATCTTGGACAGCAGACAAATGAAGTGGATGAAAAATATTTGTTTGGATTATAGCATGTAAGAAAGTGATCTCAGTTCAATAGCCAGTCCCAAGATATTTGCTTTTGATGTAGTTGTTTTTTGGAAAATCTTTAACTTGCTGTAAAATGTATTATTAGTGAGGAGCTTCAAAGCAAAGCATTCTTCCCTCCCACTTTTGATTATTTGATAAAGAAAGATTCTAAACATAAGCATATGGTTAAAGTGATTATGTAAAATAGCTTTTTAGCAATTAATATTTGAGTGAAAGCCTGCTCTAAAGTGAAACCATAATGGATCGTTGTTACATTATCAGATTTCATGCAGAGGATGTTTAGCTAAGCTCATTCTGTGCAAACAAAGCAATAAAAAACAGGCGTGAAAAACTCATCAGTTTAGGACTTCTCTGCTGTGGAATTTCACCGGCTTTGCTGATGCTGTGGCAGCTTTGTCTGCAATTCCAAATCTTTTATCTTGGCATATTTTAACATAATCAGTGCTTTTTCACTGTGATCATAAGGTTTCATTATTTTTTTTAAAGCTATTAAAAGAGAGAGTGGTACTTTGGCGTGGATTCACAATGAGCTTTGATGAGTTCCAGAAAAGTGACTGTTATACAAATACAAGGAATGAAAAGAACTTGTTATCTTTAACAAGACCTTGATTGGATGTAATAAAAGTTCCTTGTTAATTTACTTAAGTTAGCAGCTATGCTGGTAATGAATTTATAATCAACAACATTTGATCTTCTGCGGAAGCTCTTGCCCCTTTCTCCCCCCAAAAATGTTTCTGGAGAGAGTCCAGATAGTTTTCTTTAATAGGGATTAAAACTTTAAAGGAGTGCTGCTTTATGGTGACCCTTTTTGGCAGTTTATCAGAATACTTCTGCAGCTGGTAAATGTAACTACAAAATTCTGTGGAGGGATGACTATTTTTCCTTAAACAATCTCTTGTCTCCCCGCCCTGCCATGGGCAGCACATTGTTTACAGCAACACTGACAAAATAAAGAATCGCAAAAATGAGTTACGTGAACAGGAAAGCTTTGATTGTGCAGGAATAGCTCCAAAAATGCCTTTGTTTAATGCATGTTAAGTGAAGTCATTATCCTAGAACTTTGAAATAATCCTACCCAAATAGACATAACTTGTTTTTTTAACTAATTATGTTCCATTTAGAGTTCTGAGAAATTGACTGTGTGTTTAACATAAATTAGGACTGACATTCAGATGAGGACTGCCACAAAGGCTGTTCAAATATTGTGCTGCATTTGTAGGCAAGTTTTCCTGTTGACTCACTCGGGTTTTACAGCCCTTTTTACAAACTGGTGGTGCTGGAATTCAGTGTTTGGGGAGGAGGCCGCATGTGTGTTGTTGTTTCGTTCATGTTTGAGAAGTCTGTGAATCAGCCCTATATTCCCCCCCCGTTCCAGCCCCTGCTACGTACTGTCCTGGTCTGCTGGGTGAGCACCAACAGCACAGCAACAGATGGACGGGGCAGACAGGCGGCCCGTATAATCCATCCCATGCCATTTTTATAAGCCTATAAAAACGCAATAAAGAAAAGGGTCTCATTAGGTAGAGGCAGGGGGCTGATTGATTTGCAGGCCACACTCAGTTTATAGCTGCCTTCTGTGTGAAAGTCCACCTTACAGTGTGACTTTACCCTGTTTGCATGGCTTGTTCAGTCAGACTTAATTTACCTCAGGTAGTGTCGAGCGTTATTCGTGTTGTTGTGGTGACTCCTGCCCCAGTTTGGCACCTCAGTATGGACTCACTCTCAGTGCACTTTGTGCAAACAAAACCCTGAAGCCAGAGGTCAGGGGGAAAGCTGAGTGAAACGCTTCTAAGCGTGTGTTGTCTGTGAAGGCAGGAGCTGTGTAATTGAAAGGGAAACTTAAAACCGTCAGAGCTCCTATTTCAACTTGCCTGTATTTTTCTGCACTGCAGCAAACATCACCTCCAAATGGTGAGGCAGGCTGAAGGGAAAATGTTCTGTACGTAGCCAGTCTGAGTGATTCTCAGCGCGGTCCATTCTGTCTTTTGCTGTGCGAGTCTTTCTAGGGAAGAGGCTTTATCCTGTAAAAGAAACCAGAGCATGCAGCTGTCAAATCATAGAACAGGGCAGGGGGACCGAGGGAGCCGCCTGCACCTCCAGGGCAGCTTTCTTCTGTCAGTGCCCATCGCCTCCTCTTTTGCCAAATGTCGCTGCAGCTGGCCTCGGGCTGCCAGATGGGTGAGCCTGGCCCTGCCCGCAGGGTACAGCAGGGACACACGGCCCCCGGGCTGTGGTTCACCTGCTGGGGTGTCTGCTCTGCGCTGTGCAGAAGGCGGTGGCTGCCAAGTGGAGAGCAAGGGCTGGTTCTCAACTCTGCTGCTGAGTGCGGGCAAATTGCATTAGCTCCCCGAGCCTCAGTTTCCCTGTCTGCAAATGGGACTGAGCACCCTTGTCATCAAGGGGTTAAAAGTGTATCTGCTTCAGGTAAATGTGAAGTGAGTTTTTTTCTCTTAGATAACACTGAGAAAATGGAGTGTCGTGCCATGCAGGATGGATTTTTGGGAGTACCACCTAAAGAAATGGTGATGAATTCCTACGGATGTACTGGTGGCCCGGTCTTAAGGAACAGTGGTTATTTTTATTCATATAATCATTTAGTATTTCAGTGAATCCAGTTAAGCTCTTCCTCAGCTATCTCCCATGAGTTCTAGAGATTCTTGTTTGGCATTAAATATTTTCCTTTTATTGATTTTTAAATTGCTGCCTCTAAGTTTTATTGGATAATACAAACACTTAATAAGAATGGCAGTTGATGAACATTTGTAATTTAAGGGAAGGGACAGTCTTCAATCAAAAACACTTGTAAAGTCTAGTGGAAATTGTTTCAAAGTATTCAGCATTATTAATGTTCCCCAAAATTTTCAATCTTTAGAGGTCTGTTATTTGGCAAGTTGAAAGTTCTCATAACTTACATAGATGACATTTTAATTCATTTACTTTTTCTGGATATCTAAAAGCTTCTCTTTAACCTTAAGAGAATAAAATGAGAAAATTGGCAAACTTAAAAATACATAACTTTGTTACAGCCAGTAATGACTTGCTAGCTTGTATCGTCATGCCAGAAAAGATCTGAGTCTTGAGTTCCATCAAGGAATTCCAGTTGCCATTGTAAAACCTTCCTCAGAGTCCACTGGAAAAAATCTGTCTGGGTATTTAGTTCAATCTCTATTTCTATTATTATTATTAGGCTCAATCTGTATTAATGTTGTTGTTGTTGTCTTCCTCCTCCTACACTTCCTTTTTATTCAAAGAAGCAAGCAAGCAAGCAATGTGACTCCCATGTGATACAGTTAACCACCCAACTCATCCCTACCCTTTGATACTACATATTAACCCCCGAGTTGGTTCTTCAAAGCCATGGACTGGGTTTGAGGAGCCAATTTCTGTTAATTTTGATGGGGATTAGACATCCATCCCCTGAGGCAGCTTTGAAAAATCTCCACCAGATTCTTTATGTCTCTTCTTGGAGGCAACAAAATGTTTACCCAGTTACGTAGCTGCATTTCCCTAAGCAGTGCTAGCATGAAGTTGGAATTCCTCGTACTTCCTCAAGTGCTAAGTGCAGCATTTCTGTATTCAGCTACATTTTCTATTTCATGTCTATGCAGTCTTCTGTGTGAGACAGTTTCAAAGGGGAAGGGCAGTTTTGGAAAGGAACTAGCAGAGCATTCTTATGCGTGCAAGGAAAGTAGTACCTCGGTGTTTGACATGTGCCCTGTAACAATCCGTTTATGAACTCTTCTCCTTTTCTGGATGCTACATTGACAGCCTTCTTCAGAAAACTGATTTCCTGCCATCCTGCCTGAATGACTTATTTAAAACATATTTCTTCTTAAAAATACAAGCTTTCGAAACAAAATTTCTGAGTCGGGAGAGGGGGAAGGAAGGGGAGAATTGAGTGTTCTAACAGAAGTAAGCAGCAATAAGCCCAAGTACATTTTCTATTCCTTGACACACACACCCGGCAGTAGTCTGGATTCACTTTCTCACATTGCTGCCCTTCCATCTGAACTGACTCTGGGAAATAATAAGATCAAACCTCAACTCTTAGAAGTATCTGTTCTGCAAACATTTCATTTGAAAAAAGCAAAAGTTTGCCATGAATATAAACAGAAGTATCCTTAGTTATAGCAACATGGATGGCTGTTAAACTGCATTTAAATTGTCCTTGTTTAATGTATGTTCTGTGCTTCCTCCCATGTATATATTCCTCGGTTATGTTTTTGTCAGGTTTGTTTTTTAAAATGTATTATAAATCTGTATTTCCCTCATAAACCAGTCTGGAAAAGGGCATCTGTACTGGAAACTGTTTTTAGTGACTTGACACTTTGGCTCTTTTATGTTGTGAAACGAGTTTTAATTTTCTTAACATAGGCCAGGCATGGTACATAAACCTCTTCCCCCCAGGGAGGCTTTTATGTTTGATTCCTTTAGTGGCAAAGCTTTTGAATTTCTCCCCTTGATTGACTTGATTATGATCTTCCCAGTATATATCCTTCATGTTGATGAATTCCTGGTAGGGATCCTCAAAGGAGTTTACAAGCCTCAATGCTAGATGAAACAGAAGAATTAAATTATCCCTGCAAAAGCTGCTACTAGTGAAAATAGGAAGTTGAATATTAGTGCTGAAGATTTATTTGTTCTTTGGTGTCTAATTTGAGGTACTGGAGAAAGAGGGAATTGGGAGAATCAGTGCTCTGAGGTTTCTGCCGGGTGACTGAAGCTGCACAAACTCAGAACTCAGTTTGGAAATGTGGGCCCCAAGCCCTATAAATGTTGTCCTGGTTCGCTGTTCTCAAAGAAGTGCCTACAGTGACTTCTGCAGAGACTCATACCTCATCCATTTCCAGTGGAGGACTGGAGCTGCACTGACCAGCTTCTTCCCCTTTTGTGCTTTTGCACCCATCTAAATAAATAGAGATGATTGGAAAAGGAAGCTAAGTGGGGAGAAGCAAGCTGAGTGCCATATTTTTCACATATATTTTTCTACCCTCATCAGAAGACTATAGCTAGAGCTTTATCGCAAACTAAGATAGACTGGAATTAATAACAGAGAGCTGGAAGGGCAGATGGGAGACACAGAGGCATAAGCTGCCTGAGAACAGGCATAACTCGGGCCTGAACATCCATGTGGATAAGTTCCTTTCTAAACCTGTAAAATGGGAATACAGAAATGAAATACAGGAAAGCAGGAGTGCCCCACTGCAGAGCTCCCTGGCTCTCCCTATACATTGCCTGCAAGTCTCAGCTGTCGTCGTCATTGTTGTCAGCGCTGCCTGAAAATGTTCCAAATTTTATGAAAACTGTCATGACCTCTTTTCCTGACTTGACAAATAAAAGGATGCTTTTTCAGGGTGGAGAGAAGTGTTATTATCACTAATGAAAGCAAGTTTCTTTTTTTAAAAACTGTTTTAATAGTTGCTTCTATTTTGGTAGGTCTGTGTATATGGAAATTGATGCCAGAATGCTAACAGTGCATACTGCCAGAAATCAGTTCTGATTTCCCTCTTTCTTGCTGTCCGATTATAGAAGTGAAATGATTAGTGTTTTAGTTATTGCTTCTCTTATTCACAGAAGTTTCTAATCTATTTTTAACACTCTGGACATCAGCAGACTCCTGCAATAGTATTTTCAAAGACTCTATGCTGGCAGAAGAGATTTTTTAATCAGTTTTGAATTTGCTGCTATTCAGTAGATCAAAGGAGGAGCACAGCAAGGATTTGTTAAGATCTTGGGGTGGAGCTGGTTCCCAGTGGTAACTTTTTGATCTTAACCTTGTAGCATGGTTACATCCCATCCAGACCTTTTTTCCCTGGGAACCTCTTGCTGACTTTTGCTGTGTACTGAGGCAAACCCATGCTACAGAAAGTTGGAATTGTTTCTCCCACAGTCAAAGGTTACTAATTCTGTAAATGGCTCCAAGTGAAGACTGCAAGGTATCTAAGACAGAGATATATTTTCCGATGTCAGTATTAATAAATGAATGTGACTTGCATAAAAACAGTTTTGGTCAGAAAACACCAAAGTTAGCCACAGTTTTTGGAATTTGCAGTATGAAAAAGTATTTCTCCATTTGGCTTCTGGTGAGATTCTGATGTTTTCAGGGCTTTGGAGATGTTTTCAGACCAAAAGGAAAAGAAATCTGATGATCCAGATAAATTCTGGGATTTGCATTTTTGGAGCGAGGCCACGAATGAGGTTGAGATGCCTTGTTTGTTTGTGCCAGCATGTCCTGGGGATCATCTGCCTGGCGACAATGAGGCTTGAGCTGCAGAAGCTGAGGTTTGGCCGAGTGCGGCTCTGAGCAGTTGGACTGGCAGACCCCTGCCCCCGCCCCTTCCCAAAGGGGTCGTGCTGTTGCCATGTTGCCATGCCATGGAGGTTGCCATCTGCGAGCAATTTCAGGGCGTTGTTTTTGTGCCGTGCCCAGGCTACGAATGTGCCGTAGTCCACTCCAATGGTTGTGGTGGAGAAGTATGTCTAGAAATAAGGTTCCCCCTACAGAAGAAGTATGCCAAAGACGGCAGCCAAGACCACAGCAGAAAGGCTTGCACGCATGCAGGCAGGCGAAGTGCTGCACGGGAGGCTGCTCAGGAATCTGCTCTCAGTCAGCCGGAGTTACTCAGCAAGGGACCAGACAAGGCTGGGGTGTGGTTTCTTCACCCTTTCTTTTCCATTATAGATCCTTTCCTCATGTTTGCCTTCTGCTCAACTGTAAAAGATCTTCTCCCCCCACCCCCCCTTTGCTTCTTTCCTGAGTACCATCTCCAGCCAGGAGCGGAGCTGTCCCTGTAGGAGGCCTGGTGTGAGGAAGGCAGAGTCACCACGCACAGCCATCCCGCCCTCTGAAACCACAGGTGCCTTGTAGGAGGTTCAGTCACTGTTCTCCTGCGTTTTGTTCTTCAGTCTTACGTTTTAACAACCTTTGCCAATAAAATGACAGAAAATCCCCACTGCTTTTCAGTAGCCTTTGGCACTTTTGAGTTGTTGGCCAAAACTAATTGAACTTGTAGAAACAGAAAATAATGAGGAAAAATGCAGATGAGGTAAGGGAAAAGCTTCAGGGACTGGGCTAGAATGCAGATGAGGGAAATAACATCCTGGGAACAGTCAGTTCTAGAATGGCTTTGACTCTATGAATGAGTGTGAATTAAAAAATACATATTTATCATTGCCTGGTTTAATGGTGTAACGTGTTAACGATTTACCTAGAGGCACTTTCCTAGATAACAGAATAGGCAAATGAGACTAGTGCTTCAACATGGCACACACCTTGTCCCGGCGGCTGTGCTCTTTTTTTTTTTGGTAGAAGTTTACTCAAAATGACCATCTATCCCCACTGCCTTTCACTGATACGATCAGCGGCATAAATGAGATGTGAGAGAAGGAATGGGCTTTGCAGTCTGAGTGCAGAGGAACTGGAAGGCAAGGAGGATTGCCAAACCTACGGGAAATCCTAAGGGCTGCTAGGGGGAGTGGTGGGGCAGGGAGGAGGGTTTGGGTACACGGCTGAGACCGCTGGGCAGAGCAAGAAGCAGAAGGGAGTACAGAGCAGGGGTTTGTACTGAACCAGAGGAATATCACAGGACATTGACACAGAGTGGAAGTGAAATTGCATTAGCTGCAGTGGTGAAGTGGGGATGATATAGTGCTATAGCTTCTGCTCAGTCGGATGTATGAGATATATACTCCTGGGCTGTCTGCAAGTGCAGGAGACCTCCATGTTCTCCCCCCAGTAAATCTGCCTCTGATGTAATAACTTAGGTTTTTAGAACTTACTAAATCTTTCCTGCTGGATTTATCACCAACATTTTGGCATATTTGTTGAAGGAAGAGGGCAAGAAGGTTCGTTTTTCATTGAGAAAGTGGATGTTTGGAAAAAGCCTCAGCACAGAAATCACGTGAATGCCCACCGTGATGCTAGGTGGCTAGGTGACTCTCCTAGGTGTGGTTCTCCTGCCCGGCCCCGCTCCCCAGGTGAGCTGGCTCACTCAGGACAAAGCAGGAACGGGTCCCCCTGTGGTGAGAGCAGGCTGTGCTGCGGAGGGAGGCTCGCAGACACAAGTGGGATCTTGAAGGGCTGAGACTTCAGCTCCCACAGGGTGCCATGGAGACACTCCCTGGCTGTGGCATGACTGTCCGTTTCCCTCACAAGCTTCCACATTTTATGTGGAGGGTTTATACACGGTCAGAATGTTTAGCTTTTTAGTAAAGAAACGCAGTCTGCACAACTTTCTAACATTCTTGGGTGCTCTTCTGACATGTACTGGGGTAGGTTTGGAGCGTGCTTGTGGCCTCCACTGATCTGATTCCCAGGGCCCACTAGAATGGCCTGTATTTCAAAGCACTTGGCTTCTGTTGGGCAAAGGAGAAATTCACGACAAAAGCCTCCAAAATGTGAAAGCTTTAAACGTTCACTCCTTTAAAACCCAGTTCCCACTGGTGCTAACTTCCCTTTCATTGCCAGATAATGAAGCTTCGCTGCTGTTATGTGTCCTCGCCTTCAGCGTGGTTCTCTGCATAGCTCCCGTCGTGGTCAATTAGCTGGCAGGAGAGGCCCGCAACAGCAGAGACTATCGCTTAATTGTTACTGTGGGATCCTTATGAAATGTGCAGTTGCTGGGGCTCATTTACAATTCTAACACATCCAGCGCACCCTGCAGCAGGAGTCCTGTGAACTGGACAAAAGTTAGAAAGTGGCAGCGCTGTTCCTGGCCAAAAGCTCATTAGGATAGACATCTCCTGCTAGTGAACATCACACAGATGACACAGACAGCTCGCTCCAAACGAGGGGCGTTCTTTTGTTCTGCCTTACTGGGGCTTTCAGATAAAAAGAATTTGAGGCTACTCGAAGGGCCAGCTGTGATATGAAGGGAACAGGTTTAAAATAGCTCTCAGGGGCAGTAAATGCTTAATGATCAGATCTTTCATTGGTCTCGGAACATTCGAGCAAACTCAGCCAGCTAAAATATTTGTTGATTACTTTAACAGAGGCCCTTTGTTCATATTATCATGCAAAATAATTAAGCCAATGCAAGCAAGTCCCCTTAGCTATATTCATAATTAAAACGTTAGACTGTGATTAAACAGACTGCATTGGCACAGGGAGCACCTATTCACTTCATGAAAGAGTTCCGTCACTGTGTTAAGCTTGTTTTCACCTTATTTTATTTGTTGTTATTTTGCAAAAATTAATTTTATACAAGACAGGTAGTGGTAGATGTGTTTCCAGTGAGGAGTTAATGAGATCTTACGTTGGAGAAAAGACAGATATCCAAAGTATTTAGTCCATAGGGCAAAATACAAGCTGTGGAGAAAAGCACATCAATCCACTTCACCTTACTTCAAAGTTCATTTTGAAGGGGTTATAACCAATTTTCTCATTTCCTCCATGATTTTGGCATCTCCTATGCTCTAGTCAAGCCTCCAAACTGAAAAATTTATGATTCTATGGCACCTGAAGCTTTGTCAGAAAGGCAAACCCTTTGATCAATGAAATACTTTAATTCAATACAGTTCAACCTTTGTTACTTTTTTGGATTACCTGTTCTAAGTAAAAAGCTTACTGCCAAACATTACATCATCCTGAGGTCTGCCAAGCCTAAAACCAACTTTTGTTTGGGATTCTCTCTCAGTCGGCAGTTAGTGATGATAACAGATCAGCTATTGGCAGCAGCAGCCTGGCTTTTCACAGAGACGGGTGCAGAAACGGGTTAGGACCCTTTTTGATTTCCAGGGCAGCAGAGCTGGAATTTTACAGAGTTTCTCCTAGGTAGGACACCAGAGGCTCTTGGAAAGTAGATCTTGGTTCTCCTGTGGTTTTTTTGTTTGTTTGTTTTTGTTTTTTGCCCGAAAGTCTGGTTTTACTGGGTATTTCCTAGAGCAGAATAAATACAAGAAGATGTCCTTAAGTCTAGGACTGGGAGGAAGCCGATAAGGAGGAGATAGAAATCAGATTGTTTTCATGCAAGAGAGATGTCTATATTGTTTTTGACTTTTTTTTGTTCCTTTGTTCATACCTGTTGGGTAACATATTACAGATCAGTAAAGCAGTGACTTTGTGAGGTGTTGGGTATGGAGGCAACCTCAGAAGCGATCCCGAGTTTTGTTTTGACAGCCTGACATGTAGTAGGCCAGAGAGATCTTTATTTACAAGCAAGGTTCTTGGATGTGTTCTCTGAGATGGAAATAAAAGCTAGACTGGTCCTTAAATGCTGTGCTCCTCCCATTGCCCTGAAGTGGAACCGAGAGTGGCAAGAACTCTACTGGCTTTAGAAATCCTCTGAGGTACGCAGTGCCCTGGGAACCTCTGCTTGGAAATCTAATATGATTTCACAGGCTGTCCAGCAGGACTGGCAGTGAGAGATTTGCAATGGCTCTGAAAACTGCAAGTTAAGAAGAAAATGTGAAGATGGGAAAAATCTTTTTCCTTTTACTTACAGCAGACAATGTCATTTTTTTTTTTTTTTTTAATTGTGCCTTTGGTCCAGATTACGGTTCGTATTCCTCTGTCTGGTCAGATGTCCCTCTAAAGTGCTAATAGACTGATTTCCACAGAATTTGTCCTGATAATTTCCTTTGAAATCCTACCCGATGTATCTTTTCTACTGAATTGCACTAAAACCCTCAGAGTTTATCATGGCTGTGGTGTGGATTTACAGGGAAATATATTTTAAGACAACAGTGACAAGTAATGAGTTTCCGATAGGTTTAAGCTCTGTAATCAGAGATCTGGGGAACCCCGCTTGCTTGTTACTGGATTCCTGACTTTAAGAATCTTCCAGCAAACCCATGTTGCTGGAGCTTCATCCTAGAGGTACTGTTCTAGCAAATGCACCTTCCAACATTTTAATCATTAGCAAAAGAATAAAACATCTAAGAAAAATACTACTCGATGGAGAAGCCAGACTACAGAGCTCCAGTTTTACACATTGATCAGTCAAGCGCAGTTCTGTAGCTGTCAAGAGATTCTCTGCTCCTCAGTTTCTCCAGGGTTTGCTTAACTTCCTGCTTGAAAAGTGAATTATTAGTGACTGTGTTTTGTTAGGCACTCCATTTATTAGCATGAACTGTAATCATCACGGGCACGGTAGTTTTAATAGCTTTCTCTTAATAAGAATGATCTCATCATGGGCATCATTCAGATGGAGTAAGTAATTCCCAACACATGCTGATGAGAAAGAAATTGGGAGCTTGTTGCAAGCTGATGTCATGGGAAGAGCCCGATCTCTTCAGCAGGGACTCATCAGGGCAGAGGGCTCTGAAAAATGTCTGACTTGGAGCTAAGAAGAAAATGCAGGGTGAGGAAAGCGTTTTAAGTTCTTAAGTCTCTGTATGAAAAGCAAAGCTTTGACAATTATTATCAATTAAGTCTTTCAGTTATTTATGACTGCAATATAAAAGAGACTCTAGGCTAAATTTTCTTTCAGTTCCTAAGTTATCTGCATTTTTTCCTCTCACTTGTGAAAACAATCCATAATTTTTAAACTAAGTCTTTCAAACAAAATAGCAGCAGGATTTTTATTTCCAGAAATTTAGCACATTTGCTGAAGCTCAAAATAACTTTTTTTTTTTTTCTTTTTTTTAATTTAGGCTTGTTTATAGTCATTTACATGGTGTGAAGTGAGTGAGAAAGGCTACTGGTAGGATTTTGTTGCATAATTTTTCAACTGTTTTGCATTAATATAAAAGGCAAAGTTAAACTTCCAGGATAATTAGTCCTGATCATAAATATCTTCTAATGTTTTTTTAGTGCTGTCATTAGACCATTTTTTAAAGGATGCCACTGTCTGGCTTGACCTCAAACCAAAGATTTTGTGAGACTTAGCTTATGTGAATAGATACATGGCATTCAAAGCAAGAAAATATTTTCTAGTAGCACAGAGTTGAAAACATGATCTGAGATACGAAAATACAGCTTTCTAGAACATATTGTCACTTGAAGCTACACATAATAAAAAGAATATTTTTTGTTAAGGAAATAACTGTATCTACATACAGTATTTCTAAGATACAGTAAGTATATCTACTTACTGTATCTTCCTTTTTCTAGGGAGAAATTTGTGACAATTGATTAATTGATGACTGTTGTCTATTAGTTTATGAGCTATTTATGCAACCATAACTATAAATGCAACCATATAATTTCACTAGTGAAAAAAATAATGTCCCAAGATCTCACTTTTCTTGCTTGATGCTGCTACAGCATTTCCTATTCCATACCCAGTACACTACGAAAATTTTGTACTTGAACTGCGTATTTAACAGTGTAGAGCCTGGCCATTCTCCACAGCATTTTAATAGAGGAAATAAAAATAAATGCCATATTAATGTCAAGCTAGATATTTGAATGGGAAACTCTGAATGTTCCCATTTAGAGATGCAGAGCGAGAATATTCACCAGTACATAAACTTTAAGCATCACTTGACTCCCATTTATACCTCTAAAATTAGCACCCAAAATAAGGCTAAGATGATTCATTGCCCCATCCCAGCTCTTCAGAGAGGGGAGAAGCGAGTTGGGGAAGCACAGAGCAGAGTAGCAGTGCTGGCTGGAAGTCTGTCTGTGAAAAGCATGAAATGTACCTTTGGTACGTGCAGCACAATGTGTTTAATGCCTTTATAGTGTGTGTCAGTGGGAGTTCTCCAGGGACTGAGAATTCTTTAGGACCTCTTTCTTGCAGGGACTGAGAATGTTACTATTTACTTCAGTGGGAATAGGGTGCAGTTTTAATTTTTCTTGGCCTTAACACACTTGCTTTCTTGGTGTTACAATTCTGAAACAAACAGGTTAAAAGAGAAACAGGCGCCATAAATCTATAGGAGATCCAACTGATCTTGGCGGAAAGATCAACTCATTGCTGGTGCTGTTTGAGAAATGATTAGCACTCAGGTCAGCTGAGGACAGACTGAGAGATGTTACTTTGAGGGGTAGTGAAATCAGGCTCGTTGCCTTTTTGAACAAACTGACCTAGCAGCCAGTGTGTCTACATTAAAAACTGTTTTCTCGGGTTAAACGCAATTATTTGTTTTTGCTTCGGCTGCTTTGCATTCTTGTTCACAGTTGGGATGGTGTTATGTGAGAAGGGCAGGGTTGTGGGTTCATATTCATATACTCATGTTGTTGCAGACATACTTTACCGAAGAAGTAAAATGGTCCAAAACCTCAGTGGAGAAGATGAAGACATTTTTCAAACCCCAAACAAAAGCAATAAATGGAAATAAGGATTAACGTTGTCAATTTTCACCCCTCCCACAATAAATCTACAAAATCTTGGCTTTTATCTTAGATGGATAACACAATAGGCACCAGAGCACACCAATATTACGCAAATAGTTCATGTGCTATCAATTATTTTGGAAGTATTCATCATCTGAATTGTGAAATGGTTTGACCTTTTTTCCTAGTGGAGCGTGTATGAAGATGCAAGTCTTAGGCTGTCACATGCTTTCTCTTGTACTCATGTAGGTATCTTTAAAAGTTATTTCAGAAGAGCACAGCACTGACTAGGCTCTCCTCTTGGTACCCGGCCCCTCTCATTGGTCTGTGGAGCGATGTGGAGTCAGAGATGATCTGTGTTATGTGACAGGGGAATAGTAGTGAAGTGAGAAGTAAGACTGTTTAGTTTGGTGTTAAAAAATGACTTGGATGTTATGAAATCAAGGGAATACTTTCAGTGGGAATGCAGCTATGCAGCCCTGCCTGGTAGTGACTCTCAGGCTGCAGCTCCTCTCCTAGGAAGGCTCACACCCAGACAGCTCAGCCCTGGAGAAGGGGCTGCTGCAAGAGGAGAGCGGAGCACAGTGGGCATGCGTGCCTGGGATGTGTTCCTGTGGAAAGGATTCTTGTAACAGACCCAGACCCAGAACAGCTTGCTTTATTACCAACTTTAGAGTTTATTAATTTATAAAACCAGGTCAAAGTGATACAAGTACATAAATAAGTACTGTAAAGACATACATCCCATGAAAAGAATTGAAAGCATGATGACACTGTGTATTTTATTGTCTTAAGTGATGAGAAACTGTAAAAATGCAACACTGCATTTTCTAAATGATGCTTATGATTTTTTTTTTGCTTTTCTTAAAAAGTGTTTATTATAAAATAAATACACAATCTGGACTCCACCAGTCCTGTCACAAATACAAAAAGCTGGTTGCCTTCTTCTTCTCACAAAAAAAAAAAACAAACAAACAAAAAACAAAACCCACTGTACACTTTTCATTTAGTCTTTGTTCACCAGCTACTGCTACAAACAGACTGTGCCCATAAGGTGAGAAGACGGCTGCTGGTCTTCCCGCCAGATCACTACAGTTCCTCAGAAATGTCTTCCTTACGGTGTCTTCACCAAAGGAATGGTCAGGATAATTCACGGCTTACTAGAAGGTTTAGAGTGAAATTTAGCACTTCTACAGCACATTTCAACCCAGTAGATGCCACAATGTGTGGGTGTTCTAGTGCCAGGCTGGTACTTCTGTAGTTAATTACACTGCAGTAACCTCTGCTGCACTGAGGTCTCAGGACCTTGGTTAGGATGCTCTCCCCCCCCCTTCCAAACACCAGCACAGCATTTATGCAGGCTGTGATCACACGGAAACTCGACGGGACAAATCACTTAGTCTTGTTCATGGCCAGGTGCCTGTAAGGGCTCTTTGCGCACAGCATGTTAACAGTGGCGGTGGTGTCTGTGCACCGTGAGGCTGCAGGGCTCTGTGAGGAGAGCCTGGGGCTGCCCTGGGCTGGCCACAGGGCTGCGGGGGCACGGCTGGGCCCAGCAGCCACTCCTCTGGGAAGGGGGTTTTCAGAAAGGGCAGAACACGGCCAGCAGCAAGAGGAGAAGCATGAGGAACGGCCCTGCGGCACCAGGCGATAAGGGCAGGAGGCGGCAGGAAGCGCTCCAGGCCCCTGCGGCTGGAGCAGGCTCTGCTGACGGAGCTGTGCCAGGGAGGGCCCGCGCTGAGGTATCCACACTGCAGCCCGAGGAGGTTTGGTTCTTACTGGTATCAGGCTAGAGTTTTTTATTATTGCAAATCCACCTGGATGCTCCCTTTTTAGCATGTTTTCCTGTTATGCAGTAGACTGTGTTGAGCGCTTGGCAGGGAGGGAAATGTTCTTATATATTATCTGCTCGCTCTCCAGGCCTAGGGATGACGTGGTGGTTATATGCAGGCATGGTTGCTAAGGACTCGAGAGTTACAACGTCCTGGATCACCCTGTGAGTTACTCTCCTAATTCCCTTCAGCTTTTTCATCACTTTCTGTCTGCCCTTCTCACTTTCTCCCCATTGTTGAGAAGCCCTGCTCCGTGCTCCTGCTGTTGCCACCCGCAGCAGAGGCAGGGCCTGCCTGAGAGGAGCTGCGCAGGGAGGCTGCCAGGATCCCCTCAGGGTGGTGAAGCTTTGCCTGAAGCTAGCTTTTGGCATTCAGCACTGAGCTCTCCTGCACCTCGGTCTCTTTAGAAATGGGTACACCCCTACCGTGCTGCTGCTGGCAGAACGACAAACCTCAAAATCCTTGCTGTCACTGTTGACTTCATTCGCTATGAAGACCCAGCCCCTGGCTCAGACCATTCCATAAAGCTTTGTTTCCTAATGTGTGTTTGAACAGCAGTATTCCTTCCTACTCGTGGGGTAAGAAATGGAGGCAAAAGCAGGCAGAGCCACTTGCTTCTTGGGAATTGATCAAAAACTGCAGCCATGGGGCAGAGCAGCTTTCTGGTGACTCTTCAGATAAAGCATTTTTCAAAATAATCATCTTCTGCCTCTTCTTTTGCAGGTGACAGACACCTTTCTTAAACACGCTGTAGACATGCTATACTAAATCTCAAATTTCTTTTTCACTAAGACAACAGTTTTCACAGAGCTGCTGTGTTCTAGAGGCTTGCTGTAGCTGTTTGTTATTTGTCATGGGAGAAATCTGTCCTTAAAGCTTGAGAACTGAGAAGCCACCATCAGAAAAATGCAGAAAATTAGCTTTGTAACAAATCAGAACAAATAAATTAAGCTCTGTTGCAATCCAGAGGAGTTATTAATTGGTAGGTGCACCCCTCTAGGAGTTTTGAAAGTGCTGCAAGTACTTCACCACCTCCCTCCACATCACTTTAGAAGGCCGTTTGTCAGCCAAGACCGAGTGTTAATTGGGCCCGGAAGAATGAAGTTATTAGGGCTGTGATAGGGAGCTAATACGTACATTTTTTAGAGAAGTGGGTGGTGGAAACAGTGAAAACCACTTAAAAGAGAACATTTGCTCAAGTTGTTACAAAAATACAGTGATTGCCACTAACACCTGCTGTTCAGTTTATGGACTCAGTTTGCTCAACTACAANTTTTTTTTTTTTTTTTTTTTTTTTTTTTTTTTTATGTCTCCAACACAAGTATTGTATCACTTGTATTTTTCTTCCACTACTTTAAAAAATCCACAAGTCATTTCAACTCTAGAAGTGGTATGAGCTCGGCACAGGAAATAATGCTCTCCATAGCTCCTGCACATTTATTAGGTGTCCTTCCTTTCATTAGTTTGAATAACTTGCCAAATAATAAAAACGTTCTATTTTCTCTTTTTAACTTGTAAAGAAATGCAACTCTGGGAAAGTACAGTCTCTCTTTCTCCTTCCCCCGCCAGTAACACAGAGCCTCCTAGTCTTTTGGAGGAGATATTTGAACGGTTGACACAGACCACTACACATAAAGCAGCAAATTTGCTGTGCATGATGTGAATAATTACTGCATTATAGTTTTGGTTTTTAGGGCAACTGTTGACTTAAGCAAAATAAGCCTGCAGTCCAGCTGCAGATCCAAGTTTTCATAAGTTTTCTTATGTTTCTCCCTCCAGTGCTGTCTCCCTTAACAGTGACCCTTTTCAGACTTTTCAAGGTACAAAACCTTTACCAAATCCTCGAGCTCAGTCCTGCACACTCGGCTTTCACACATTTGGCTGATCTGAGCTTCTCCCTCGCTAAATATTTTCCACTGGCCTGAAAACAAAAACACAAAGGAGAAAGATACTGACTTAGAAGGGCATAGGGAACTTTGGAGTCATTTACAAGCACTCTCCAGACAAACTGATTCACAGTGGTCAAAGAGAGGATGTCAAATCCTCCCATGGAAAATATTCAAAGTATCTTACAATCATGTAACATATTCCATGCAAAATAATTTTGCTATAAATAATAAACAAGGACCTGAATATTATCCCTTTCTTTAAATAGTACTATTTATTTCAACCATTTATGAAGTCAGAGCTCTGCTTTATGACAGTGATATGAAAATTTAAATCTGATACTAGAATATGATAGTACAGATGACAAGTGTAGAGGAGGCTGAAAGGAAAAAATGAGGCTTTTGGCTCATGAAAAGACGAAAAGGTGTCTACTTCTAACTAAGCCTGTATTACCAAGAATAGATTATTCCTGGCAAAATACTTCCCTGCCTGCTTGGAACCTCATAAAAAATGACAACTTGTAATGCAAAAGAAGTAGTAGCTAAATATGCTTATACCTTAATTAAACTGTCAAATTAAGTGTCATATCCCTAGCTGGATGAAGTACAAAAAAGAAATTGAATCAAGAATGATAAATGAATCACATACCCTTTCAAAAGATAAACTTTAATAATAAAGATATTACTAACATCATAGGAGAGGCTTCTTTCAAATATAACACGCGTATATATAGAGGCTTAAATAAAGGCAAGTTGTGCTGTTGTACTGACATCCAACATATTTCAGTCTCATGGCATTATAAGCAGAAAACAGCCAATCCTGTGTTTTATCAGAATGACAGAAGACTAACACAGTGTGGGCTTGAGCTATTGTTGTATGTATGTATGTTTTAAATTGCTGTATTTTGATTTTATACTTATAAATGTATACTGGAGGAAAATGAGTATGGCTGTTTGACTGCACTGAGCAAAACGGCGCGTTTTTCAAGGCTGTGATTATAATGGAGTGATCAGAATTTTACTTACTAGGGGTTGTCCGTGTTATCTGTTTGAAGTAGGGAAGTTCTTCAAATTCCCTCTTGGACACTTTCTCAATGTAGAAGTGACGCAGAATCCCTTCAGCAGAGAAACAAGAAGTGCGTGTTACTGGAAACGTGACAGGTGTTCTGAGCCCAGGGTGCTGCCTGCCTTTTTGTAGAACTACTGCCATGCTGAGCTACACCGCGAAATAATCCTTACCAATAATGTGGGTTTTCAGCCTATTGTTTTTGACTCTGTTTGCTACCCCTATGTTTATCTTTAGAGGATTTATGATTGCAGAGTTGCTGAGGGGTGTGAGAATTAGCTGATTTTTTTTTTTTCCAGCATAGCTGAAACCTTTCTTAGTATAAGCAAATGTAAGATTACAACAAAGCCAAAATCTCAGTGTCTTGGAAAAAAACAGTATAATTTTGTTGTTAGATACCATTTTGCCTGTCATGAGCTAGCAGGCATCACTGTCAAGTCATCACAAGGGTTTGTGGCTTCTTGAACACATGCAGTAATTGTTAACCATTAGCCCCCCTGCGACTTCTGTTCTGCTCACAGCTGGGGTTTGTCTTTGCGCATTCTGGAGATGTATCATGTCCATGGGAAGGGCTGCACTCTGTGAGGTTTTCCTGTGAGGATCACATCCTTTTTGCTTAAATAGGATTAAGCAGATAGGATCTTTAGGGAGCTGGAGATAATAATTTTTACTGTAGTAACTGTTCAGGATTTGCAGTAGTGCTTGGGCTTCTGAAAGCTTTTCAGCTTTCTTCTAATCTTACCAGCTGGTCTAATAAAAGATACTGCTTCCACTTTTAATGCATTTCTTGCCAATATTTGAGATCATCATGGGTGTAGTTACTTATCACTGAGGCAGATAGGACAGACAGTGATTTCAATGGAAAGCTTTTTGGTCCATCTAAGAAGCTCCAAGCACTTGGCTCAAACCCTACTGTTCATTTCTCTGCCATGGATTACACAGGGTGTTACTGACAACCTATTTGGTTTTGTGCTTTTGCTCACAATGAAGGCCAGGAATTTGTAGAACTAGAGCTTTGGGTGTTATTAATGTTTGTAGAGCAAAAGGTGAGCGCGTTGGACATGGCCATAGTAGTGGGATCCTAAATAGCTAAAAGAACAGGAGTCTCAAGATGCCTGGATTTTAAATTCCTCTGGCATTTTAATGAAAGATGATACACTTTTTAAGAAACAACTTGTTCAACTCACCTTTTCTGATTGTCCACACATGTATTTCTATTTGGGGTGGCTTTCCAGTCTCTACTGCAATTTTTCTGATGGTTTCTCCTTCCTCTGTGAAAATGGATTCGTAGACGGGGAAGGTCTCTTTCCCACAGAAGTAATCTTTGTTGTCAAAGCTTTGACTTGGCACTTCTTCTGTTTAAAAAAAGCCCAAAACACACTCTACAGCTGTAATCAAGTCTTCCAGAACTTACTTGGCACTACACCAAGCAGGTTTACTTTAAAATTAGACTTTTCATAGAATCATAGAGTATCCCAAGTTGGAAGGGACCCACAAGGATCATGGAGTCCATCTCATGTGTTCAGTTATATAGTCTTCCAAATCCACCTCCAGCTAACCCATAGACATATAATAGTGTTATATTCTGCTAGGTTCCCATCCCCTGGCTGTTGTGGAAAGCGAGTATTTGGATTTGTAATCCAGTTTCATAAAAAATGAGCCGTATTGGTCTGTGAGACTCCTCAAGATTTTTGAACCCGTTGTCCACTTTTCAAGCCTATTTGAAATAACAGTGGAAGTCTCAGAGGTAATTAAAGAACAGTATAAATCTGTGGTTGGAGAGAGTGAAGAAACCCAAGTTAATGCTTTGTTGAGGAGAAGGGCAGGGAGAACCTGCACATTCTGCGTTTTGCTCAGCATCTTGGACCACACAGGGACGTGGCCTGCCAGCAGTTCAGCGCAAGCCTGGGCTAGCCACAGGGCACGGTTTCTCATGACCACCTGGAAAGTCATAGGGCATATAAGTGGAAATTGTAATTATTCTGCTGGTAATTGGAAGCTGGACAAGAATGTGAGAGAGGCAAGGCAACTCAGAGGACAGATTACAAGAAGAGGTTCAGCTTTCTTAAAATTGGTGCACGGAATCTCAAAGACAGCAACTTTCATTTTACTTCTACATTTTGCATTGAAGCCTGTTAACCATTTTTGCTGACTGTTCTCATCTTCAAATGAGCTCAGTGAAAGCTGTGGGTCTCTGATTCCCAAAATAATCTAGGCACACGCCTCCTCCCACCCTTCTGCCACTGCATTGTGCTTTCCCAGCAAGCAGGGCTAGCAAGAGAAAATGTGAAGTGTGCGTTCTCTGAAGGGTTTCCACATGCAGCTGAACAACTCATTTCCTTAGAGCACTTCCACCCAATGCATCACTAAACAAGCATGGAAATTGGGCCTTACAGGTTATAAAATAAATTTAAAGCCCCAGAAGGGAACTGGACACTCCTTTTCCTTTTTTATCTTATGCAACGTAGCTGATCGTTTGGTAGACCACCATCAGACTTATCATATCGGGAGATTTTTCACTAGTTGTAGGCAGCGTAAGTTTAATCATTAGGGCAGCACACAAACTTAATGCTAAATTTATGATAAATTAGGATAAATTTGTTTTAGGGATTAAGTTATAGAATTGGCACCAATCATTTTGTAACCAAGAGTTTTGAATCCTCCTGGTACATTTTGAAAAGCACAAACAGTATTATCTCCATGCAGATTTCACAAACTAGAAGATGATTTGAATGTGCTGTGAGTACTGTGGTGTGGGAAGGATGGGAGTGTCTTCTGACAGTGAGGAACTGTCTGTGTATGTTTCTGTAACATTCTCTTTGTAAATGAGTGTCAGGAAGTCAAGCTGAAAGTAGAGAGAAAGGCAGGGACTGATGAGAATGTATGTGCCCCAGGCAGCAAGCCCCCCATCTGAGGAACAGCAGTTAACAGGAGGGCTGGCCAGGCAGCTCTGCCTGTCTCACTCTGATATCTCTGCACAGTCAGAACAGTAGGCACTGCTACCGCTATTTTTGTCAGATCTCGTTGTGACCTGCAGGCTTGAGCCAAGCCCTTAACATGCACCAAAAAAAAAGTGGTCTGTGATCAACTCTTTGTTTTACCTGGACAGACTTTACAGCATTTTCCTTCCACTTTCTGAGGGTATTTGCAGGGATATTGTTCTGGACAATGAATTTTCTTACATTCTTGTTTGGTGATGTTGCAGGTGCACAACACGCACTCTACAATTCCGAAGGCCCGGAGATTAGGATGCCAAGATTCACCGTGGGAGTATGTTTTGCCATTTGAAACACAAACTACAAGAGAAGAGAAAAGGAAGAAAAAGTACAACTGGAAGAGGTATGTTCACTGGCTACTCGTTCCGTGAATACTCATATGATTCTTGCACATTTGTTTAAAGCAGTGTCTCTGTGCATAATTTGTTAGTGTCTCTGGCTCACTTCACTCCTTGTTAGCATTGGTCACAGTTTTGCCACTTAAAATGAACTTGACCCCGTGATCACTCTTTTCTGAGCAGACTTGCCTTGATTCCAAATCCCATGATGCCAGTGTCCATCGCTATTTTGAGGACGATGGTGAAGGTGGCTGACTCAAGTATTTGACTAGCTCCTCTCCAGGGCATGCATTTCAGTTGTGCATCATTAACCTGCTTATAAAACCAGTTCCTCCTTCCCTCTACTGACCTCAGTCCACACACAGGACACAGCCTGCTAAATTGGCTCTGGCTTCTAGTATTGAATCTGCAGCTGGCAAAATCATGACATTTGCTACGAGTTATCTGCACAACTTTTCCTAGCATTAGCTGAACATGGCTTTTGGAGGGAGAGCCATGCTATCAACAGGATGGATTAGGGCCACCTGGGCCTTTAATATTGCATTGACATGGGACTTCCTGCTACACAACACAGAGGAAAAGCAAGGGAATGTTGCAAAATGAAGTTTGGTGTCATTTGTGGAGAGGTATATAGGGATGTTTGGCTTTTGGAATCACAAGAAAACATTAACTTGAAAGGATGCATGTGGGGCTGAGATTTCATTCCAAGAGCATGTAAGCATCTCAGAGTATTTTTTCATCAGTGCCCCTGAGAGACAGAGAAATACAGCTGGCAAATGAGAGTGGAAAAATTCATACTTGGTAGAAGCCAGTTTGGGTCACCCAGCAGTTAAGGGGGATTATATCACTTTACACCATGTCTGCATTTGTCCTATAAACCTTACTTCTTTCTTTTTCAATATTTTATAAACACAAAGAAAAATGCAAACTAATCCTAACAAGGTGAAAGAAAGGGCACTGCCTGATTTCTTAAAGTAACTAAAGTGAAGCTGGGTTATGCTGTAAATATTTCCAATTCCTCTAATATGCCATCATTTTTATTAATGTTTTTATTTGCAAAATATGTTCCTATTTTGCCTGTAACTTTCAAAAGCAATTTAATTTTTATCTGTAATCTGAAATTTACGTCTAACTGGTAACAGATGTGACCAACTGGCTTATACTTTACAGAGTTACTGAGATTTATGGGGAGTGTTCTTTGTAATGTATTTCATGGGGTTATGCTATCATTTGGTTTATAATGTGCTACTTTTTAACTCTTTCTTAAGATACAGTTTTATTTTAGAGGTGGAAAACAGTTTTGTTTCCCACATGAAAGCAAATAATGTGTTATCTGTATACTGAAAACATGAGAGAAAAAATTATAAATTAGATAAAACTGGTAAGTACTCAGCAGGCTTCTTACATGCTGAAGTACTGTATTATTAATTGTATTTATGCTTAAAGATTTCTTCCCTAGCTGGAGTTCTCCAGACATAAATACCTCATGACAGCGGAAGGGATAATACTGCGAAGTGTGTAGATACATTCTCTCTGTTTCAAGGGTCTGTTTAGCACAGAACAGTTAAATAAGTACTCTGAGGTAGCAAATGAAGCCTCCAGTAGAAGCCAAATATGGCATATAGCTTCTAGTTCCCAGATACCTTGTGTTTAGTGCTTTTCGTGCTCAGAATTATAAATCTGTATCCATCCAACTGCATGGTATTTAAGTGTCAGGAGAATTGCTTTGTGTTTATTCTTTAGTTTGTTGACGTGCGTCTCAAGAGGCATATGCATTAATTAATAAAATACTTGTTAATTGCATAAGAACAAAAGAAAATACATGGTCAGCATTCTGGTTTCCATCATGGGGATCACTCAGACACTCTCCAGGCAGTGAATGTCTGAAGTACTGGCAGTTTCTATGCTGCATCCAGAAATATGCTATTCATCTGTATGCTTTTTATTTGCTGAAACAAATCAGTTAGAAATTGCTTTGATGATGTCTTTACGTGTGAACTACATGTCAAAGATATTGCACTGTGTGGAGATTCCTGCTCCTAGATTCAGCATCAAACACTGGCATGATCTGAATGTTTTTTCATGGTTGTTCAGGTGGATAATAAAGATCCTATGGCCAACATTCCTTCTGTTAGTTAATACCTTAAAAGATTAGTTGGCCCTAATACATGGGCTTTTAACTCTTTGTGGGTAGTTTCTGAGTGCCTACTGACTGGTATTTGTGGATAGCTGCTTTTCTGAACATACACTTTTACAGCTATTTCTTTTATGGCTTCTTAGGCCTATTCCTGCAGACCTCTGTTGACTTAGGTACACCCACTGTGGGAACAGAGCATCCTGCCCTTTTTATTGTGCAACACCTGCTGCTCCACGAACTGGAGAACTGATATTTTCACTTTATTTTTGTCTGACCTGTAATGCAGCAGGAATGTCTTAGTCATGTTTGTATAAGGTTTGGCACATGGGCTCAAAGTCCTGATGCCCACATAATGTAATGCCTTATATTATATGATCAGAAGTCACTGAGAGATTCATTACTTTGGTTAACTTTGCCTGGTTACAGCTCAGACATCCAGTCTAGGCTAATTGCCTGCTCTGCTTCTACGATTAGACATGGGGAAGGAAAAGGACCCCTGCATCTCAGACAACTAGCTTATGGTGGTGGAAGTCATAATATTTTCTTTCTTGGGAATAATTTGCTAAGCTTAGAGGCAGAAAACTTCCTAATTCTACAGTAAACCTTTATGGTCTGAGATTTGTGGGGCAGTTTAAGCACATGCAGTTTGCAGCTAGTAAAGTTACAAAATAGCAGACAGCGCAAAGAACATAACCACAGTTTGTTTCCTACTGGACAAGTCACTGTGTGAACCAGTTAGCAATTCTAAGGGCATCATAGTCCTTTAAGGCACTTAGTGCTGACTTTGCTGGTCACAGCAGGATGTGTTCTCCAAATTATGTAACACTATCCCACAGGTAATTCAGAGAGCAACACGATCATGTGCCCATACAGAGTGAAATGCACTGTTGTATGTGCAGGCACAACTGGCCTCCGTCAAGAGCTTATTTTGTATCCTTAACAGTCTATTGCTTCTGCCTCTCTGCTTTGCCTTGGGTCTCTTGGTACCAGTGTGAGTTTCCAAGATTCTGCAGTAAATGTTGAGAAGCCTTTTTGAGCTGTAGATGATAAATGCCTGACCCAGAGTAATACCACAAGAAGTATGTGTCTTTACCTCGTCCGTGCTTGTGCTTGTTGTTGATAACAATTTGTACTATTGTTCCTGATGCTTGCTGGGGATCTGGTAGGACTCCACGGTTACTCCTGGCACTGGGAAATCGTGGAACGTTGACCGCCTGCCTGGTGGAGCTGGGTGACAGGTCATAGTGCGAGCGGTGGTATGAATGTCTCTGTTTGGAGGCAGAAAGAGCAGGAAAGTGAATGTCTCATTCCAATGAGCATGGGGAAAGAGGCTGTGCTGGAAGCTTAATACAGGCAATGGTTGTTGCTGCTATCGGCAAATCAGCCTTAAATGCAATGAATGGCACCATAGAAATAAAGGCCATACAGGTTTTGCAGGTAGTTAATGTGGCAATGAAGTCACCTACACATACGCTGTTGGAACTCATCTCACCAGGCTGTACATTGAGTGCAGGTGTTGGTATCTAAACTGAGCATCTGAAGTCTCTAATCAAGTCAGTGGACAGAGAGGCACTTTTAGAACATGATCCATCTGACCCGTTGTGGATAGCTACATCAGGAGATGAATCACGACCAAGAAGTGCCTATTTCACTCTCTTTATTATAAGCAGAGTTCAGAGCTAGACTTCTTTACTTCTGTCTGCTTGAAGATTAGGTGAGAATAGGCGAGCCTGTCCAGTTTTCCTCATCAAAACTGCTTTGTGCTTGTGCTGCAGTGGCTGAGCACGTGCTATGACCATCCAGCTTCTTATTTGCTTGCAGCTGCACAGAACACTCGTGCTGGGTCAGGGCTAGCCAACTTTACACAGACTGAGCAGAACCTTAGTTGTCTTGTAGACTGGGAAATTTCATTTGATTTGCAGAGGAAAGGAGTCTGTGCAGTGTGTTTTCTAGAGAAAAACACTGGTTATTTTCAGAGAATTATTTTCCAAAATACCCATGGGCATGAAGGGATAGTGTGTACTACAGCAGTTGTTTTATGAGGCATGATTCTCCTCAGTAATCCAGAGACCTGTTGGTTCATGTATTTGGGTAGTGTGCCTAATGCTTAAAAGCTCTTTGCGTTCTCTCCAAATGCTGCTATAAAAAGCCTCTCTTGAGGAGTAAGTTGTTAGTGGTTACTGTTAACCCCAGAGGCAGTGAAGCCCCTAAAGTAAATATACATATGTATATATGTCAACTGGGAAATAAATGCTTGTAATTATGATTTTGAAGTGTTGCTTGCATAGCAAACAAAATACTGTGGAATTTTATTCTCAGAGAGCATATGCAGAAAAGACCAAATCCAGAGCCTACAGGAGCTTGTGTGAGTTGGTAATTCAGAGTTACTCATGAATTCAGCTTGAGTTTATAAAGAAGTTTGCTGCAGCAGATATTCCTATACCTCGTTAGACCTGTTAACATCCTTTCTCTTTTTTCCCCGATGCACTGCTATGCACAGCAGGAAAATGTATCTTTAAATTGTAGGTCACACTTACAGCTTCCCTGTTGGCTGGCTGCCGGAAGATATCTCCATCAGTGTGTTCCCATGATAATTCTCCATCTCCTGTACGTGAAGCAGAGCAGTATCAGTAGGGGAGTAACTGTGCAAGGCTTTGGGAGATACCTAGGGGAAAAGTCTCATCCAGGTTCACAGCTAAATTTAAGGTGGAGGTTGCATTAGTGTGTAGAAGTGTCAGTCTTTAGTCTGACTTTATTGTGTTAGGTTCTCTGTAGACCTGGTTTCCCAAATACCTTGCAAGCTCAGGAGGAAGATTTACTGTAAGATTTATGTGGCTTAACAAGATGCTTTGGGCAAAATGATTTCCAGCAACCATTTGCCTGTGCGATCGTAGGCAAAGATGTCAGGTAGCTTAGCTCGCATGAGCTTAGCTGAGCTCCCAGAGAAGAGCAAATTCTGTGACCTGAGTGTGCTGAGGGGACCCACAAGTGCAGTTACAGTTGCTCAGCTGATACCTAACTTGACTGACTGTAACTTGACTCTGAAGTGTAGCCACTAATAATTAACATTGTATTATATATCAGGAAAATGTAAGCCCTGCTTAGTCCTGCAAATTTTCTACCCCTGTATCTATATGGTTGATTTTTTCCTTCTAATTTAAGTTATGCTTCAATAACATAATTTGATCATGCACAATTCACATGGAAGCCAATGAATAACTCTGCACTGAGCTACGACAGAGATGTTATATATGAGAAATTGGCCCGCTGAGCCCGAATCCCATGTAAGCTCATAGAATCCTACATCTGAATGTAGGAAGTATGAAATGTTCAAGAACTCCCTTTTTGAATCAGGCCAATGAAAGTAGTATAGAATTAAGGCTCATAAGCTGATGACACTCATAACAAAGCAAGGACATTCTGACTTGTCTTTTAAAAGAGCAAAGGTTTTACTAGGGCACTTGCAATCTGTGCATGCAATGCAGAAGTAAGGAATGCTTTTGAGAATCAGTGTGAGGGGCTAGCAGAGCCAGGCTCTGGTCCTTCACAGCCAAACATGTTATTCATGGAAAGAAAAGTTGGAAAGCAGAAGAAACCCTCGATTTCTATTCCGGAGTAGCATCCAGCTGTTTTCTGGGTAAAGACAAGCTTCATACATACGTACATACATACATAACTAGTATGAGCCACAGTGAAAATTACAGCAGGGAAACATCAGTTTCAGGACAGAGAGAGAATGTGACTTTAAGAAGTTGTTAAAGACATGTTTAGAGGTATTCCTTGGTTGGACAAGCCATGGAACTTGAACTGATATCTGGTTCCTGGAAAAATTGTACAAGAACAGGAGAAACCATTTAGTGTGGAGCTGACCTTGGAATTTATCCCAGCCTTGGAATTCAGATATAGGTACAGATAAAATTGTTTTGCTTGTGGCTGGAAGCCTAGCTCTTTGTGTGCCAAGCAATTGCTCTGGAACACAGTGCAGTACCACCATGAGCCATGCAAACCATGAGTTTACACAAATGGCACACATCAGTGCCAGGCACAGGCACAAGGTTGGGCGCTTGAGGCAGGGCAGCTGCTGCAGCAGCAGTGGCATGCGATATTGGCTTGGAAGAGCCGTGGTGCTGATGTAGGTGTGTCTCCAGTTCTGGAGTTAACTTGAATTCACTCAGATCCATCATGGATCCGCTACCTTATGGCATACTACATATTCTCATTTCATCCTCTATGCATTTTTTTTTTTTTTTTTTTTTTTTTTGAGAACTTTCTGTTTAACTTAGGGGGGTCCTGACATAGAAATCCTCCTCCTCACTCTGACTGAGGGGACAGTCACAGCTCACAACACTGAGCCCCCAGCACAAGAAAGATGTGGAGCTGCTGGAGTAGGTCCAGAGGAGGCCATGATGATGCTAAGAGGATGGAGCACCTCTCTTACGAAGAAAGGCTGAGGGAGCTGGGCTTGTTCAGCCAGGAGAAGAGAAGGCTCTGGGGGGACCTCACTGTGGCCTTCCAGTACTTAAAGGGGGCTTATAAATAGGAGGGAGAGTGACTTACCCAGCCAGATAGTGATGTGACAAGGGGGAATGGTTTTAAACTAAAAGGGGAGATTTAGGTTAGATGTCAGGAGGAAATTCTTTACCCAGAGGGTGGTGAGACCCTGGCCCAGGCTGCCCAGAGCAGCTGTGGGTGCCCCATCCCTGGGGCTGCTCAGGCTGGGTGGGTCCAGGGCAGCCTGTTCTGGGGAGTGGCAGCCAGCCCACAGCAGGGGTTGGGGGGCTTTAAAGTGCCTTCCAACCCAAGCTATTCTATGGTTCTATGATTGCCCTGCTGAGAGATTATTTCAGGTCCTGCAAGGTGCCACTCTTGAGTTAATTACCACTGCATCTTTGTAGGTTAACTAGCTTAGACAGCTTGCTGCACTGTTCAGGAACTTGCTCCTTCAAAGCCTGCGATATTGTCTGTGCATCATGCTGCATTATTAAGCACTGATGCACTCTAAAGTGCCCTCTTTCTGGCTTAGCCCCTTCACCTCTCAGTTTTTGCTCTGGTGTGTGTACGCAATAAACTGCTTAGGTTGCGGACTGTGAGGCTGTGCTAGTGTGTGTTCTTCAACAACTACAGGCAAAATTACCCACCGGGCAGTACAATGCTCCTTATTTTTACCATGAAATAGTCCTGAGTACAAATAAGTAGAATTTCAAAAGGACAGAGGCACAAGCAAGAGTGGTTTTCAAAGCAACCTGGCATCACTGATAATGATACAGTGGCACTTCTGAGAACCACAGGCACCCTTAGGTGCCTATCTGCATCTCTGAGAACTGGCCGTAGGTGCTTAGGTACCTGAGAAGTGGTGATTCAAATCTCACGATACCATAAAATACGTTTGGAAATCTTCAGATATTTAGACAGGCTTACGGACAGACATTTAAGTTTAGACATTCAGAAAGGCTGTTAGGGCTGGCAGTAAGCTTCCTTGTAACTGGGTTCTCTGTGTGAACACAATCCAAAATGAAATTTTAGTACAATATCAATTCTAGCTGAATATAAATTGACACCTAATTTAAGCTGGAGTAATTGGCCTTAACCTCTGAATTGAAATTCTTGTTTCATGTATAATGTGAGCAGGTCTGGTAACTTGTCAGATAGAAGCTCATCTCTTATTGCAAAATTTGTCTAGCCAAAGCAATGGCAGTTATTTCAATTCATCATTTGAAGCCTTGATTTTCCTCATTATGGGCATACTACTTTATCATCAGTGCATTCTCTCCTTGTTTCAGTTTAGGAAAACAAAGCTAGCAGTGTTACACTGCTGGAATTTTACATCTGATTTCTGGATTGTGAGTGAAGGTGAAACTTGCAGGCAGTGTCCTCGGTGACAGTGCTGGTGCACAGGCGGGGCTCTGACAGGGGAACGAGTATGTTTAGGCCTGTGTCCTGCGCTTGTACCAACACTCACCTCTGCAAACTGGACAGCAGGACTCCGGAACAGAAACTGGGAAAGAGCAAGTTAATTTGGGACAAGTCTTCAGCCCACAATACACATTTCCTTCCTGCCAGTAGAACACAAGGAGCATTTAGAAAAAGTCACCAGTTCATATGGTACTGTATATGCATTTTTATGGACATAGTTAAATCTAGTATGGGTGTTTACATACACTCTAGTAGCCAAAAGCAGAGTATTAGACCAATGAAGAGTCTGAATAGCATTTCTCAAACGTATGTCACACAGGGGGAAGTCCATTTGTTTTAAATAAAGGAGAAAAGGTAAAAAAGTACAATTGTGGGGAGGGAAAGAACTGCAATGATTATAGGCCTAAAATCTATCTAATATTGTGGGTACCGAAATCATCTGGGGTAAATTCTACCCGCTGCTCTCCCTTTGTTATGTCATACCACTGACCTGGAGGAAGAACTTAGCAGTGACCAACAACCTGCAGACACAACGTTTGTTCAGTAGTTGGCCTGTTCGATCTGTCATTGATGTTGAATATGATGAGAGAGAGGTCCTGATACTGAAGCGCTGGTTGGATTGAGAGGGGTGTTTTGGTTCAGACAGTGCCTCCGAAGAGTCACTGGGTGACTTCTCAAATATGCTGGATTTGAACTGGTGACACCTCAGGAATGGGTCTGTGGCCCCGTGTCAGGTTACAGACCTGTCCAGTCCCAGCCTGTGAGGCTCTCGTCAGCTCAGCCCAAATGAATCCAGTTTCAGTCAATGACTTACTGCTGTGTTTTCCAGTCAGGTTGAAGTGAAATATTCTAGGCAGGCCAAGCAGCAGTATTTTACCTGCTGCCTGTGCACTGCAAGCTTACCTACAGCAGATGTTGGACAGGGTAAGCTTTGTCCACTGTGTTTGAGTAAGAGGTAGCCTGGCATTTACCAGATGCCACGGACTGGCTCTTAGCATTTTCGTGAGTTTCAGCATTAATTCCCAGTTCCCAGTCTCTGCTGTGTGCTATGAATTGCATACATTTTAGTGTCATGTCTTCTGGAAAGATGAAGTGAAGCATAGACAGAGCAGGACTCTGGCAATTCGTACTTACTGAGCAGCTGCACTGGGCACACTGGTTTGCTTGCCTGTTTTGGAACAGCCCCTCTGCCACAAACATTTCGCCATGATGGTAGGTGGTGCCGTTGTATTCACAGGATTTCCCAGTTATTTTGCTGCTTACTGAGAACAGGGAGTCTTCTGAAAGCAATGGGAAAGGAACGCTTTATGCACATGGTCTTGACAACACCCTTCCAGCATGGTTTCTCCTTTCATAGGACTGGTATATTTTATTAATGGTTTGTAGTGCTGGAGCACATAGGAGACTTAGTTGCAGGTTAGCAGGTTGTATCACAGGGCAAGCATAATGCTGCTTCCGTGCCAGCCACAGGCACAGACCTTCTGGTGTACAGGAGGAGTGCTACCAACAGTGGAACTGTCAAGAGCAAACAGGCCCAAGAATAATTGTACTATGTAAATGTTTGTTTCCAGCGGCCTTCACACTTTGTTGCTGTTGTTGATTTCAGAATGGGTAAAACTTTTCAAAGGCAGACTTCAAAATCCGCCCAAAAGCTGATGGGTTTATAATGTCAGATGTGCACATTGGTGCATTTTGTTTGCAGAACTGAGGGCATACAATGAAGTGCACAAGATGGCAGCATCAGTTCAACTCCGAAACCTCCTGTTTCAGCTCAAGATTGTATGGAGTTCTGCACCACATGGGTCAAATTTACTTCTTAGACTTAAAGTTATCCATACATTAAAACATTCCCTAGACTGTGTAACTATTGTGCAGCTGAGAAACTGTGCGAAGGGATTATACTTTACCTGTGAAATGTAAGTCGCTTGATGCATATTGGGCAGCAAATCTGGCACTAATACAGTTACATTTACATGAATGTAGCATCTCTGCATGGGAAGAGGCATTTTGAACAAGAGCTCTATGGACGTAACAGTGGAGTGTTTGTTCTCTGGAGCCAGAATCACTGCAGATTTCTAGGAATGCAGCTGAAATTTCATTCAGTGGGCTTGGGCTTTCATGTAAAAGAAACCTAACCTGAAAATTCAGGTTTTGCTGTAGCCCTTTTCGTTATCTGTCAGACGAACCTGGGGAGATTATTTTTTGTCAGACTATGCCACCACAATGCAAGGTTCTCAGCTCAGTTTTCTAGTGGTAGGCACTAGCATTAAACACTGACATTTAGAGTTTTCGATAAAAGCATGCATTTTGTTATGTTGGCTTCATCAAATATGAATTATCTTTGAATGGTAAATGTCATATCTGACTGTGGAACATACACATACTACAGTATTTGAAAATTTAGTGGGACAAAAAAGAACCTTCTGTTGGAAAAAGGCGGAAGTAGTCCATTTAGTAGCCATTTAGGACCCCGTGCCTGATGTTTCATTTCTCTTTAGACAGAGCATCGAAGCATCAAATGCAGCATTATTTCAGTGCAGTCAAAGGCGTGTAATGGTACCTTTCCAAAATCCTATACAAAGCTTTGGCAACACTTGTTCTTGGCATAAAAATGCAATGCATTCAGCAGTTTTGGTATGGTTTACTAGCAGTACACATTCTGTAATAGGAAGATATCTGTTCTAATTAAGAGAAATTTGAATGTCACCAGTATAAGATTCAAGTAACAAATTCAGCAACTGTCCCACTAGGCATAAATATTGGAAACCACAAATAAAGAGGCACTTCTCAGTACCATGCCACTTCCCACAAGTTATGCCACCATAATTTCTTGGGCTTTCTGAGAGTCACCTTATGGAAAGCAAAAAGAGGAATTCACAAACCCTTAAATATCCCCCTGCACCTTGGGCAACTGGAAGAGCAGTTGAACAGGGAAGAAAATGCAAGAAGAAATGAAAGGAGAATACAGGTGGTTCTTGTCTGGATATGAGGGCCTGTTCATGCAGCCTCTGCAGGGCACTGTGGTGCCCATGTAGGATGCCTGTCCAAAGACAGAGTTTGGTTTGTGGTCTGCAGATATCTGCAAAGACTAATGCTTGAATGACTCGTCATGGCTCATCAGAATATTGGATGAAGAGAGTAAATTTTACTGCAGCTTTACCTTGGTATATGCCACATTTCTCAGATCACTATGAAATCTCCAAATGCCTTTAAATAGTGGCTTTTAAATAAGGGAAGGAGGATGATGAAACTTTTATATATATATTTCTTTTTGCCCTCATATCCTCAATTATTTATCCCCAACAAGACTTGAACAATGGTAGGGTTCCTATAGGATTACAGGATTGCAGCAGATCAGCCCTGGCATACATCTGCTGAGACGAGAAACACAAAGCTGAGAGAGGCAACCAGTGCTGACTTTCCAGCTAGAAGAAAGGAAGGTGAACAGCAGAGGGAAAGAAAAAAAAGCCCTACTTTTCTTATATAGCCAATCCTTGCTCTGCCTGGTTTCCAACACTGTCAGATTAAATGGTTACAAGGAATCTCCTCAACTGACTAAAAAGAAGATACTTTAGACTGCTGCATTATTCAAGGAGGAAAAGGATAGATAGCAATAGGACGGCTTGCTCTGGACCAGCTCAGGCCAGCAGCTCAAGATTTTCTCCTGCATTGTTTCCTTAATATTAGGGTCTACACAGAAGACAGATAGACTGCTTGGTAACTATAAATCTCTCTCTGAGGCCCTTCTGGTCTGACACGGGAGGGACAGGGAACCGAGTGAGACTATTAGAAACATATCTGAAAATGATGCGGGTTGGCTGTCTGAGATCAGCAGAGGACCAGGAGGGACACAGTGCAGTTATGCACTTCAGCTGGGAATGGAATTATTGTTTCCAGGAAGATCTTCCAGTGACAAGAGTAAGACATCAAGAGACTGTGTCTTTCTCAGCTGTGATACAGGTGCTAGTAAGGAAAAGTTTTCCTTTCAAACAGAGCTGCCAACAGCAGTAGGTGGTTGGAGTTCGTTCATCTGTACTTCCATTAAAGTTGATCGTAGAGGTTAGGCCTATAACAGCTAAATCATAACAGACAGCACCAAACCCATGTACGTCTGTCTGTCTTTGGAATATGGGAGGCAATTCTATGTCTATTTTGATGTCTTGTCTGATGTAATAATTATAAGAAAAGTCAGTTTCAATTACAGGGAATAAGACCATGTTTTTGGTCCTGATGCTGCACATACCTGTGCATGTGATTATCTTCTAGTGCATTAAGTGAATGGGGTTATTTGGTTGCATAAAACAAGGTTTAGAAGATCTTTTCAGATCAAGACCAGTCCATTCTTACAGCAGAAAAATATGTCCAGTCACACAGGAGACAGCATGTTGAAGAGTGCAGCTGATCCCCTCCAAACGCAGCATCTCTCTGAAGCTGCAGGGAAGCAGTGTTCACATCGCACGCCTGTACCTAACTTCTGGAGAGGGGAAGTCAGTGTGAGAATGACTTTCTGCAATGAGGACTTGCCTTAGATTCTTTTCTAGTGCTCTTTAATCATGGCTAATTAGAGGAGTTCAAACTCCCTCATATCATATTCTCCTGCAGAATGTGAAATTGTAGACATTGTATATTCTTTTAATAAGTGACAGGTTTGAACTCTGAAAAATCTTGACATTAATGTTGGTATCAGCATGCATTATTCTGTGCCTCAGTTAAGATGTGTTAGAACTGGGTTCATTAACTGCAAACATACTGCGTTGCTCAAAGCCCTACTTGTAAACCTTGATTCCTAACCAGGATTGTTCCTAAAGCTTTATCTGGCATTTTAATGGTGCTAACTAACATTGCTTTAATTAGCCGCCTCTGCACAGTACCAGGCAAACCATCTGCGTGAATCCTTTTAATTAACTAGGTTCAGTCTGAGCCTTTATTTCTGGCATTCACAACATGTCAGTGGAAGCAATGTAAAACATAGGGTTAAGATGTTATAGCATCAATGGAAAAGGAAGCATCTTTGTTTCTGTGGCTGCCATTTATTCTCTGAGGGCTCAGATGCCAATTCAGAGGTTGACAGGCCACACTTAGATTGCCTGCGACTTTAGAGGGGTCAGGATAAGACCATGAGTTAGTAACACGGGTAGCGCTGATTTATCACAATTCTAGTGTTAGGTAACGGCAGGGAGCTAAGTTGTGCCACCTAGGCTTAGCACTTGACTTGCTGTGGATTTAACTTACCCTCTAAGTATATTAAAGGCTGAGTCTGGCTGAAGGTTTCGGGTTTTACAAGCAGGTAACAGAATGCAACCATATCAAAAACTGATTAGTTTCAAAAGTTCTATTTTTAGAATGCAATTGGAGACTATGGCGACTATGCTTGAATTCTTATATCAAGCGTTCCTCTCTTCCAAACATGGGATTCTCTCCAGCTTCTGTTGCCTACCTAGGCTGTCTTTCAGTGGTGTGCCATACCCACAGATTTGCCAATCCTGGCCTCAAGGAAACCAGCAGAAAGCTTTTCTTCAGGATTCAGCCTAGGTGCTTGCTGTAACTCTGCTTATTAAGGTTATGTTTGGGAAGGTGGAAGCTTGTACTGGGAGGAACTGCTGACCTAGAAAAAACAAGATTTTCTGTCTGTTCAGATCTATAGTAAAGTCTGATACAAAACTTCACTCTGAACTAGATCTGCGTATAGCGATATTTCACTTATTGTATAAACTGTTGTCCATTTGACAGAAAGTGTGAAGAAACACTATAGGAAGAAGTTTGCCATGAAGGTCACTAACTTGATGTGGAGTGCAGTGCTAATGCTTTCCTAACAGTCTCTGGCACAACGAGTTAGATATGAATTTGATAAACCACAGAAATCTTCTGGCTCAGCGGAGTCTATTCCATTCAAACATTTCTTGTGGAAATTTGTATGGGTTCACAATGGTCTGCCCATGACTTGGGGCTTCCAGGAAACAACGTTTGAGGGCGTGTGCACAGGCCCTGGCCAAGAATTCTGGGGGCTTTTTCAGTCTCCTGGGAGCAACAGAACAGTGTCACCTGGATCACAGTCAATTTTGGAAACAGCATCTTTTAGCCTTTTCTGCTTGCAACTGTATTTCTTCCTGGACTGTTATAAAAGCTCGTTCCTGAGGTGCTTTACCCTTACTTGGATATGAAGCCGAAGAGCACCAGTTATCTGCAACTAATCCCTTGAACAGCTTAGACAAATTCCCCTGGCAGTTCGTGCTGTTTGAATCAGTGGTAACATCACTAGAAGTATTTCTGTTTAGACAGTGAAAAGCAGTAACTGGCTGTGGGCAAACTGGCCTTTTGGGAGGTGTTAATGTAGGGTCACTTACTTGAGGAAGTGCTTCAGGATCCAGGCTGTACTACAGTCAGTGAGGCTTGCAGCTTGGATCTTTCAGTACATGCAGATACACTTGCCAACACACAAACTAGCTAACAAACTGGCAAAACAGCCTCAGAGTCAGTACAGTCATGGCATGATAATCAGTAAGCTATTTATGATAGCAAGGCTGGCACTGATGTGCAACCACTAACAGATTGAAATGGTAACCAAGTGTACTTCTAAAGTGGAGATTGTACAAGTTAGGCAAGGAAGGTGTGTAAGCAAAATCCTTGCTTCTGCATACCTCTTTGCAGGGCCTGAGAGGGCCCTGCACAGCCCCTCAATAAGGGGCTGTGGGTTTTTCTTGCATCTCCACTAGATACTTTCCTGTACAATATTCTGGCTGTTCTTGTTAGTACTTTCCTTAACACTCTCACTATTGCTTACTTTAGTATCAGAACATCTGGCAAAGATCATTTTTTTAAAAATCCTACAGACTCTTGGCTTGCTGACTTAGAAACTATTTTTAAACGGCAATGTTCAGAGTCACCTAGTGTCACTTACTGAAAAAGATGGGCTTTTAACATCAAGCAGAAATGCTAGGCACCCAGCCTGGCTTGGTTTTTGCAGTTTGTCTGTTTTATTAACCACCCTTATAAAAACAACCAAGTGCTAAACAATCTGAAATTAATCATGAGGTTTAGTGCCTTAAGAAACTCACCATACTGGGAACTGTTCTGCAGATAGTCTCTCTGGTCTAAGTAGGCAGATGACAGATTATGAATTTCAATCCAGAGAGGATTTTATGAAACATGTTTTCTGAATCAACATGGAGCGTAAGCATGTACAAACAAAGAAAACGCGGATTTGTTTTGGAATCCTATTTGCTAGACAAGCAGTTGAATTCTGCTATAATTCGGGGGCAGCTGTTCGCATTGACATCTCTCCTGCATAATCACGTGTATTCCCAGTGAACTTTAGTACTCACTGAACATAACTGGAGGAGTTAGCTTAGTTGCTACAGCTACTTCAAAGCTCTCTAGGCTGTATTCTGGTACAGGAAATTGTCTTCGTATACCAGCTAACTGGTCATTTCACATGGTGCTTCTGTACAGAAACCAGTCACTCCAAATTGCGACATAACATAATGTGAGGCCGTATTACTTGCCCTGACATTTAAAATTGGCATAAGAATTGCAGGATAACTATTCAGAAGCAACACACAAAGGGCAGTTATGAAGGTCCTTAGTCAAAATGAAACAATTCTTGGAAGTGTGCCTATCATGAGCATTTCTGATGCCAAAGGGGAGCAGGAGAAGAGTATGAGAGAATTTCTCCCTGGTCTGCTTATTAAAAAATACATGAAACCTGACTCAGCTTAGGTCCACACACGGTCCAACACAGTGGGCAGCACTTGGATGACCTCAGATTCGTTTTCAGAACACTGTTTGCTTGTGTATGAGTTGCACGTACTCCTAGGTCTCCTTGATAAAAGTTTATTGTTCCTTCTCCACCTTCACAGAGTCCAGATCTTTTCCTTATAAGCAACATCATTTTCTAGGGTAACTTACACAGATGTCAGTAGAGACATTTAGGGCTAATTTCTGCTTATTGAGTCTTTGTACTGATGTTTTTTACAGCAGTGTTAAAAGCTAACACAATGGCCTTCCACTGCAAAGGACAAATCCTAAGAGGCCCCAAAAGCTACTAACTGAAGTAGCTTGGAAAAACAGGAATGGGATAATTTATTCATGTGCAGAGAAGTATATTCCTGCAGGTGAAGTTGCAGCTTACGAAGTAGAACAAAAAAAGTCCAGGCACCAATGTAGAATAAAAAGCCAATTTGCACTGATTGCAATTTGTGGTAGGAACTGGAAGCATAAATGCAGGAGGACAGAGTTGCAGATAAGACATTGGAAGCTTTATGTTATGTGCCTTGTTCCCCCTCTAGCTCTCTTCCACTACTCCCAGAATGCAGGTTACAATTGCCAGAGGCTTACTACTGTGTGTAAAATGCAGTGTATTCCTCTACCTTTGAAATTTATTTTAACATGAAATGGGCCATGGGTTTCACCTTGTGTTTGTGTGCGGTGCAAGACTTCCCCAAATTAGCCAGCCCAAGTACCAGCACCCCTGGCTATAGCTCTGTCCTAGGTAGGCTGTGTGCCTTCCACTCCAGCTTCCAGCTTTTATCTGAAAGTGCAGCTGGGACTGGCGGCAGCAAAACTAGATTTGTTTTTATTTCTTCTATTTTTTTTTTTTTTTTTGCTTTTTTTTTACAGTTTTCA
>VXAV01005073.1:97695-115121 GCA_013399715.1 Alectura lathami | reverse complement strand
GCTCGCCCGGCCCCGCGGCCCTGGTGCCGGGAGAGGCGGCTCTGCCGCGGGGTTTTCACACGCCGGGAGCTGGTGTCCGCTGGGATTTGTCAGGCACCCTCTGCTGATAGCCCCTGGTCTGATTTATTGTGTTAGAAGGTTTCGGGGTCACACTGAGATTCTGGTGGAACTAAATTAAACCCATGACTCATGACATTATATGCTTGGTCAAACATTCTTGTTCTGTCTTGTTGTAGCCCCTGTAACTAATAAGAAGAGATCAGTGAACCCTTGACAAATGATCTGAGAAAAAGGGTGAGGTATGAAAAGACATCATGTGGAGAAACAAATTACAACCTATTTCCCCTAGTTTGGGACTGGGGTGTTTGGGGAGCACTGCTGGCAGGTCACACACCTCCCAGGCATGACAGAGGCTTTCAGAAGGCTGAAAATGCAGCATAGCTTACATGTCTTCCACTCTAACTAGGCTGGATGAAATACTGAAAGTAAGGTGTGTGGAGAAATGGCATGAGTAGAGTAGATGACTTTGTCAGGGTTTTCTAGTGTGTCTCCATAAGCAACCAGTGCTGTGTGTTAGGAAAAAGGAAATATGTAACTCTTAATATTATCTGAGAAAGAAAAGGAAGCTGCATTCTGGAGTGAAGCATTTTGAAAACACTGCTCCACGCTTAATTCTGCACCAGTCTGCCACTATTTGCCTTGCCATGCACAGGCACAATCCATGCACCTGGGGAAAAAATGAGCACTTAAATCTCTTAGTCCTGAATGTGGTGGCCACTGCTCCAGGCTGATGGTTTTGGAGCAGCCACCACGTGACACAGCAATGGGCAAATGGCAAAAAAAAAAAAAAAAAAAAAAAAAAGAAAAAAAAAAAAAGGATACTCTGAATCTGAAATATGATTGTAATTCGCACTCAAAGGCAGGGAATCTGGGATGTGTGAGCTCTGGTCGTGCAGGGACACAGCCATGCTCGTGGAGAGTTAAGTGTATGCACACGTTCTCCCAAACTGCGGGGCTGCAGGAACTTTAGAAACTGAAAACCAAGCACACAATTGGTAAGCCTGTCTAGAAAAGAGATTGCAGATAGTCGTGAGCAGGAGCGCGTGGCTCCTTGTACACGGGCTGGAGAGCTTGGTTTTATAGCATCTGCGTGACTTCGACAGGCACAGCTTTGTGCCTCGGCAGAGCTCACTGTTACTGTGCAGACACCCCCAGAACAACTCACCTGCCCCAGCCTCCGACCCCTGTCAGACCTCCTCCAGCTGGTGCCCATCATGTGCATCGCCTTCTCTGTGCTGATACAACACCCAGTGCGTGCAGACAAGGACATCAGAAATCCTTGTAGCACTTACTCTTTATGCACAGTCAGTGTAATAGTAATGAGAAATCAAATGTTTTCTATAGTCTGTGACCTGAATTCTTTTGCAGAGAGATTCTTTGAAGAGAAATTCCTTATTTGGCCTGAAGAGTGCCTTGTGAGAGTTGCTTTAGATGCCAGCACTTTCCACTGCATTCTGCAAGGCTGTTTCAGGAGATAGTGGTTTCTGGTGGTCTCTGGAGATACTAAGTCAGATGGAAGACCTTTGCTGAACATTGAAAAACACAAAAGGGAGCCCTTTCCACACTCTTTGGAGGATCTAGATTGTAGGGAATTGACTGAAAGAGCCTTTCCATCGAGTGTGGGCTTGGAACTCAGTGGATGGACAGTGTGGTGGGAACCCCGACCTTGGCAGCATGCCCCAGCCCTACTCCTGGCCCTGATCCTGCTGCTCACCAGCAGCCGGGATGTCCCCGAGGGCTGTTGCATATTTAATCATGTACAAAGGCTGCTGCTGTTTATTGCTGCACCTCTTCCCGTGGCACAGAGTCACAGCAGTTGGTGCAAAGGGCAGTGGTGCATCCTGGACACTGCATGTGAATGAAATGTTTGCAGGTGGTCTGAGTTAGGGAATCTCTTCTTCCCTGTAGACCCCAGCGCTGCCATGACTGAGAGAACACCTTCCCTGTGCTTTTGCTCAGCACTGGGCTGTGACTGAAGTTTCTGAAGTTGAGGGCTGCAGCACACATGTGACACAGAGCTCCAGGGAAGCATCAAAGACGTAGTTGTCACCAGTCATGTTGTCAAGCAGAGCTCACTGTTCGAATGTGCTCTGTGTCCTGTGTCCAGCAGTGGGCATTAGAAATTCAGGGGTGCCCTAAGTTTTTAAGAGCACAGAAATTTAGCCATCTCTCATCTGAGATAACAGAACTTAAGCAGCTAATAAGCTGTGACATTGAGAGCAGAAATCCATCTCCTTGTGCTGTGCCTCGCAATGACTGAGCAGTTCACAGATATCCTACTGTTTCTTAGTTCTTGTGAGGGGAAAAAAAAAAAAAACACCAAAAAAACAATATAAAAGATTCATGCCAATGCTAACATGTTTATACACCATGTAAAACTGTCTTAATTGGATTAGATATGGAGTTTTGAGAGACATTAGACACGTGATACAACTTTCATTTACTTCCCTGTCTTTTTTTTTTCTGTTCAAGAAAAGTAGTATTCATCTATGGACAATTTTTCAATTCTGAAAAAGTGGGGAAGGGAGTTCTTAAGCTTAATGAATTTCTTAGTTTTTGCAGTCTTATAAATTCTGTTAAGCCCTTTGGAAAGTGTATCTTACAATGCTAAGTATTATTCCCAGGATTTTATAATAATCTCTAAATTACTTTTTGTGGTTTGGATCAGCCTTGCAACTGTCATACTGGGAATACAATCTGGATGTTCATCAAGCAGTCTTCACATATGCTATTAAACAAACAGCGCTTCAGATGTGCGTGATTTTGTGATTATGGCATAGGATGGTCATGAGCATTCTCCACCCTCCTGTTCATTCTGTAGCACTGACTTCATCTGTGGTGGGGTTTCAGTCCTCAAAACACCACAAATTAATTTACTTATTTAGCAGAAAGACAGATGGATTTGGTAAATCTGAGATCCTTGAACATAGTTTGCTAAAAAACAACAGCAATGTTACATAAAAAGTCAAATTGCAACCCAATTCTTCCTTACCTTGATGCGGACTTATTCATCTGAGACCAAAGAGCAGCTGGAAGTCTTTCATTGTTCTGTCAAAAGATGCAAATAAAATATGTATTCCTAATCTTACGTCCAAATTCTCAGATGAACAGAGAGTCGTAAGAGTTACCATCAACAAGCACGAAAATGCAGGAGACGAGAAGCACCCGTTTTTCATTCTGTCCTAGAGCAGACAATGCTTTGCTAGGGGGGGTGTGGAGGGCACCACTGTGTAGGTACAGGTCAGATATACAGCTCTGGGAGGTGAGGCTCTCCTGAATTTTGCGTTTATCTCAAAGTGCTCATCTGCAGTTGTTTCTATTCTAATCTAATCTAATCTAATCTAATCTAATCTAATCTAATCTAATCTAATCTAATCTAACCTAACCTAACCTAACCTAACCTAACCTAACCTAACCCAATCCAATCCAATCCAATCCAATCCAATCCAATCCAATCCAATGTAGATATTTTTTTCTGTCACCACAGCAGTGTGTGTGCAGCTGTAGCTATGATCCTGTGCTTCTCATACCTGTAATGACAAAGGAAGTCAGCAAGACAGCTGGCTGCAGCACAGGGTTGTTTGTATATTCATGAGCTACGTATAAATCATCCTTCACCACAGTGTGTCAAAATATCAGTGCTCAGTGGCTTACTGGCAGTGAAATAGTAATAAGAATGTATACAGTGTCATCACTGGGATCTGTAGAGGCAATTATTACTCAGACTTTCAAGTGAGCCCAAGAAATTGACATACAGTACAATGAAATTGTGAAGGAACTGATCTTCATGCCATTCTCAGGATGCATTCATGTCTGCCCTGTCTTGAAATTTCCCAGTTTCCAGTTGGGAAGTTCTTGACCAGATACATTTTACTGTCAGTGATGCATTGTAATCTCTGACAGAAACCACTGATTTCTAATTTATCCCTTTTGCATGTTTACCCATCTAATTTACTTTTTAAAAAAAAAGAAAAAAAGGAAAAAAAAATAAAATTATGTGTTGTGCCAGATTTGTCTTTGTCTCATTTTCAAGTACTAGGAGTAGTGATTAATTTCTTTTGCATTACTTCACCTTGTAATGGATGTTGAAGGCACAATATTGAAAAAGCAGTTGAAAACACTAGGTGATGCCACGTATTTCAGGAAAAAAAAAAAAAAAGAGAGAGACATTCTTTTGCTAAAGATGCCAAGTCCAATCTTCATTCCAAGCTCTCATCTGTAACTCTTGTATGGACAGCACTTCTGGGAGGAAGCCTGCACAACATACAGTTCCTGCTCTACTGAAGTGTAATGCTGTAAGGCAGGCAATGGTGTTAGGTGACTCTGTTATCAGTAAGTGCAAAGGAGCATCAAACAATCCTTGTCAGTGATCGTTTCAAAGTTCTGGGAGGAGCTTCACCTTGACTGGTTTTTCAGTGCCTCACGTTCTTGAAAACAGCAGCAAGTTGTGTAGTTCACAGAAAACAACTGATGTCCTTCCCTGCCATTGGAATTATTGACTGGGATCACACTTGGTGGACACATGCAGGAGTTTAAGAGTTGCTGAGGATCTAGCTATGTACGAGAGAAGCAGTACCAACTCCTACAGACTGATGGTATCATGATAAAAATCCACTTGCTGACGCATTTCTTTACAGCTGGGATCCACCAGAGAAGCCCTGTTCAGTCATTTTCCAAGGCGTGACAGGGGGAGTCAAGGCAGACTGAAAATGAGGCTCCATTTGCAATTCAAACATACTTTTATAAAACTGTGATTAGTGCTGCTAATCTCGCCTTGGTGAGCCAAAGACAATAACAGCGAGGTTACCGAACACCTCGGGTATTATGTAATTCAGTTCCTCAGAAACATGCTGGTGTGAGAGTGCTTTTGAAACCCATTAGCAAAACTGAATTTGCCAAATGAGCCTTCTCTGGGGAGAACAAAGTCAAACGTGTGCCAGCATGGAGCCAGAGCCTGCCAGAGGCTGAGCCTTCGCAAATCCCATTGCTACCAGTGGGACCTGAGGACGCAAAGTCCTTCACGTAACTGAGCCCGACTGCAGAACGAACTAACAGCTGTGGGCCTGTCTTTCACATCGATAACAGTATGTGTGCTTACTTGTAACAGACCCTAATGCACCGTGCTGGCACTAAACTGGGACACCAGGCTGCCTCGTTCTGCCTGCACGATTAGGAACGGCCCTGTGGCCCTCTTGCAGCATCCGACTGACCACGAGGGGTACTCGTGGCACCCAGCCTGCGGGACCGCTCATCTCTTGTCTAGTCGTAAAGCCCGTGTTGAACTTCTCTTCACCAGAGGATGGTGATTCCTTCACATGAACAAAGTTGCAGAAAGAGGGAGAAAAGAGCTGAGCTTCCACAAAAAGCCACAATGGCAGTATCCAAGAGGATATTGCAGAAATTGGAAATAGCTCCCTGAGAACAATTATCTGTAGGAGTTTAAAATAAGGAAAGGGGGGACTTCCCTTAATCATTAAAAAAATCAGTATAAAACACATGGAGAAAATAAACAGTGAAGACACTGTTGCTCGTGGGCTGGCTTTTTAAGTATTAATGGAACCTTGCAGAACAAGAGTTTCTTTTATTCTTTTTATCCCTGCTCCCTGCTTGCGAGTTTCTTGTGTGAACATGCAGCGGTTTCCAAGGCTTGTGAAATTATCAGACCTGGACCAATGCCAGTACAAACCAATTTATTGGGGTCCAGCAATTAACTAAAACCTAGAAAGCTTGATTAATTGTGGCACTGCTCAGCAGGGAACACTCAGGAAAAAAAAATCAGGGCTAAACTCCATGCAGTGTCTCTGTTCCATATCCCAATTTACACTATATGTTAAGAAAAATTTCCTCTCTGTAACTATCCTTAGTATATTATTTTGCACCACGCACAAAGAATAATTAGAATGCCATTTGAGAAAATGTTAGTTCATGGCTCTCTAGATAATCATTTCATAATAGCTTTTGTCCAGTTACAATTTTCTGATGTTGAATTCATATTCTAACCCACACAATAGGATGTATTATTTTAGAACATTGTTTTGTTAAGCTTCTCTCTGGAGGGACATACAGAGCATCCAGCACTGCTCTGTTTCTTTATTTTTTCATCAGATGTTGATGTGTGCAAGAAAAGTGAGGGTTTGGTGGTTGTTTGGAATTATTTAGGATACAAAAGCCAACCAAACAAAAAGCTGAGCAAAGTACCAATTTACCAGTCTGAATATGTTGCCTACAGTCTGAGGGGACAGACAGGAGCTTTTACAATTGGGATGTTTAAAAACTGAATTAGAAATGTCTTACATGCTGTAAGGAGCGGTTACAAGGTGCAGTTAAGGTGTTAGCTGATTTCGTTATGATAGTGTTAACAAATAGTGTCCACATTAGTTGTTTTACTGCAGGGCTTGTCATAAAACCCTATATATAAACCAGAATTTTAAAATCTCATTTCTGGTTTCCTCAGTGGTGCGTTAATCACTTTTAGTATAGATTTTATTAGAAGAAAGTAAATATTCCAACTCAATGTAATGCACTACTGCAGTGTGTTAATGGATAATACAAAACACTGGATCTAGCAATTCGTCTTAATGCTTCTTACATCAAAATAATTCAAGGACTAGTAATGGAAAAAGCTGTCTGAGGATAAAAAGTAGTGGTAAAAAAATAGTTACTCCTACCCAGTGAAAAGGAAAAGAGAGATGCATGCAAATGTTTCTAGCTTTTCAACATCATTTTGTATCCTAATCTGCATCCAACTGCGACACTGTCACATTCTCAGATTTAAAGAGTGCAATCCACAGACAGTGCTAAATCACATTAGGCAGTGGTGATAATAGGGCCCGTGCATGCATGACATCCAGGCAAGACATCTAGCTGGGTCTGCAGGGTGATTTGGGACGTTCAATGAGGTAGGAAGGGCTGTCTCCTCCAATTTCACTGTATTTATTGGGGATTTAATGTATTTTTTAAAAGATATTTGCAGTGGAAATCGGTTTGTCGGAGGTCATCTAATTGAATCTACAGCCCTGGCAACCCTTCACAAAGGCTGCCAGAAATGACCGAGTTGCTAATGTTTAACTGTGAATACCCAGCAGGGGTCCTCTGCAGGGCTGAATACAGTCAATTATGTTATTTTTCTAAATATTAGTGACTCAGCTGTCTCTGCCTGTGAAGAGTTGCCAGGGTCACAGATACAATCAGACAGATCCTCCCCCCTTCACCTCTAAGAGATGGGGAGAAGCTTTTAAATAGCGCACTGAATCATCCTGAGGGAAGGTTCCTGCCGGGCTGTGCCTCTCCTCGGGAGCGCTCACACACAACCTTGTGGCTTGGGGGGTCGCACCCCTCGCTCCAGTGGGACAGACAGGGCGGTGGGCTGTTTTCTGGGGGGCACTGTCCTGTACAAGCAGCCTCACTGAGGTCTGGGAGGTAAAATACAAATCTTCCTGCTTAACTCGACAGACGTTCGGGCTGAGATCTGACAAAAAAAGACTCAGATGCCATCAGCTTGTGACTTCCCTGTAATATTTATTTGTTCTTTCTCTCTCCTCCTTCTCTCCCTCCCCATCGTGCTCCAGATATCTCTCCAGAAGGAGCATTTTAATGTACCAAAACAGATCAGTTTTCCATTCTCCTCTGTAGATTTGTCAGAAGTAGGTTCTTAGCAACATCCACCGCCAGGAGTGCTCTTCAGCTGAGATGTGCAGATGCCCCAGCAGCCCTGCTCCTTTCTCCCTCCCACAGAAATGCAAGTATTTTAGCTTTTGATCACGGCTTCCTTCAGTTTTGCTACAAAGGCTCTTTTCCAAAGCCCAGCCTTCTCTAGCAACAGCATCCCTGTTCCTGTGGTCCACAGCCCAGCTCTTATCTGATCAACAGCATTTGGCAGAAGGCAAAAACCCTTCCAGAGCATCTGAGTGCCAGTGCATCATTTTGGCCCGAGTTTGTGGTAGTGCTTTGAAATTGGCAAAGACAAATTTACTGCTGCTAAATTGTATCCAACTTTAGGAATACTATGTGGTTGTGGCCAGTTCCTAGCTATTCTAAATCTATTGCAAATACTTTGCCAGCACGCGTCCAAATATAATCCAGTTGTGACATCTTTAATGCTGATACACACAGTTTCCCTGTAAGTACCCTCAAACATGGCATCTGAACTACAGTCGACAGAAATTCAGCAACTGTGTGTTGGAGCCCAGCTCCTAGGAGGTGAAACCTTTATTCTTTTGGGTCCCTGTCCCTGGACGATGACCACTGCCGTTGCATCTCTGACTTGTTGAATGTATACAGAATTCATATGGGATCTTGACATTTCCTTGGAACGAGCACAGAACTGAGTCATTAAATGTCGTTGCCTGTTTGACATCAGTACCTTTTGGGTCCGGTACTGCTGTGCCAGGTGTACTAGAAAAGCAGTACCCAAATAAAACTACAGTGGAGGAGTGAAGTTTAAGATGCTTCAGTACTGCAGAGAATTTGACTTCAAAGAGCTGGACGTTATCGAAAGGGTGCCGTTGTAGCTTGCTCTTGCTATAAAAATGAGGAGGAAACCAAGTCACCTTCTATTAAAGCTGGAGTTTCCCCTGGCTGGAGCTCCCCTAGGGACAAAGAAAATAACCCAGCAAGGGAGAGGAGGCTCGCTGTATTTAGACAGCCTTTTCTCTTCTGATCTGCGTGTGCCTCTCAGGAGGAGGAATTCCCTAGGAAGGTTTTGATATCTGGCTAATTACCAGCCAATGTCTCTCTCCTGTAGGAGGAATGGTTTGGGGCAGCAGCCGTGGTACTGTAAATTAGAGAGCAGATGGTTTCCTGAATGTTTTCATTTTTTAATTCTTTGCCTTCTCCCCAGATTTCTGTCAGGAACTGTCCTCAGGCTGTATACGAGTACTCTTGTGTAACTCTGGAAGCCTGAGGTTACTTATGGTGCGAAGTTGTGTGTGACCTGTTCTGGCTGCAGAAATGATTGGGTCAACAGCATCTTGTCTTGCACTCCAGTTCATCCGAATATTTATTGGTGAGAACTGATATAAATGATGCTGCTCATTGATATAAGCAGCTGAAGAACATGCACCGGAGAAAGGGTATTTCCAACTTCTGTTTCAGCAAATGCACCTTGTTTTCCTGTTGACACTGGTACTAGTTCTGGTTCTCTTCTTTCTTTGTTATTACTCTATAATATTCAATAACTTAAATTTTTAGATGCATTGTATCAATACCAAACCCGATTCGTCACTCAGTGTGTTCATCTTAGTTTGTAAAGGGAGGATTACCTGCTGATTCTGTCACCAAAGAGCTCCACCCTCTTCTATGCATTCAGAAATAACAAATATTTTACCAGTGATGTGTCATGAGAAGTTTTACACTCCAACTTTATGGCTCATGCTAATGGGTAGGAAAATTTTTCTTGTTTACTTGAACTCATTAATGTCAGCAATTGATTGCTTTTCGGTTCTTCGGTGTCACAGTTTTTGACAAGCTGACAGAATTGCCTTAAGGAATATTTAAAAATATCTGATTGTATGATAAAAGTACAAGAACATTACTGTCTGTCAGTAAAGTGAGAGCAAAACGATTGTTTGCTGGTGTAGCATCCTTAAAAATCCTTTCCATTTGGATCCAGCCACATTCTGAAGACAGGGAAGGGAGTGGGAGCTCCAGCAGCTCAGTGCTGCGTGTTGCACTGCCAAAATGTACGTGCCCTGTCGGGTAAGGGGAGACTCTGCTAATGGGGGAACCAGCCCTGAGCTCGTCTGGTGAACCTGTGGCTGGCAGTGACGCCTGCTCTTATGCTGCACTGTCTTATGTCAAGGAACATGAAAACGTTTTTACATTTCATGTTCCTTCTTAGAAATGAAGAAACTGCACCATAATAAGAAGAAATGCTTTGTGTGGAGTTGCCCATCAGGCTTAGAGGAGAATTACAGTAGATCCTGTCTCCTGAATTTCAGCTTGGTGTTCTACCAACTGAGTGATATTTCTACCCACTAGACATACTCTTCCTTGTACTTATGCATTCCTTTAGGTGTTTCAGGTCTCGGGAGGATCCAAACCTCCCTCTTCCTCTGCTATGAAATGGAAGATCCACATGTGAGGTCACAGCAACCTTGAGTGTTAAAAAAGAAAGGAGAAGAAGCCAATATTTAAAACAAACAAACAAACAAACCACCAAAAACAACAACGAACAAACAACACTACTCCTAAACTGAGGAAAAGCTTTAAAACAGCCAATCCACTGCTTGCTTTTCCTTTTACAGGCCACCTTCCAAATTTACACAAGGGTAACTGTATTACAAGGAAAGGATTAATACTGAAGGGCTCTCTGGAGTAGACCTGTTGGAGTTATCTTTAATATTAAAAGCAGAGCGTTTGTTTTCTTTAGTATGGAGGGCAGCACCAATAAAAACACCAGTCAAAGAGGCCAGTATTTCTAGATCACGTCTGCTTTTATCTCAGAGTGGAGTTATAGTAGAGTGATTCCTGCTTGGAAACTTTAAAGCTGGACTGCATCCTTTCATGCTGAAATAATATCTCCTGCAAGGATTATTGGAGGATATAATGTTTCCTTCAGCTTCTTATTTTCTCCACTCCTGAACTTGGACTCCTGACCTTAACTTTTCTCTGGTTATGACCGAGCATTGGCCTTCAATTGAATAGCTGAGCTTTTTACAATCAGATCAGATCCCGCTCTTGTAATTTCAGACTCATTTTGTGACATTGATATTGTAGATCTTAATTAAAAAGTCAAACATTTTATATCTTGGGTAAAGGCCATACAGGAACTGCTGGGTTTGGCTCCCATGTGCGTAACCATCCAAGACATTCAAAGTGTGTGACTGAACTCAGAGGAGCTATGCATGGTTTGTACATGGGCCCCCTTTTCCTCTTTGTGTCCTTTCTCCAGCACGGTTCTGCACCTGTGATTTGCTGCATGCAGCCACAAAGACTGGCCGTGAGTGGCAGGTAATTCAGACTTCATGTTGCCTGAGTCTGGAGCCTCTCATTAGTTGGAACAACTAATTAGGCAGAAATCCGTGGGGCTCTGCAGTTAATCACAGGGCAGGGTTAGATGGTGGATAGTAAAAATATCTGTTGCTTGGCTATACCATTGTCTCTTGCTAGCACCAGTGGGGGCTAATTGCACTGGATTATGTGTAGACAAGGTTAGGTGTATTATACATTGGAGTACTGAGTCTGGACAAGCTTCCCTTCATGGGACTTGTGATGTGTTTGTTTTTTTTACTTTCCAGTTTCTCTATATGAATTGGGTATGATGTGTCTTGTGCTTTCTCTCGCTGAAGAGACCCCAAGGAGGTTGAATTTTGGTTGTGCAGTACCTGGTCTTGTAGCCATCACATTTGAATGCCTTTGAGTGAGACTCCAGCCACGATGTTGGAATATGGTCTTGAAATTGTACAGCACTGGGCTTGATACAGTCATGTGTTGTCACTGTAACAACTAATTCATGGACATTTCTCAGTTGCATGCATGTGAAAGTAAGGAAAACCAGGCACCTCTGCTGTATCCTCCCATTAAATCTTCACTTTCTGCAAGTAAACCATAGCCTGATAGTACATGTGTTTCCTTCTGGAGAGGGTGGGACTTTCACAGTGTTTTTCAGAAACACAAATTCAGAGGTTACCTGGTGGAGTCTATCAAGTTGATTAAATTATTTTCCAGAACACATGATATGCCTTAAGGAATGGGACAAGTAGCGAAGTTTTGTCTCTGGAAATAGCAGACAATCTTCACTCTAAGTTAAGTTGATGACAGAAATGTTTCTGCTATAAATGGAAACAGAATCAGTACCCATCGAAGCGCACGAGCATGCCGGGCTACTGCTGTTTGAATTACCAATACCGATGAGGACAGTTTTGAGATTTTCACAGACATAAATGATAATATATATATATTTAAACAAAACAAAAGAGTGATGTGTTTTGCAAAGCCGTTTATGCCTCGATTAAAAGCAGGCTGTAAACCAGTTATCTTAGACTAGCCATTCTCTTAGGCTTATAGCATCATAGGAAGAATTACTTTGACTAATAGGCTATTTTGATTTATTAGTGCAGCCTGCTGATGGTAGTGAAGGTATAATAAATGGGCCTGTTATTCACTGCTCTGGAAGAGTAACCTGTTAAACAAACAGAACACAGAAAATGAAACTCTTCAGGCACTAAAAGGAGGCATTAGCCATTACTAACCAAAACTGAACTTGCAGATAAGCTGTTCTTACTAGTTTAAAAGTAGGAAACACTGTCCCTTAGTGGTGGCAAGGAAGTATTGCTCAAGAGTAGTTGCACGATTATTTTTTCATCTTACTGTGTACATTGTGGTGGATGTCTTTGTTGCTAGCAATTAACAGCAGCACAGAGTGTGCAAAGCCTGAAGTTATCTCCTGTCTCTGTGCAATAAGCAAAGGAGTTTGAAAAACCAAGCCAGCAGTGGTCAGAGGTGGTTTATTTTCGGAACACCAAAACGTACAGAATGTGGTTCTAGCATCATGTGTACTCCGATGAGTTCTGCACTTCTCTGGCAGTGCTGTAACACCCGCAGGCTGACACCCTTCCCACCACACACACACCCATCACTGTCAGAAGGTGACTGACTGTCAGTTCCCACTGCAGCTGAGAACAAGCTGGAGTGCATTTGTGCAGGTATGCACAAGCAGACAAAACGCTCCATTCTGCCTAACGTCCTGGGAATCAGGCTTCCTTTGGTGGAAGGCATTTCTGGGTTTCAGAAAAGGAAGGGCGTTTGGTGGGAATGCTGCTACAGCTGGGCTGCATGATGATCCGCTTTGTGTGCCCGCTCCCAGAAGGTCCTGAAGTCTGACTTCTGAATTATCCTGGCACAGCATGCAGAACTAGTGTAAGCCTAGGGCCTTGAGGACTGGGTGCCTTGAGGATTGTCTGGATTGTGTCTGCTTGGACAGCATGCTTTTTGGGGATTTGCCTTAAATCCTGGATATACAGGATTCAGTATACTGGCTCGTATTTGGTATAGCTGGGTTGCCCCCTAAGAATTTTTCTGCTACAGAGAAGGGTCAGCGTGCATGTGATGTTAGTAGGAACAGGCTCAGAAGGTGTAGCTATAATAATCATGATTGATTTTCCTCTGCTGCTCTCTAAGGAGAGAAGAAAAAGAAACAGAACCTCTTAGTAGTGCACTGTCTGCATCTCGCCGCTGCTTTTAGCCTCATTTCCTGTGCTCACAGCTTTCTCCAGGCATAGTGGCTTTTTCTGTGTTCAGTATAAATCTTGCACTCAGCTACCTTCAGCTGAAAACTCATCTTGAATCGTCCATTGAGGCTTTTTAGGGGAAGAGTTCAACCTGTTCGAGCATTCACATGGATGCTTTGTCTGGACCTTTTGTAGTCTACTCCCCTCCTAGGTGCATCCTTACAAAGCTTTAGAGCAGGACTTCCTTTGGAAATGGCTCTGGAGATCTTTGGAAACTTGTACATTACTAACCATCAATTTACTCTACTAACTGAACAAGCAGATGTTTGGCTACAGCACTGGCCAAAGTAAAAGAAGCGGCAGTGAATAAAAGCACCATTTTTCATTGAGAATATCAGTAGCGTGATATAAAAATTGCCAGCTTTTGAGGAGAAACAGTCTTCTTCATTTTTCTCTTGTAATTGCTTCAAATGCAGCAGAGTGGTATTCTACTTCGTTTGTGGGTTTTAAGAGCATTTATTTCCTTTGGGAATTTGTCTCTGTTTTATTAACAGCAGATTGTTTTTTCATATTGTAACGTTTATGGGGGGACATACGTAATTTTTATACACATTGACAGCATATTACTAATAAATTACTGATAATAAAAGTGAGACGTCACTTACCAACTTCTAGAAGAAAAAGGGAAAACAGAAGAGTACTTATACTAGTATCCAAGACATGACCTCCAGAAGTGACCTGCCATTGCCAACTCCGTCTTTTGTTGTATCGCGCACGGTGCCCATAGCCACTCGGTAGCCTTGCATTCAGTATGATGCTCTGCATGTGCAGTAATACCTCCGTGCTAAGGGCTGGGGGGCTGGCTGTGGGATAGTTTCACTTCTCAACCCAAGGAGGAGAGTGAGCACACAGGGGTGTTCCTTTTTGATGAACAGTGCTGTTGGACGTGTGTTTTGGCTGCTCCCTGAGCACAGTGGGTATCTGTACTCTCATTGAGGAAACATTTCAGGACTCACCCTGTCAAATCTCCTTTGCTGCCAGTTCCTCAGAATCTTGCCCTCTGGTTGCATTCGGGGCATAGAGGTTTACCCAGAGGAAGATCTTAGCAGGACTGGACCATGAATCACACAGAGATGGGCTGTGAGTAAGGGGAAGGGAGTAAGGCTCCCAGAAGCAGAACGTGCTTGCAGATCCCATGGGAAGCACTGCCAGGGATGCTCCACTGGTCTTGTACAGCTCAGTGGCTAATGCATGCTTGTTTTCCCACTTCACAGCTTAGCCTGCTTTGCTGGCAGGTCTCAGAACACACACCAGCGTGCCTGTGAGATGGTCTCAGATACACTGGTGCTTAGGTAGTGACTCTCCTGCATAGATTTTCTTGCTAAATGTTTTGCTGGATTCCCTGATGAAGGGAAACCTTTGGCTGCTCTCCACACCTGTCACCTGGCTGTACTAAAACATGAACATCTGCAGCAAACAAAAGCTGGTGTGAATTTGTGGTGTATTACTGAGCACTGCTCCATAGCTGCCACATGGCTCTTCAGGCACAGAGCTGAGAAAAGGCATCGCTTGTTGGGTTGAAGCAAAACGCTATTTCTTTGCCCTCCTCTGCCTGTAAAGCTGTCAGTGGATTGCTCAGCGCAATCTCTAAAAGAACAGCTTTCTCTAATTGCAAGCAGGCTCGTACTGGAAGTGCTATCTAGTAGTGAGACCAAGGCATATGTGCAGGCAGGACACCTACATCCATCCAACCGTTTTAATACTCCCTGCCAGTCGATAAGCAAAACTCTTTGCCTCTCAGCTTCCCCTGTGGAGAAGTGGTATGGAGGTGTTGCACGGCTTCTCTTAAGCACCTGCGAGATGCTTTGTGACCCCTGGAACAGAAGAGGGGTAGCGGTGTGTGTGTGTGCTGACACGTCATGGAAGCCAGAAATGTATTTTGGGGAGTGTGGAGGGATTTGTAATAGTCTGTGTTAGATTGTTAATGGCAATTCGCTTTAATTACATTGTGGATTTCTTTGCACCAGCTTCATGCACAGTCTTGTTCCTGTTCCATTCATTTCAGGAATCCTATAGAGGGTGGTTGATTTCCTACATTCATACACATTTTAGAAGAATTTTAAACACTTGAAAGTATCAATAGCACTCCAGTGGTTTCATGAAACTGACAATTTTTTGCATTGGTTTTCTGAAACTGCTAGATTACAACAGATGGATTCGTTTATCTAGCTGTGTCTTTATATATATTTAGATGGCCCTCATCTCTGTGGGACTTGTGAGCTTTCCAAGTATTTTAAAATAGAAAAAAGCTGTTTCCTTCTCTGTCTTGCTTTCGATCTAGCCCACAAGAGGAATAGCTTGATTAGTTTAAAGGACTTGGATTTGTTGGACTGGCATTCTCTGCATGTTTCTGTGTGAAGACATGAAATTGAGGAGAGAAATTTTGCATTTACTTCTGAATGTAATGGGATCTGGGTTGGTTCTATCTCCATGGGGCAAAGCGAGTTCCATAGTGCAGGAATACTGCCTGGGAAAAACTGAAGTCTTGTCCTACCCTCTCTGTCTTTGGCTGCTGTGTTCCAGCGGGAGCTGGGCTGTGGAGGAAGTTTACAAAAGGCTTTGAGTATCAGAACAGAAAACCAAAGTACCAAGTAAGACACTTGTGTAAGCAAAGCACCAGGCTGATCTCCATTGCTGAGCAGCCATCTGCTGTGTTTTACAGCAGCTGTGGTTCATTGCAAAGCATAGGGAGCTGCAGTAATTAAGCTGCAAGACACAAATTCATGCATTGGTGTGCCCAGGTATGCACTCCTTAGGATGAAGTGCAATCTTATGGCCAGGCCCACCTGGAGGAGGGCACTTCTGCAAACAGGGCTGCTTGGGCATCCAGAAGCAGTGAGGAGGCTGCAGGTGCCCTGGGGCTATGGGACAGATGCAGCTCCATTGCTGGTGGGATGTGGAGGAAATTTTAACATCAAACTGAACACAGAGGTGGACCTGCAGAGTCAAGAGCTGCCCTGAGTGCCAGCTGACAAGTAGATGTCAGCATCACTGACCATTTCACTTCTCCCACGTAGAAGAAGGGGGAATGCCAGAATTTTACGAGGGATAAGTTCCACCATGGTGCTGTGAGCAGGCTGGGGACACCACAGACCTTGGTGAAGGGTGTCCCAGTTGTCTCTAATGAATGTCTGATCACCTGTTGTGAGTCGCTTCTGCAGTACAGTTTAGAAGATCCGTTTCCAGCCCACCTACCTTGAACACCCATATGCCCTTAACCAGCTACGAGGAGTTTTGCTTGCTGTGTACGCAGGCCTGCCCAGGCTAGCCTTCATCTTTCTCATCTGGGCAACATGCGTGTTATAAACATGGTGGCATGGATCTCACCAAGCTTGCTGGGGCTGAAGAGACATTTTAGGCTGAAGCCACCAGAGCCTCATTGCTAGTGGCATCCCTGTGAGCCGGGATCTGGTTAGCTGAGTGCTGCCTGCAGGTACTGACTTCCTGCTGTCCTCCTGCATACAGATAGGTTCTGGTCTTTTGGCCCATGCACTCATCTTTCTTCCAGCAGCTTTCTCACCTTTCAGCCACAGGCCATGCAAGCACCCGGCACGCTGTGTGGCAGGGCAGGCGTGCGGGGAATGCTGGTGGAGCAGCTGAGCTGGAGATCGATGGGGTTTCACCGCCTCATCTCTGCTCCTTGGCTGCAAGTCTGCTTCAACATGAAGACACATGCAGGATTAAGCAATCAGCATGTGCCTTAGTTAGCTGGACGTGCCTTCGGTGCCTCCGACGGTGCTCCTTGGTCCAGCCGTGAGGCCAGCTGCAGCATTCAGGCCTGACTGCTGCCTGCTCTACACCGCGCTGTGCACGACGCTGCGGGTTTACAAAGCTCAGACCCCCGCGAGCTGGCCCCCCGCTAGGCGCAGAGCAGCCCTGCAGCAACAGCGGGCCGATGCAAAAACCAAAGCACCGGCGCTGACGGGCTGCTCGCAGCGCCGANCTGCGCGCGGCGCGGAGCCGAGCCTAGGCCGGTGCCGGTGAGGACGGGAGCTCGGCCGTGGGCAGTGGTGCCCCCGCGCCGCAGGATGTCACTGCGGAGCCGGCGGACACTCGCGTCTAGCTGCCTTTATTGCCTCTCCCTGCGAGCCGCCACCGCCCGCGCCGCAGTGCCCGGCCAGGTGTGCCCGCCCGGCC
>VXAV01005073.1:51077-97377 GCA_013399715.1 Alectura lathami | reverse complement strand
GGCGGGCGGGCGGAGCCATGCGGAGCCGCTGAGGCGCCGCGAGCGGGGGGCAGCGTCCCGCCGGCCGAGGGACGAGCGCAGCCTCCCCGGCGCGAAGAGGCCAGAGAGAAGGTCTGTCCTTTGCTTTGTTCCCTCGTGTGCCCGGCACGGCCCTGTCCCGGGTGGAACGGGAGCGCAGGCTCTCGCAGCAGCCCGCGTCCCAGCCTGCAACAAAGCCCGGCCCGGGCGCCCGTGTGGGACTGCAGGTGGTGAGGGGTGGGCAGAGCCCCCCGCCGTCTGCCGGTTCCCCCGTTCTCCTGGGCAGTTCCCAAACCTGTGCCTTCGCACCGCCCCGGGCCCTCCCGAGCGGTGGTGTGGAGCTGCAGGGAGCACCGTCCAGCTGGAGCACGTCCCTGCGGGGTGCAGCGCTGCTGCGGGGTGCTGCGCTGCTGCAAGGCCCGGGAGCTGCCGGGGAGCAGGGGGCCGTGAGGCTGGGGGGTCTGCGGGGTCCTCGGGGCGAGCTGCTGGGGAGCTGCTGCTTGGGTGCAGTGTCACTGCGCTCCTTCCCATGAGCCGTGTGCCTTGCGTGCTGTCCCCTTCCAACATCGGGAGATCGGTCGCTTTTCACACATCAAGCGTTTTCCGACTTTGAGCTTGCCATTAGTCTGAAGGCTCACCGGGATGGCCTTGAGTGGCTTAGCATGAGTCACTTCCAGACCCACAGGAAGAGAATAATTGGAAAGGGCTCCCGTTGGAGCCAGTCATAACCCAAAACTCCTCCTGTTGGCACTGACATAATTCATCTGCCTGTCTAACTGTTTCTGGGTTAGGTCTGATAACCGCAGCCCAGCTTAAGGGAGCACCATCAAACTGGCTGAGCAGTTTAAGAGATTGGGAAGGGTGAGCAGATTATTGGAAATGGAGATGGGCCCTATGAATTTCTGCTGAAACGAGCCAGAAAGTTAAATTAGCCCCTCCTTGGGTCAGGTGCAGAGCTCACCTCTGCCCTTGTCACTGTCACTTCCGTGCAGCATTTGGGCATTCTCTTTGTCAGACTGCCAGTGCTGTCCACTGGAGATAGCCAGCGCTGCCATCAGGTGAAAACTTCGTTGCAGCAAGTCACTAATGCTGGGAGCTCCCAGCAGGGATGACTTGTTGGCTGTTGGAGCACATCCCATCTTTACTCCCTTTTGAAAGAAGTAACTGCTCTACCAAACTATTCTACCCTCACTTGTGAATAGTTTTCTTCACAAAGATAAGACCTGTGGTCTGTATGTCTTGAGTGAGAAGTGTCAGGATAATGCAAAAACTCAGCTTAGGATAAGTATGTTTTTACTGAGGGAATAAATGTGTTACTGCTGTGATCTCCAGTGTATGTTTTAAAAGATAGAGAGGCTGATGAGCTGAACAGGTACGGCTCTTCCTTTAGCTCTTACATTGAAGATAGTTTTTTATCTAGGAATCGTAAGTGTGCTTATCCTGTTTGTATTTCTCTTTGTTTGCTTTTTAAATTTGTTTGATGTCTAAGAGAGCTGAATACCTTGAATTCTGGAGTTTTTTTGTGGCTCAAGCCTGTATACTGGCAGTTGAGCTTTTTACTTTGGAAGGTTTGCCAGGAGCTTGCTCAGTTTAATGTTACTTAGATGTCTAGCAATGTAAAGGGAATGGATTTGCCTAAGTCCACTACAAGTTTGTGGAGAAGGCCCTGCCCTGTCATTGCCATGTGACTGCAATTCTTGTTCCTTTCCTTTGGCTCTTTTTGGCCAGCCACCAGTGTGATAGCTGGAGCAGTTTAGGAGTCACTTTCTCTCCTTTCTTGACCTTTTACAGAAACCAGTTACAAGAGGGAAGAGAAAGTGCAAGTTGTTGAGTCTGCATAGTCTTGCAGAAAAGAAAATATGGCACAGCATGCTCTAGTCTGAAAACAGGACAGGAGAAATAAGAAGCAGTGAAATAATGCAGACTGAGAGGTCTTTAAAACAAACAAGCAATCAAAACAAAACAAAACAAAAAACCAAACAACCGAACAAAACCAGCTAGTGCATCTGTCATCCTGCTCATTTCCTTCCCTAAAGTCTGAAGGTGTGTTGAACACAATTTAAAAGTTCACGTTCTGTAGCATGTGAATCAGGCTCCTGACTTGCATCTGCATGAGTGAGGTGACTTACACAGTGGGAGCCTTGGCTAGCTGGTGCGTGAGGGTCTGCTGGTGTGGTTAGTTGTGGAGAGTTTTGAGAATGGGCTGCAGAACACGGTTACCCTTTTACCTGTGAGTCTGCAGAGAAAGGAGATAGTTTCCTTTCACTCTGCTTCCCTTTGAATTACTTCTGAGGTCCCTTTGCTTGTGCTATGACTAGAATTTGTGGTGGAGACAGGGCATAGCTATTGCGTCTTGGTTGGCTGGAGAGGAGAGCCTGCTCAAACCTGGTTGTGTAGAACTGCTGCTGTAACGTGGTTAGCAGCAGGGTTAGGTCCAACAGCTATGTGCATCTCTTGTGTAAACTGCGTCTTGCAGAGGTAATCACCGCTGCAGTCAGTTACACTCAGCTGGGAGCCTGGCGTTTGTACCGCGTAAACATTTCCCTCAGCACAGAGGAGGCTGCAAAGCGGACAGGAGTAACAGTAGGAATGTCTTAGCGGTGGGTTAGTCATTGCAGAGATGGCAAAATAAGTGAGAGCTGCAGGTGAAATGCAGTCTGGTAAGTAAAAGCACAGCGCCGAAGCAGTATGGCACAGGTGGTCCTGAGGCCATTGGGAAGCGTGACTCTTTCTGAGTTGCTTCCTGATGTGGACAGTGGAATTACAGTGCTTTCATCTAGCGCCCTAAAAGTTCGGGTAACAACCCTGTTCCAGCTCCCCCAAGCCCCTAGCAGCAGCAATGTTGTTTGAGTGGCGTCGTATAGATTTTTTCTTTTAAACTGGGTTTAGTCTACTGAGGCCAAGGAAATCTGAGTGTTTATCTGCATTAGCAGGATGGCATTAAATCCAAAATCCTCAACTGGCATGAATATTTATTCGTATCTTAGCTGGCTTCAAGCTGCATCTCCGTCTGATTGCCATTCCTGAAGGTTATTTCCACAGAGGCTTTGGAGTGGCTCCTCACACACTGATACACCTCCAGATTTCATGTTCCCTGATACTTCTAAACAGATTGTCACTACTTGGCAAAACAACTACAGGAAACAGACACTCAGCAAAGAAAGCACGGGTCTGAAAATACCTTTGGGCATCAATAGATATCACTTCAAATCATCAGATGGTAGCTCTTCTGGTATATGGAAGCACTCACGGTCCCTCAGAGTGCTCTCTGAGATTAGGCGAGTGCTCTGGAAGTTGTCCTCCTGGTTGAAGCCTCAACCCTTCAGATAGAATGATCTGCATTTGAGAACCTATGGGATTTTTTCTTCCAGTTCTTCTGCCAGGAAGCTTTCTTCCAGCGCGTCATGTTCCAGAAGTTTTCACTGTGGTGGGGATTAAGGAACCCACAGCAGGGTATGCGTGGTACCTCCCTGAACAGGGTGAGACCACGAGGGATGAAGTACTTGTAGAGTGCGTAGAGAAGGTTTCTGAGTGTAAAGCTCTCCAGTGCAGATGGTGACCGCTGTGGTGTTTTGTGGGGAGTGCTGTTATTTATCCTGGCTGAGCACCAGCAGTCTGCTTCCGTTCTTCGGCAGTGCAGAGGGTCTGCTCGACTATTACAAACATGTCTTAATATTTACTAAGATCCCATGATATGGCCCCAGATACACCCAGGAGTAATTTAGGATGAAAAGAATCTCTGGAGGTCACCTAGTTCAGCCTCCTGCTCATTGCGGAACCAATTTATAGCTGGTTACTCAGGACTTTGTTCAGTTAATTGAGAATATTTTCAAAAATGGAAATCCCATAGCCTCTTTGATCACATTTCACTGTTCGACCATCCTCACGAGAAAGCCAATATCTGATCAGAATTTCCTGTGTTTCAGCTGGTCTCTTTGGCTGTTACCTTTCACTGTGCACCTTTCCCAAGGATCTGGCTCCACTTCTCCTAATACTTTCTTGTTAGATACGGGATTATATATATAGAGAGAGAGTGAGGCTGGAAGAGATGTGCAAGGGATCTTTTTATAGATACTGCTCATTGCAGGTAGTCTTACCATTTTTTATGTATTCTGACTTTTTTTTTTCTCTGCCTAGAGCTTGTTGAGGCTGAGTTTTAGAGTCAGTGGTAGCAGTGTGAGAGCATATGCAGCGCACTAAGGTCCAAATGTGGTTTGCTGTGATGTGAAGAAGGGCACAGCTGTAGTCTTGTGATGACCCTGTGTGGGATGTCACAGAGTCTCTCCTAAGCTCTGCCTTCGAATCCAGCATTATGTGACAGACTGTGGACTGTGTTACAGAACTGGAATAAGCACTGAATTAATGTCTGCTTCCACCTGTATGTTTTTCTGTGAGCATCCTGCAGTTTCAAGTGCTTGAAATCCATTTGTTGGCATGTTTTCCTGTAAGGGATTCATTTGTTTTTGGAGCAGATCCATCCGTTAATATTCATATGGCGTAAGACAGAGACATTTCCTTCCCTGATACTGCGCTGTGTGAAAGTGCCCCGAGCAGTCACAGACCAGGGTGTCAGCAGTTTCCCAAACTTTGAACCTTGGGTGCTGTCAGCTGGCAGCGTTTCTCGCAGGCAGGCTTGTGACTGTGAGCATCAGACACTACCGGAGTGACATGTTCCTGCAGGAGGGGCGATGGGATGGGTCACCTGCTCTGGCCGCATGTCAGCAGTGCCTCATGAAGCGCAGCTTTGGAACGTGTGTCAGCCGAAGCAGGGCAGAGATGAAACCATGTAGAAGATAAAACCTCCTTTGTAGGTGCAGTAATGGATAATGTCCCCTCCTAAATGCAGCGTTTGTGAGAGCTGAAATTGAGACATCCCTCCCGTCCGCTGGACCACTGCTCCTTTTCTGTGATGTTGCTAGGTTGTATGGAGTGTGTTAATGAAATCTCTTCCAAGAGACTCAAGCAGGTTAATGCACTTTGACCTACACATGATAATGTATTAAAAATCAGTAACCAGTGATTGAATTTCCAGTAATAATTTCTGTTCTAGTCCCTAATGGCTAATTTATGCAGAGGTTAGCAGAGGGCAGTAATCAAACAGTATATCTTACGTAATAAGACAGAAGATGAGCTGGAAAAACTGACCTGCTGTCTGGCAATTGGTGTGAACCGTTTCATTTTAGTGGAAGCCCAAGAACTGCTGTATTAGAGGAGGGCTGAAGGTCACCACTCTGTCCTCGCCTGGGTGGCGGCATAGGAACCGCACTGCAGGAACTTCGGGGTTAGTCCGAACATCACAGCTCCTTTTTGCCTTCAGAGATCAGCATGCAGTTTGTTTTTCAAAAGTTTGTCGTTAGAAATTTGAGAAGGCAGTGATATGAAGTCCTAGAATAGGCTGCCTAGGGAGGCTGCAGCATTTCCACTGCTGAAGATTTTAGAAGTAAGAAAGCAAGTATGGCTTAGGACAGAGGCACTGAAGTGAGGGACTTAGGTCTGTACCGTCAGCTAGATGTTGCTGAGAACTTTGATTTTCAACCCCTCCCCACCCCAGTAACTGCTGTTTGCAGGACTACCTCTCTTCCTTGCCCTTCTCTCAGCTCTTGCCATCAAAGCCATCCCTTCCATCCCTTCTGTGCGTACACGCACGGCACTGGCAGAGCTGGGCTGGGGCACAGCAGCCCTTCTGCTGGCCAAACTGAGCTGAGCAGCGCGGGTGCAGGGAGGTTGGCATGGGGTGTCCTGGGCGACAGCTGGCTAGGATTTTTTGATGGACTATCTTTGTATGCATTTCTTGGTCTGGATGACTGCCTGGCTGATGAATTCTAGGTTTTAGTTATCTATGGTGTAGGCAGAAAATATGTCTTACTTTCATCTGCCCATTTCTCAGTGGGAGCTCTGGTTTTGTAGCCTGATGAAGCACCAATGTGAGGGCACACTGCAGCGGCCAGAAAAATGTTTCACAGTGATACTGGCAAACAAAGAGGAGTTAAGCAAAGCATGAGAGGGGTTACTATTTCCCTGTGCAAAATGTAGTTACACAAATACACTAAAATACAAGATAGAGCAATGGGAAAAGATATTCATAAAAACAACAGTCATAATTCCACTGAACTCAGTGGGAGTTTTTGCCCTTTTGTTCACTTTTGCTCCACACCTACCCGTTAATATCTCATCAGTCTTTCCATTGCACAAGGGCCTCATCAAACTTTGATCAGTCCTTTTAAGAAAAACAATTTATTGCTGAGAAACAATGAATCAAATATTTTAGATTAAATTAAAAGTCAGGAAGAGCCTAAAAGCAAAGCTTTTTTTTTTTTTTTTTTATCTTTAGGGCAGATAGCTGCCCTCAAGGCTGGTGCTGAAGCACCCTTCTCTGCCCAGCCTGCAGCTCAGCAGCAGGGGCTCATGGAGCAGTTTGGTCCCTCCGTCACATGCACATGGACAAGACAAACCTCTCCCAGACAGCGCTGCAAGTACTGGCGGATGGCTCTGAGTGCCGAGATCACAGGACTGTAATCAGCTGATTTGGATTCTGTCCCCTGCTCTCCCGTTGCCTTGCTGTGAGAGGCTGGATTGTTCAATTAACCTCTCTGCTCTTGGCCTTTTCCAGATAGAAACTTATTTTTATCTCTTTGAGATCTTTGTGAAAACTACGCTAAGCGTCATCCTCCCTCTTTGCAAAGACAGCCAGAGGCAAGTAACATGAAAGCACCGTAAGTGTGGCACATTTGGGCCTGACAGATCTTTAACTACCATTTCACTGGAACTCCTTGATGACTGCAGGGACCGAAGTGGAGCATCCTCCTCTTTCGTATTCAGGCAGGCACTTCAGGCAAGTCCCTGCCCAGCCGGTTGCCCACCACGGCATGTGCTGGGAGAGCACATGCCTGTGACAGATGACTTGAGGCTTTGTCACAGTGTGGGGTTTCATTTCTGCCATACCACCCACAAATCATGGCAACCATGTGACAAAAGGGACAGAAGCCTTATGCCTGTGTTCTAGGGTTTTCCCATAGGGTCAGAGAAACTGTCCATGTTTGTTTTCAGGTTATTGTTTGTATTATTAATTAATGAAGGGACGAGGTAAAGAGGTCACCTGTTTTTTTGCCCTTCTTTAATACTTATCTTTAATTTTTCTTAAAACTTGTTGAAGATTTTTCCTCTGCTAACAGCTAACAATGTTTACCACTGATCTCAGCTGTGATTGGAGTATCTTTGGCCCTGAGCCTACAGGGGAGGAATAAGCCAAAGGGCTGTTTTTAGGGGATTTTTGCCTGTTGTTTGTTTTCTTCATAGTGTGTTTGGTTCTTATTTCCTTGACAAAACTGTAGGTAACCACAGAATTGAAGAAATTCTAGTATCTTGGGAACTGAGGGGTGAAAGATGAGAAATCTAAGGGAGAGGAGATTTGCAGGCAAGAAACTGTTTATGTTTTTACAGAACATTCAACACTCGCCTCCAGTGCTTTAGCTACAGTATATTTTTTTTTTCTGTAGACCACCCCAGCTCAGCTACTTAGCAGAATCTGAGAAGGATAAATTAAGTATTAGAGATCATTTAGAAATAATACTTTTATGGACATCATCCCAACTCTGTGGTTATAAATATCCAGGACAAATGCAGCATAGTATCTTTAAATACAGTGTTTCACTGGAACGTTTGTGTTTGTCTTCTTCCTTTCTCTGATTCTCGCTCAGCAATGAGTGTAAGAAGTCTCAGCACTGACAGCAGAGGTTGGCACTTCCCCTCCAACATGTGTTACCACCTCTCTGCGTCTGCTCGCCTTCTGGAACCGCTCGCAAGAAGACAACTGCAAGGGTGGAAAGTTCTTTCCCCAGAGGTAGTGTCAAGACATGCTGCTGGATGCACATTTCCTCTCCATTAAACAATGTTGAGTATTGAGTTCTTTTCAGTAAGCTGCATTCCACTGGCAGGGTTGTGAGCTCTCATTTGATACTGTTTTTAGAACGTATGTCCCCATAAGTATCTGACTGGAAGGAGGTTGAATGAAAATTGGAATTCTTGAAGCTCAGCAGTTCTGAAAAGTAAGGCTTATGCAGCTTTGCTTGAGGTTACGTCAGTAACCAGATTTCAGTCCCACCCCTGGTGTTTTTTCATATTTTATCTGCCAATCACAAAGGCCTCAGCCTTCCTCCAAACTCCTCATCCAAGGGTGGACACTCATAATTCAGTGGAGTCCAGTGATCTTGTGACCCGAAGCATCCTCCAGTTTGTTCAGAAGCTTCCCCCAATTCTGAAATGTTTCCAGAGAACTCATAATTTTCAAGCAGTTCATTTAAAAAGAGTTACGTGGAGCAAGATACAGAAGTAGTTATATTTTCACTGCTCAGATACGGCTTCTTGAATTTTCCAGTCACGCTTATGAGCTATTGGTATTTATTCAAGTAAAATGATGAGATGACTTATTTTCAGTTGGCAATTAGTACATTGGCTTTAGGGAATGAAAACTGTGTTACACGAGAAACAAGAACAGCAACATCAACAAAAGATTTTTGTCTGTTCCTGCTGCCAGTTTGTGTTGTGTGTAAATCTGTAATTCTCAGCTGCCTCGCCATCACCCATGTCTGGAATCTGGGGCGTGCCTGTGGTGTGGAGTGATTTGCCTTTGCTAGCTCTTTGTCAGGGGCAGGCGTGTTTCAGAGAGCAGCTTCAGGAGCTAAGGGCTCAGACAGCCTGCTGACATCCATTCTGGTGAATCCATGGCGCAGTGATCCCTAGCTTTTTGCACTTTTTACTTGGAATGAGATTAACTATTTGCAACCTTGCAGATTTTTAACACCAGTCTTCACTTCAGAATTTCCCACTGTGGGGATCTCAAGGCTGACCCAAGCAAGTGAAGCCATGACTGCAATTTTTCAGAGTAAGTGCAGTGATTCTATAAGGAAGAGATACATAGGCACAAGATTTGCATGTGGATTGGTTCAGCTCTCCTAAACCTCTTGGGTTTGAGAGTGGAATTTACACCCTTCCCCCTTTTTTCGTCTCATTTCTTGAATAGGGAAAGAAGAAGTGAGCTGTGCCCCCTGTGCTCTTCTGGCAGAACACTCGTGAGGCTCTCAGTTAATGCACTTCCCTTTTTGATAAACTGACTTCTTCACGTAGGATTTTCAGATTTGATTTGACTGATGTGTCAGATGAGTGGAGTTGAGACGTTCTCTTGATGGCTAATAACCAGCCAGGAAATTAAACTGGCTTAGCATCCCTGTCCAAGGGGCACAAAGTGTGAGCTGCAAAGGACTGCAAAATCATATTTCCAGAAATCAGAATGTAATTAATAATTAATTAATTCAGAAACCTGAATTAACTTAGCCAGGAAGACATCTAAACACACAAGGTGCTGTTCGTTACTAATAGTAAGATACCAAGCACACGTTCTGTGGAACTTAACTATGTTTACTAGAAGGGCAAAATCTCATGAGAGATTGCACAGGATATCCTAACAGCTGATCTGAGCTTCTGACTGGACAGTCCAGGCCTTTGCTGCTTTTTACTTAACTCTGAGGCTGAAATCAAGAGTGGGGTGAAGCATTGCCTCTTTTGTGATCAGGAAGGCCTTACTTTTGAGTCCAGGTAAGCACATGGATTTAATGCTATTTTTACAGAATCTGAGACACGGCTTCCAGTTGTGTATATGGAGGGTATTCTGGTTCTCAGTGATCAGATTGGATCTCAAAATGCTGCCATTTGTGCTTGCAAGCAGTTACAGCTGCAATTGATTGCACACAAAATTAAAGGCAATTTAAGAAAAAAAAAAAAAAAAAGTACTTTTAAGAACCCAAAGCCATTTGTCTGAAGTGTTTCCATGCATTGGATCAAGTACTGCTCATTTCCTTTTGTTGTGTGCCCAAGTTTGAATAAGGTGCTTACGGAGTGGGACTTGTTACAAAGGAGGTGGATTTCTTTATTGCTTGCCTTGCCTGTGAAATACATTTTACGTAATGAGGCAGTGATTACCTAAATTAGAAAACCAAAACAATGCCGTTGTCTCATGTGGTAGGAGACAGAGACTGTGTGGACAACTGAAAGCTTGCTTAAAGGCAGTCTGTGACCCACTCCGTGCTATTCTTATGCTAATGTGAGAATGGGTATCCTGGGCACCATCTGCTCTCCCTGAAGTCCCGGCCTTGGGCATTCGAAATTGGTTTGCTTTATTAATGCTAGGCCATCCAGAACAGCAGTGCTACATTTGTTAGAGTCTATGAAATCAGAAGTTCCAATTGTAAGCATACAGAGATAATTGTCACTTTTAATAATACACTCTAACGTGATAGCTACCAATTTTTCCAACCTCTTAGACAAAGATGCCATCTTTCAGGCTGCAGTTAGCTTCAGCAAATCCAACAAAGGCCTCTCTGGCTTTTCAGGGAGGTGGGTTTTACTTCCGAGGAAGGTCATTTCATTATGTGCAGGATGGATTTATTGACTGGCTCTGCATTTTAACTTTTGTAAATGCCCCCTAGAGAAATTGAGGAATGTCTTGATATAAATCAAAACTAATAAATAGGACATATGATGTGGTTATTTTTAGAAATGCCAAAGGGATGGGGTATCAAATATCCTCAACTAGTCTAATTAAACCAGTCAAGGTTTAAAGGGTGCAAAGCTTATTGGCAGAACAAATGTCTACAGTCTCAGTTGTATCTTAATAAAGTCTCCTCTAATGATGATTCTGTTTGTGCTTATGAGCTGTATAGTTCTTTTGGTGTCTGTGGCTCTAATTAGAAAGCAATTGCTTCTGTTCAAGCACCTGTGTACTGAGATTGCTCATTATAAGTACCTGTGAGAAACAGGTCAGGATGGTTTGACTGGTAGCCAGCAACCTGGATCCCTCTGACCTACTGCCTTGGGTCTGTGGGCTCAAAAGAGGCTGAGCCCGTGAAGCTGTCTGAGCCCTCCTTCATCCTCGGCAGCAGCGTGGGGCAGGTCCTGAGCTGGCACCCAGCCTCCAGCAGAAGATAGCACCCTGGTTCCATTTCACAGGTGGGTGGGGTGAGGCACGGTGCTGCTGTGCCCTGGGTCCCTGGGCCTGAAGGCACTGAGGCTTGGGGCTTGCCAGACTCAGCCCCACGCTGCTCCCAGGAGGAGTGAAGGGGAATGGAGGTGCTGGGAGTGAGGGAACAGCAAGGCAGCAGAAAGCAGTGTGACAGGCTGCGGTCTCAGCTGAAGGCAGGCTTTCTGTGGTGTCCCTTTGAAAGAGCATTTTATGGCAGAGGGGGAAAGGAACAGATTGCCCAAGGCTATTGGGTGATCCAGTGAGAGAGTAATTTGGGGCTTGTGGGTTGAGTCGCCTGATCTCTCCATTTCAACATGAGGTGTGTGGAGAATTTATTTACAGTGACCTCTGTGATGAAAAAAATTAACATTGAACCAACCATCTCCAGTTACCTAAACAAGCAGCGTACAGCCGGCAGGGAGAACAGCTTTCAATAGCTGCTTTTATCCCCTCCCTTGCCCCCAGAGCTTTCTGTTTTTTTCTTTCAGTTATGGGTGAAGGACACAAACACTCCAGGGCCAAGGAAAATGAGAGGTAATTACACTGTGGAAAGGGATTGTTGCACAATGCTGTTCTTTCCCATCCCTGTCTCAAATGCTTGACAGTACAGCAGAGCTAATGCAGGTGTTCTTCAGTCCTGCTTATTGTTCGGAGCACTGCAAATACGGAGTTGGACCTTTTTCACTGCAATGAAGACAAAGAGAAGAGTGGCTTCTCGGGTCTCAGCATTTGTGCTAAGGTCAAGTAAAATTCAGCAGAAATGGATTTAATATTACACATGTATTTTTTAGCAAAGAGAAAAATGTGTGTGCACTCCTTAAAGTTCTGTGTGTATCTTTTTTTTTTTTTTTTTTTTAATATTAAGAATAGCTGGTTCTACTCTGATCTTCTTGCTGTACAAGGCAGAAGGAAGTCCCTGAGGCATGTGTAGAGGAGAAAATGTTTGTTTTCTGGAGGTCTGAGTTGAACAGTGGGATAGGAAGCATGATTTTAAAAATCACTTGAGGTAATGTTCACCTTTGAATCGCTCTCCCTCACTTCTTGGGATTACTTCTACGTCACTCTTGCATTTGGCAGGTGAAGAAAGGTCCTTGTTCCAGAAGTCTCCTTTAAATGGAGTGCCGGTGTAAAGCAGAGGTGAGCAGAGGGAAGAAGTGACCTGCTACAAAATAATGAAGGGAAAGCAGAAGAGAATGTTCTCTTTGGCTCTTTTAAACTCAGTTGTTGAACTTGTACTGAGGTCTGAATATATGAGGCAAGCTTACAGACTGCTGATTACTTGTAAATTTCTCAGTGATGCAGGAGGCTCAGCTTCTGGTGAAGCAGGGCACTTCCTGACTGGAGGTGCAGCCTGCTGCCATCTGTGCCACTCATCTGTGAAGGTGTTCAGTGTGTAGGTGCACCTACCCTATAGACACATATGCAGCGCTAATGCAAGCACTGAGCCAGGTATTACAGATTCAAGGTCTCTCATCTGTCAGGGCAATTTCATCTCACGTCAGGGGCTGATATTTGAACTTGTCACATCTCTGGTCAGTCCTAGGTTTCATCACTAAGTTTGCATGCCCTGGTTGGAAAGGCTCCCATTTAAATGTGGATGATGCTTCACAATGATTCTGCTACATTGAAAGGAGCAGGTTTGTTTTCATCTCACTGTAGAAGGCGCTCAAATGCTGAAACCTCAAAAAGTGCTATGAAGCAAGATTGTTGTTGTCTTACCAGATCTTAGAGTGATAGCATTGTAGAATGTCCCAGGTGGGACCTATGAGGACTATGGAGTCTTACAGGTGCTGCCTTCAGCTCATGCAGCTGAACGGTATCTGCAGGGGTGTCTGTAGGGTGCACCTGCAGCAGAGGGCTCTCCGAGCAATGCCCGTTGTCGGCTGGGATGCAGATCTGTTTCAGTGCCTGACCAAAACAGTCTGTTCTGCCTGCACCTTGCTGGATGTCTGCATGTACCCACGTAACTACAGCACTGTGTGTGTGAGATTGTAAAACATTCAGGTTCTGCTGTTCCTAATGTGGTCTTCTCTTGTCAGATGTTATACTGACAGGGCTGATGGGACACTTCTGAAATGTTTGTAGTTTCTTCCCTTGCAATAACTTGTGCTGCCCCTTTGGAAGACTGCTGGCAGTAGCAGCTAGGCTCTGTTGGCGAGAGAAGTCAGAAGCAGCCAGAGCCAAGCACTGATGGAAGTTCAGTGTTGGTGGCTTTGTGCATCGGACTCGTGTGCCTTATGGTTTTCGTTGCTGACTGTTACGAAATGCTGCTTCTATGCAGGATGATGAAGGTCTTGGAGAGACTGCAGGGTGCTAGGCAGCCCTGCAAGCCTCTCATCGTGGCCTGGCAGTCTCACCACCAAGCATATTTCCTTTGTTCCTTGTCGGCAGCTCCTGGCTGCCCTCTGTTAGGGTTATGGGAAGGCCAGAGGACAGGGATGGCTCCCAGAGACTGCTGGTGGCTTGGCTTTTGTCTTGGTAGTTTCTGAACTGAGACAGGTCCTTTGTTGCTGGATAGGTATTTAAAGTGCTGAGATACCAGTGTTCAGCCAGTGCTTTGGGAAGCAGACCTCCTCTCCTTCCCCCCTGCGTGTGGTGATGTTGCTGCTAGTTGGTGCAGTGACCCAGCTGGGATCAGAACTCACTGTTAGCAGGAGACTGGGCACTAGAAAGCCAGGGCTTGTTCTTGCATCTCTTTTCAGGCTTCACCTGCAATTAGATTTGGTGCACGGGCCCAAGAAGCGATTGATTTTAACAGCAGTGGGAGCACCTCACCCCTTGTTTTGTCAAACTGGGAGCAGGCTGAGCAGCTGCTGCTGGTGGGATTGGGGCAGGCACACGCAGTGCCTGACCAGGTCGGGATGGCTGTTGGGTGGGAAAGGAGCTGCAGCGTGTGCTCCCTGGAGCCTAGATTCTCTTTGCCCAGAGTTCACATGAATGCTCGCTTTCTACCTGCAGATTAAAGTATCTCTAAACCTTATCACAACATCTTGTGGTTCACTTTGCATCCTTCCGTTCTTGCACAGTCATGCTATATTTCTAAGCAGAGAGAGTTCTAGCAGAAGATGGGGCAGGGGAGATGGGAAGAGCCAGCCTGCTGTTCTGCTGCTGTTCTCCTGCTGTTCTGCTTACCTCTGGGGGCTGCTGGGCCACCTCTGCTACAGAGCCATGCTGTATGCACCCAGCAAGGGCTGCTGCTCAGCGCTGTGTGTACAGGAGGGAACTCATTTGCAAGGCCTAATTTAAACTGGTAGATCAAAACGCTTGCAACTCTGCATACGTTTCCTCAGGAGGAAGGAATGTTTTCTCGTTCCTGTCTTATTTCATATTTCACAGTTGCAGTTTGTCTTGTTTTCCTCCAGCCTAAGGCCCAGCAAGTGCTGCAGTGCACAGGGGTTTAAAGGATTATTTACATTAGGGCATTGATGCCTTCTTTGAAAATCTGTGTATGTTTAGTTTGTTTTACCAGGGACTTTTACTAGAGTAGCATGGGGAGTTTGCAGGAAGAAATGAAAGGCATATGCATGGAAGTATGCATATTTCTTCCAAAAATGTGTTATGCAAAGATAGGCCTCTGAAGTTACCTTGAGCAGGACAGGTTGTGATGGTCTTTGCTCCTGCACTCATTCTTCCTTCTCAGTGCCCGTACATCCCACTCTGTACACATTAGTGTAACTCCATCTCTGATTGCACCCATGCTGAGTGTCCTGATGTTATCCAGTACAGGTGGAGTTGGTAGGAATGTTAACTCCTGTTAGCTTCCATAGGAACATGATTAGTCATTAGCTACGCTATCTCCAGCCAAAACTGATTTTGGTTACAGAGTAAGGTGTGAAGCATCAATAAACAGCTGCCAAGTCCTGCTCCCTGGCCCGTGGTCCTCTGCATCATTATGGCAGTAGTGTGTTGCTGCTCTGCTTCTGAGAAAACATCTTGGCATAGGAGGTGGGCCTGTACCTTGGAAGAGTAACTTGGAAGAACCCATGCTGGCTCTTGAGAGTGTTCAGGCTGTTGACTGGAATGTCTCAGACATCTCATGTCCCAGGGTGGTCTTGCAGCACCAGAGCTTTTCGTTCGCTCAGGCTACTGCTGTGTAGTGCTGTCTTACAGATGCTGATGCCAGCAAGAGTGTAGGGATGTGGCTTTCCTCCTTAAGTGGAAGGTGTTGCTTTTGAGTCTCTGAGGGAGGAGATGGATGTGTGTGTAACCTTCCTAACCTTGAGATCGTGAGGGAATGGGCTCTTTTTCTCATGCCAAGCTTTTGCTTGATTATTCCCACTAATAGGCATGTCATCTTGTCATCCCCCTTCTCCCAGAAAAAGAATTCAACAGCAGAACTTAAAGAATGTAGCAAGGTTGAAATGCAGAGATAGAAGTAAATACTCTCCCTGTCTGTATAGAATCACTTGCATTTTTTAATTTAGGGGGGAACTTCAAAGCCCATCTACATGTGCCACATATCAGCCTGTCTGATATCTGGTAGGCTTTGACCAGCTTAGGGCTCGGAAAGGTGTTGCTGCTTGCTTGCCCTGCTGTATGTGGGAATGCTGGAGGGTTAGGTTGGTTCAGGCATGATATGAGATAAATATTTAGTGTTGGCTCTCCTCCATCTGCCACCCTCCGAAGAGTAAGATACAAAGCTGTGTCTTGCCTTGAGTCTTCCCAAAGCTTTGAAACATTTGGGTCGAGGGCTCCTGAAGAGCCAGCCTTGAGGCTGCTTGTTACTCTGTGCTGAGCTGGGGAGACATCGCTGGGGCTGGTGGAGCCTTGAGGTCTTTCTCGTGCAGCCAACAGGGGCCAAGTCTCCTGCGGTATCTGAGGCTGTGTGAAATGGGTGCAACGGCTCTCACAGCTGAAGAGTGTCCCTCTGAATCACGTTTTGTGTAAGTCTGAAAGTTCGAGCAGAAATGTGCGTGATTTTTAGTGTAGGTGTCCACATTGGGATAATTGGGAGAGACTGACTAACAGATTGAAACCATGCAACAGCATCTGCAAGGAGAGTAACCATATCCATATCTCTTTTACCTGGGAGAAGCTTGTGCAACAAAACCTGCTTCTAATGGGAGTATGCAGCCTTTCTCACTTCTATGAATTATCACAAATGTGATGAAGTTATATATTTTCCCTGAAGTCCCAGCCTTGGGAGTCAGATGACTTAGGGAAGGATTCTTCATTTTCATTTAAAGAATGTTTCTAGTTCTCCTCACTGCGGGGAGGGGGGGGAAGGAAGACTTGAACACATAGCTGCAAAAGGCAGGATCACCATATGGCAAACAAAGCACGTAGTTCCTAAAAACATCTTGTTTTCTAAGCCAATCTGATAATTTTTTAGGACCTGACTAATGATTTTTGAGTGCCCAGGTTGGCTTTGGAGATGAGACCTGATTTTCACAGAAGCAAAGTACTTCACTCCAGCTGTCACACCTATAAAAAAATCACCCATTAAAATCTTGCCTGGGGTCCAGTAGTCAGACACACACAGCCGGGGGGTGGAGGGAAGAACTGCAGACGCCACGGCGTGCTCAGAGCTTTGCCATGCCTGCAGTGTGCTGCGGCAGACGGGCTACGTTAAGCAGTGTTGTCTTCTCTGAGGCAGTGGCAAAAGCTAACAGCAGGGGCTTCTCCATACAGCCTTGTTGGTCTTTTACAATGTGAAATATTACTGCAAGTAATATTATGGGCTAGTTAGGAAATTCACAAACTGAGATTTACGTCTAAAGAACAAACTGGGTTGAAGGAAGGGGGCAGTGGAGAAAAACCATGCAATAGCAGAGGGAAGCCAGAAAGGACTTTTCTCTAAGGAGTATTTCAGGCTGCATGAATTGGGAATTCTATGTTTATTTGAAAAAAGGGGTGTGAGGATTCCAGTGGAAAGTCCTCATGGAGACAAAGCCAATCTTGCAGTGTTACTTTATTATAAATGTTGGTGTTTTGAGGTTTATCATAAAACCTCAGCACTTGAATTCAGAGTAGATTCTCTGCATCCCTTAAGGAAGTCATTTCCTGTGTTTCCTATCCATGGAAAAATGAGTGGAAATCAGCCAACGCCATAACTGCTCTTTGTTTGTATGCATTTATTTTGAGGCCAGGCTCTCAGTTTTTCAAGTGTTGGGGCTTGGCATTGTTCTACCTTTTACTCCAGAGTCACTAATTGGACCTGGCTGCACACTTCCCAGTGCAGTTCATCTCCTACCACTGCCTCAAGGTCAGGGCTGGCCTACTGCAGCTCTGCTAGACTTTAATTTGAGGATAACAATTTCCCAGTAAATGCACTTTTTGGTTTTTTTGCACTGAAAGCATGCTTTTGTGAAAGTTGAGGTTCAGGGCCAGCAAATTACCAGAATTAATAGGAGCAGTCAAAGCTTTAAATGTTTTGTAGTTTTAAAATAACCTGTAAGTTTATAACACAAATAAAATGTCAGAAATTGCCTGACATAACTATACTGAGTCCCAAAATCTTGGTTGGTTGTCTTTTGTTGTTGTTGCAGTTAAGTTTGGCGTGAAGCATGTGAATCTATTTGAGCTACTGGCAATGAATTAATAAATTACATGCTCAGTCTTTGAGATACCTCTTATATTAAAGGTGGAATAAAATAAATACGTGTTATAGCAGGTTCTCTGCGCTGTGCCGATCTTTTTATGGAGAGAGACGGTGACCTGACGTTTGAGTGAGGATGGTAGAAAGCTGTGTGTGTGAACAGCAGTAGAGGAAGGAGAGCCCTTAACATGGGAGCATGAGATGTACTCTATCCACTCCTTTTTCCAATAAGTATATTCACACCAAATCCCAAAGTTCCTCTGTAAACAGTGCTGAGCCAAACCCTCCTAACGCTCTCCTACCGCTCTCAATGAGCTTCTTTCTTCCCACAATTCTACTTCTGCTTTTCAGTGACATAAGCTGGTATTTCCACCTACGCGTTCTCCTGTTGTATGAGGCCTTTCTCTGTCTCCTGGGGATGCTCCTGAATGTGGAGGATCCACAAAATCCCCTCCCGGCAAATAAGAGAGCTCGGTTTTGTACAGTGTAGTGGTAAACTGGCAGGTGAAGCTGTGTCTGCAGGAAAAGTGGTTTTTTTTTTTTTTTTTTCTTTTCCTGTATAAAGGGGCTTAAAGTGGGTTAATTAACACTGACCCCATTTAAAGGATGGCTTATGTGCCTGCTTGGTGGAGGGGAAGTCAGATTCTCACATGTGTTGGTGGGAGTTTGTGCGGCAGGGCGCTGGGCTGCACAGGCAGTGAAGCCTGACAAATCAAGCAGCTGTTTGCTCCACAATAAGCCAGCTGGTTGGAAATCCAGGCTGTGTCACGGAGTCCTTGCATATTCAAAACGAGGGCGTATTTGCTCCTTTAATTACAGTGTTCTCCCTGGCCCCCGGAAGATGGGTTTGTGACAGGGGGCTTGTTAAGGAAAGATCGGGGGGATTTCCAGTCTCCGAGGGGCAGAGGAGGAGGAGGACAGCTGGGGCTCTCTGCATGGAGGCTGGGGCTGGGCTCTGCACCAGGCAGGAGGGCAGAGGGAGGCTCACCGCAGTCTGGGTTCGTGTCAGACCAGTGCTGCACGTTTTGAGCTGGACCACAGCGGTGTTAGAAACCAAGGGAGGATTCTGGTATGGTTGCAGATGGAAGATGTGGCCATTAGGAATTTTAAACTTTTCCCTGAGCCCATCTCTCATCAGGTGTGTGGAGGAGGCTTCAAAATAGGGCTGCCTTGGTGGTTGTGGTTGTGCTGCAGGGGAAGAGGAGTCTCCAGCCCGTGTGATCCCGTCAGAGATCCCACACATCTGAGCTCCACCAGCTCCAGGAGGAAGGGAAGCCTCCATGTGACTGATGCGATGTAACCAAGTAGGCTTCTGCTCAGTTACTTGCCTAGCCAAACTCTGGTTCCCTCGTCTTTTGCCCCTGCAGGACTGAGTCTTTTCCTGACCCAGTCCTCTGGTCTTGCTGATAAGCTCTGGGCACGTCTGAGCACAACGAGGGCACTTACCCAGTGCTCCCAGTCTCCATGGGGGAGATTGCCTCTTGGTGGCCTTTATCAGTTACTTCTCGGGTGACGGAATCACAAAGCTGTTTCTACTGCAGTATTATTAGCAGTACTCAGAGCTGTCACATCGTTTTGGGTAGATTTACTTTCTCTCCTGCCTTATTGCATAGGAGAGGCGAGGCAAACCCTGCATTTCCAGGGAAACAAAAGGTATTAAGCTCGCAATAGAGCTTATTTTTCAAATGAACAATGATAAATTATCAGACGGATGAGCAGGGTCTTTGGTTGCATGGAAGCAAAGCATTGATCCCTCCACAAGTCCCCTCGCCTCATTTTTTTTGCTCCTCTCAGCAAAATAATTGGGAAGAGATTGAACCGTGACTGCTTAACCCTTTTTTTTTTTTTTTTATAGGAATGGTGTCAGGAAAATGAGGAGAAAATGGCAGTTGGCATTCGATGTCTCAGAAAAGTGTAGCAAATTAACAAGTTTGCTGATTTTCCATAGTATTATTGCCTGCTTTTAAAGCTTGCACAGGGATAGAGAAGGGGGTCTGAAGAATCTCATTAGGAAACCTGATCAGACCTTCCCTTCTCTAAGGGGAAGTTCAAACTGAAAAATGGTTCACGGTTAACAGCTGGAGGACCTTATTGCATACAAAGCAATGGGCTGGGTTGTGAGAATAGAGTCTTTGAGGCAAACCCAGAGGATCTGAAGTAGTAGTAAAATCTTACCAGTGCTGCCAGCTCTGAAATGAAGGTACTGAGGAGGGCAATCTCTTGTGAGGCTTTTAGGCTGCAGCATCCGCTCCTGAGAGAGGATCTCCCTTTGCACTGAATCCTTCTGCATGATCCAAAAAGGCAGAGTAGTGGGGCAGGAGGTTTTTAGAATTTCCTTTCTGATTCTGTAGCTCACAAACATCCCCAGTATCAACACCTCTCCCCCTCCTTCCTTGCCTGCTAAATTTGTCTTAGATGCAAGTGAGCAGCACAAGCCTTGGGAGCCCAGGTGAGAGGGAATTTCCCAACTAAAGCTGACCTGTTGGGGTGTGTGTGGTCTCCTCTGGGTAAGTGAGCATGGCTGTAATAAGATCCCGTTGTGTGGGGATCAGGTCTTTTTAATCTGGAAGTTCAGGCTGCTGTTTGGCTCCCTGGATTGTTTGAAAGTCTTGGCTTGGTTACCATGCTCTTGCCTCCCATGATTTTTAAACTTCTGATGCAGTTACATGAATGAAGTTTAGGGTTGTTTGGTTTTTTATTTGGTGGTTTTGTCTTGTTTTATTTTTTTACATTTTCCTTTCCACAGTCTTGAGAGGGCTGGGAAACAAAAAGCAACAAAGCACTTGTGTGAAATTTCAAAAAAAAAAAAAAAAAAAAATTACAACAATGGAGTTTTGTCTCTCTTTGTCAAAATTGCAGAGGTTTGGTAAGGGTAGAAAATAAGAAAGGGGAGACAATAAAGAGAAAACCTCCTTACTCCTATTTTGGCATTTAGAGGTAGAAAAGAGAAGCAGCTCTGAACATTTCTCATTATAAGAATTTTTGCTTCCACTCTTCCTGTGTCCTGTCTGCTTTTCTTACATTTTGCATTCAGGATGCTTTCAGGGAGGAGAGCTGGAAGAGGACAGCGGGCTCACAGGCTGCAGAAGCACCATGGTGCTCCTGGCAGAGCAGCCTGCTGCGTGCTGCTGCGGCTGGCACCGGTGAGGGGAGGCAGAGCGCCCGGCCCGGGTCTGCTGTTGGGGAGCGTGCTGTTGGGATTTCCTGTAGGTCTCGGACCTGGCCAACAAACAGTGGTTAACCAGAGCTAAAGCCAGGATTGCAGGTGTAGTGGAGCTAAAGGAGAAACAATGTGAATCTAATTTGACTGGATTGGTAATCAGAAGGAATATTTTTCAAACTCCTTCTGAATCGTTACCAGGTGGAGGGGTGTAGGAGCTGGGAGGAGAGTTTCTCTTAGAAGAATAGTCCCTGCTGCTCAGGGCTGCTTGTTCACCGGTGCAAGGAGATGCAAGGAGGGCGCAAGATGCAACCAGATTGTTGGATGCCACAGAGGTGATCAAGTGTTCAGCCTTGCAACAGACTTTTATTTCTTGATCCTGTGCTGAGACAGCCACCACCATTCTGCAGTCCAAAAGCACTCCTCCTCCAAGGTCTTACTTTGTTTCATGGTGTGATATGCACCCCAGACTGTTAGGGATTTCCTTATAATAAGATGGGATAGTGAGAAGAGATCTGACTTCTCCTTTGAGACTCTCCTAGGCCCTTAGAAATAGCAGCAGGAAAAGCTCAAGCAGGAAGAAGAGCTCCCTGGTGAGCCACCTGCCCAGGGCTCTTCAGTGTAGTTATGTTGTGAAAAGTAATTCCCCCCGCTAAGCAGGGAGAAGAGGGGTTGATCAAGGTTCTGTCCCGCCTCTTATCCACGGGGTTTGTCTGTTGCATACCAACCGGTAGTGATGGGAGCAAGCCAAACTCTTAGGGCACTCTTATTTCAGGGTTGTGTTCCCCGCTCTCCTTTCTTGTTTGCCCTGCTTCTGTGGGACAAGTGATTTTCCTCAATTTTATTTTGTATTGGAAATGTGGTGGAGCTGTACCTTGTGACAAATCCTTAAGGATTTTAAGTCTGAACTGCATTGCATTCAACAAAACCCAGTTTATTTTCTTAAAGCAGGTTTAGGTCCATGATCTGGCTGACTGTACATGTCCAGTTGTGCTGCTGGGTAGTTGGGATGGTGACGGCTGCCATCATGTGCGGTTTTGATCCTTGAGAGGCTCTTTCTCATTTTATGCTGACTGATTTCAGGGAAGAGACCTCATGATCCAGCTTCTTGTAATGAAAGCTGCAGAAGCAACATCCAAGTAGATTGGCCAGGTGAATTGCTCAGGCCTAGCAACGGTTTTGTTTCATTAATTGGATGAAAATAACTTCTGGAACCTGTTCTGCAGGGAAATACTCATCTTTGCAGATGCAACACTTACTTTCCAATACTCACACGATCTAGTTTTTTTTAGTTACTGTTTTTGTTCCCAGGAATATTGTGCGCCAGGAGACACAAGAAAGGGGAAGGTGAAGGAAGTATCAGCACCATCCAGGTGCCTGTTCTGGTGGGGGCATTTGCGTGCCATGTTTTGTTCTGGTGCAGGTAATGAATCCAGGGCCTGGATTTGGTGGTGTTCTCGTGATACCAGTTAGGCTGGTGTCTGCTCCAGTGTGGGATGATGTTCTGTGTGGTGTATCTGTAAGCAGGATATGCCAAAATTAGATGCATTTATCTGCCTGCCTTTGCAATCCCTCAAGTGAACAGCTTTCAGCTTGAACAGGGCCCAGCTCTAAACCAGTCCTTTCCTGGTAAGAGGTGTAGGAGAGTAGGATGAACCTTTCTTTGTTCCTTCCTATCCTTTACCCCTCTCTTGTTGTGTTTTCTGAGGGATGGCTTTGTCTTGCAGGCTGAAATGTGCAGGGCAGATTTGATGGTTCGGTCCCTGGGACTGCCCTGCCAGCCCCAGGGGCTCTGACCTTGTGGAGGACGTGGCTGCAGAGAACTGCTCTGGGGCTGGCTGAGGGCATGCCAGGCTGAGTGAGCTCAGGCATGTGGGTGATGCAGAAAGAGGTGGGGTTATTTTGTCCTGGTGGAAAAAAGAAAAAGTGGAAGCAGGTGAAGCATGGACGCTTCTCGTGCCACGGTGAGGTGAAGTGCGGCAGTGGCTTGTCGTCCTCTTTGGCGGCGCTGCACGTGACTGTGCCTTGGAAGTCAGCCTTGTCAGGGGACTGAATGTGCGCCTCACTGACTTGCAGTATATTCAGCCTGGCAGGGTTTTCCCAGTTTGTTAGATTCATCTGAAGAGGAAGCTGGATGCGTTTTGCTAGAGCATCATTTTGGATATCCCTGTGATCCTAGGCACGCTCTTAAACCTTGAAGTAAGTTCTCCTTTATTGCAGGGCTTTCTTTTCCTTTCTCAAGTGAGCAAGCACAGAGACAGTGGTAGGGGACACCCAGCCTTCCTGGCTTCTTGTGTCCCCCAGACACAGGAGCTGCCCAGTGTGCTCTTTCCTGAGTCCCAACACAGCCTGCCTGGGTGGGCCTGGCAGCTGCTCAGCAGCCTGCTCACTGGAGTGAGGAGGGGAACAAAGGGAGGAGGTGAGACCGAACAGATGAGTCCCACTAGAAGGCAGCCAAGAGTGAGCCCCAACAGCTCCAACAAGGGGCAAAAGATGGTGAGCTTCACAAGGAAGGGTTTTATGGCACCTGGAGTAGGATTGTGGATCACATTTCTGCCCTTGGATGCTACTCCTGGGCAGATGGTAAAAATGTCCCACTTCCCCTTGTGCTTAAGGGCAAGGCACGTAGATAGCTGCTGCTCTGGAGGGGCATGGTGGGCAGCGGTGCGGTGGAGGAGTGGGCTCTGGCACCTCTGCCCTGCCAACTGCTGCGTGGCAGCAGCAGCGATGGGGCCCTGAATTCTGGGAGTGAAATTCCTAAAGAGCCAAGGTGAGTTATTTGGACTGCCCGCATGCTGTCTGCAGTGTGGCTTAAGTGAATAGATCTGTCCAGACATTTCTGGAGTTTCTCCTTCCCTGGGTATGCCGTGCACAGTACTTAGTTCGGCTGTTCACAGCTGACTAAATCCTTTTAAGAATGAGTCACTCCTAAATGAGAGGTGACAACGGATATGCAGACAGCAAGAAGTCAGGAGTGAGATAATGAATATTAGAGAAAGGCTAAACTAAAAAGGGGAAGAGCAGTATGAACTTGCAGCCCTTATAAATAGCACTGCACTAAAAGGATGGTTTTTATTTGAAAATGTGGTTCCCAGGAAGAGCTTAGGTTTCCTGACCTGTACATTTGTCTGTGAGCTTGTCCTGCCTTGCCAGCTCTTGAAAAGAAACAGGTTCAGTATAGGTTAGCACTTGGGGGGGTGTTCCCAAGGCAACGTCCCCCCCCATGTTGGTTTAGGTTGGTTTGGTTGTTAGTGGCTAATTAAATGAGGCTTTTCTCTTGCAGTCAACCTTGCTGCACTATGTAGCAGTGAAGGAGGATGGGCTGGGGCTGCCTAGCCTGGGCTCCTGGCATCTCATCTTGTGTGGTGGAACCCCCTGCGGGCTCACGGCCGAGCAGGGTGCTGTGGCTTGGTGCGGTGGTTGCCTTATGGGTGAGCAGGGGCTGGCTTTCGTTCTGGAGGTGGCAATACTTCAGGGGAGATGCAAGTCACCCTGGAGTGTGTTTTACACTCTGGTTGGGCTGGACGTTGGCACAAGGTTATTGCCTAAGGCAGAGATTTGCAAAGAGCTAAAGGGAGTTAATTGTCCAAGTCCCATTAAAATGCAATATAATTATAAATTCCCATTAAAAGGACATATAATTATATAGCTTTAGTTTAGTTATTTATATTTTGTGTAATGCACAGTGATTTTTTTGAATGCCTCTCTGTTAAAGCACTCAGCATGACTAATGTCCTTCCTGATGTTGAAAATTAACCATTTACTTTTTCTAATTTAACCGTGTAAAAAGCAAATGCTCAATTACTTAAGAAATATCATATCTCAAAAATTCATTTATCTCCATGTACATCCAAAAATCTCTGATGTGACTAAAAGACAAATTACAGCTTTTGTCTTTCTCTGCCTTCAGAGAAACAAATCAAACTGCGAGGCGGCCAGGAATCTTGAAGTAAAATGAGAAAAGGACCTTATGGATGAAACTGGGGCAGATAAGTGGAAGATTATTTGGTGGAGTTTGTCATATTGGCCTCCTCTGGCTTTCACTCATAATTGAATGAAATGAAATGTAGCTGCACATTGGTAACACAAGCAGAAAAGGGCATCTGAGCTTTGTCCAGTAGCTACGGGAAAAGCAGAGGAGGAGCTGAAAGAATTTGGCCCATTAAATAAAATGGCCTGTGGGGACTGAGTTTATTAATTTCTTCTCTCGGAAATGTGAAGTTCGAAGCAGAAGGGTGGTGAGAGGGAAAGTGTGTGAAAGCCACCGGTACCTCCATGGATAATTCGGGCTAAAGGTTATCCTGGGGCAGATTTTGTAGCTGTGGTGAAATGTTACGGTCAAATTGGTCCCAAACGGGACCTCGCAATTCTGTGATCCATCAGCATCCCAGAGCAGCTTCCCCTTGGAGAGTGATTCATTGTGACAGGTTGCCAGGGGATGCTAGCAGAGCAAACAATTGCAGGAGCTGGGATTATCTTTTTGTTGTTTTTGCAGGGATATTTTTACCCCTATTTTCACTCAGTTTAGAAAAACGTGCTGCCGGTGAGGAAGCTGGGGAAGGGGAGGACTGAGCTGATAAAAGGGAACCAGGGAAGGTGTTTGCCGCCATTACGAAAACCGGTGGTTTGTGCCGTGATGATTTATTTGTTTAGGAAAATGTAAGGGATTAAAATGAGGTGGCAGAACTCAATTTCTTCACACATTCTGATCTCACTGACCCCAGAGCAAATTGCTTTAATGTCCTTTGCTATTGGTGTTTTGTCTTGGTGAGTGTGGACCTTTGGAGTTGCCTGAATCATTGATACTGGCGTAGGCTAAATTATGGTCTGTGCTCGGGTTGTCTGCAGACAGGTTTTGTTTAGTTCGATGTTTTTGTCAAGTGCATCCAGAGCATATGGAGAGGATGCTGCTGCTTTTTTTCTTTTCAACCTAGGCATAAATAAATTTCTTCCATCCAGGTCCTCTCCATCCTGTGTCAGCTCCATGCATCATCCTTCCCTGAGCAAGCTGTCAAGTCTCATTTTAGCTCCCTTCTCTCGTTACTGCAAACGTCGCTGCTCTAGACTAAGGAAGATCTCCCTAGTGCCCTCTGTTTCCTCCCCAACATCAAACACCAACTGCTCCCCCTTGCCCTGCCTCCTCCCTGCCCATCCCGCAGCTGCTCCCAGCAGAGTGCCCAGCACCACGCACCAGCCCTGCCAGCCTGGGAGCTGGAGGCCGCTGGTGGGGAGCAGGAGCCGTGTTGCTCCCATCATCCGACTTGAACTGGCCACGGCAGCCCTTTCATTTTTCTCACCCTTTTTTGCTTGTCTTCAGAACTTCACTGTCAGTGTTTTCATTTGGTGAGGGGCAGCCTTCTCTGAAATAGTAGCTAGCAAAAACCTGTTGAAATGTAGTTTTGCATGTTTCAATCTGGATTTTCCAGATCTTTCTTGATGGAGGAATTCAATTTCTGATAGCAAATGATAGAGAAATCAATGTTTTGAATATTTATGCTTAAGCAGCAGCTGGCACTGGATCTAAGACTTGTCTTATCTTCCCCCCATGGTGTAGAGCAAAATCCCAGAGCTGTGCTGGCCGGTGGCCTAAGGGGGGTCCTGTCCTGTTTGGAAACAGTGGCAGTCCTGCTGCTGTCAGCACTGGGAGGGGGCTGTTGCCAGGCTACTTGACCAGTCAATATCGAATGCTCATTAATCTGTTCTCCACTTCTTGATGACAGCTGTGTGATAGTCTGATCAATTTTATGATTGCCATTCATGTGACGGCCTCCTGCTTCTTTGCCCTATCTTCTTGTTTTAAGAAAAAGGAGGTCAAAAACCTGAGAGCCTCTGTTTCCCCCAGTTTGGGGATGCCACAGATGTTTGGTTTTCTTGTTGTGTGGGGTTTTTTTTTTTTCTATCTTGCATCAGTTTTCAAGATCAAAATTTCTTGCGGTATTTTCTGTGACAACCCTGGAAGTATAAATATAGAAACAACAGGCAGTTCCCTGGAGACTGAAAGCCTAATATGTGAATAATCTCACCTCCTACTTTCCATAGGAAAAAAAGCTGTATTATGCATACCCACAGCCTTGCTTCAGCTGTGTCTTGTCTGGTGTGTGAAGTGTGTGTGTAAATATTTTAAGGGTAGGTCTGAAGTCACCTGTGTGGGAGAGATGGCGCAGATAAGGTGATACAGCTTTGTGCTAGCACCTGGCAGGGTTTCAATCTGCCCCGTATGCAGAAGCCAGAGCACACTGGCTTTAAGAGCAGTGTGCAGTACTCTGGACCATTAATTCATTCTGAAAGTGGCAAAATTCTGCTAAGTTGCCAAGTTATTAGAGTAATTATACGTTTGAAGGGGAGTGCTCCACACAGAGGCTGAGGCTTTTGTTCATTGGTTTCTTTTGCTTAAATATACCTGTGGGATGCGGTAAAGATAACATTAATTTAGCAGAAAACCCTGCCTGCTTGCTGTTCCTGATGGGGAGGAAAGGGAGGCTAGCAGAACTTGGTGCTTTTTCTGTGCACACAAGCCTCATCAAAATGAGCTGTGCTGTTAGAAGCAGTCTGGTCTGGGTAATGTTTGTGCTGGCACAGCTGGGCCAGCAAGGGGAGAACAACCAGCTGCTCTGGCCTTGGGAAGTCTCAGGCTGTGTCCCTGCATCCTGAGCTCTTCCAGTTCATACGACTGTGTCCTGTAAATGTGTATAAGTGTGTTTATATATACACATGCATGCTCTGGGCAGGACGAGGAAGGGAGCAGATGTGCATTTGGGGCAGCTGTGGGGGTTGTCCCCTTGTTGCTGCCCAGTAGCACACAAACAAACAAACCCCACAGGTGTCTGTGTGAGTCAGTCCTAACTTTCTGGTGCTACCCCTCCATCTGACACAGACAGGACTTTGTTTCCTGACTAGGGCTGGATGCGTTTCTTTGTACAGAAGCTGTATTGGATCTGCTTGCATTGGTGTAACGGCATTTCAGGACGTGGCTCCTTTAGATCAGTTCAGGTGAGTGTTGCTGCTGAGTTAAATGGATGTGGAGGTCAGACCTTGATTCGCATACAGTGCTGACCAACTTGGTGCCTGCTGGACACCAGGTTACCCTGGTATTGCCTCCTCAGCACCATGCTGCGGCGTGGCAGGGTGTTAGCCAGACAGGATGGCAGGTCTGCACGTGAAAATCAGTAGCCACCAAGGCTTAACAGTTAAGAAAAGAGCTTTGGGTAGTCAGAAACAGAGAGATGCACCTAGCTCCTGTACTAACTAACCGTGCTGACTAACTTGGAATGCTTTTGCGGTGGTCAAGTTGTTGGCTTTGCACTCCTGTTCCTATAAGCTGTACATTTTAGCACTTTCCTTTTTGGTTTCTTGGAGGAGGAAGTGTAACTTTTATAAGTCCATGAGGTATAGTATGGAGACCTAGTGTACGTGCCTTAGTTCTGCATCTTCATCTGTCTGGATATGCTAAAACACTGTGAGCAACCACTGAGGTCTGAAGTCATGCGTGAAGAGCAAACCACTCCTCTGGAGAGCAGCTAACCAGCACATCTTGAAGTGCCTCATAAGAGAGGCTGCTTTCCTTGTTTTCCCCTCACAGCTGTGGAAACTGGCACTATGAATGACATGAGGAGTTGGTGGAGCTGGGACCACAGCTCATTCATCCTGAGATGCAGGAGGCAAGTTGTCCCTGGGGCCTCCCAGCTGCTTCTCATGACCCCTCTGGGGTGCCCGGGACCCCTGACTACCTTGCCAGTGCAGCAGTGTTAGTGTTTAACATGCTGTGCTCTTCTGAAGACTTTTGCTTGGGGAGACATGTTCTGATCTCTCTTTAATGCATGGGCCACAGGACTGAGGAAGTGTCAACAAGGCAGGAGAGCAGATTTGTGTTACGTTTGGCCTCCACACTGCGTTAGGGGGCCCTGGCAGAGCAGGGACCTGAGCCCACCCAAGCCACTGCTGCACCGTGAGCCTGCTCGGTTTTGCCCCTGAGCCCTGAGTTATGGCTCTGCCCCCCGAGTCTGGGATTTAACGGTGGCATTTCAAAAAGTTTTGATTGATGCCAAACCAGGAGGAGAAGATCCTGCAGCATGTTAACAAATCACCCCATTGATTTATCTACCATGAAAATCATCTTAAACGAAATGGTCTGATTTATCCAACTTTACATCAGACTTGTAATGGGAGGGACTGATTTAGTGGTGCTGAGCCCAGCCCTTAATGTACCATGTTCATAAATCATGGTGCATGTGTGTGAAGTGAGGATTTATAAACCCCACTCAGACTTTCTGATTTCACCCTGTTGCTGTGATCCTGGGCACCTTGAAAGTTTTCTCAGCTGAACAAAGCGTTTCTGAGCAGAGGAATGCTATTATGCATCCTTACAGGGAGTTCCTCTCCTGGAACCTGGGGATGCTCTGTGCTTCAGAATCTGGAGATGGGATCGATAACCTTCAGTTCCCCTTTCTCAATCACAAGTCAGCAGAAAGAAGAGAAGGATGCAAGCAGGGAGACATCTGATGGGTGAGAAGAGAGAGCAGGGCTTTGTGTAGCAGTCTGCAGCCATGGCTGGTTCTTTTATTGCCTGCTGCTTTGTGTTTAGTGGAGTCACAGGAGATCAGTATGAAGAAGGGGGAAATGTAGAATTTAAAGGTAGAAGGCTTTGCAGCAGTCCTTGGGTCTGACTTCCTGAATTATTCAGGATGTGGTATTTTGCCTTGTAACTCTCACAATGAGGCTAATAACTTTGTAACTGAACTAGGGAAGTGTGAAGGGATTTGAGCCTCCTTTCCTCACCCCACCCCCAAAATTTGCTTTCAAATCTGCACTGCACAGAATGAGTTCTGTCAGGTGTGAAATACAGCTGTGCCTTCGCCCTGCAAAGCTGGGAGCTTTCCACCTCTTTTTTTTTTTTTTTACTTTACAACCCTGCTGGGCTGTAAGGAGTCAGAATTGGTAAGTTCTGTATGAGCGACATTTAATTCATTTTTCCATGAGGACATTCAAGGTGCAGGAGTTTCTTCTATGTAGCAGGTGCTCTTAAACGTAGTGACTTTAGTCACAATTGCAGGTGGGCATTGGCGTACTTTTAAAATAAGAGATGGCTTTGGCTGCTGGAACAAAGCAGAATTTTAATTAGATTAGGAATTAACCCAAACCACCCCCTGCTACACTCTTCCCAATGCTAGGTAATATCAGATGAGGCCTTGATTATAATTACAGTGTCATGAGTTTTGAAGCTTTATAATGCACATAACAGTGCTCTGAAATGGACCTCCTGCAGACTGAGATCAGTCAAGGTATTACCACTGCTGCATGCCTAGATTTATCAATCATAAACAAGGCTGCAGGAGGGTTGAGGAAACGATGTAAACTGAATGTTCTCCTGAGACCCATAGCTGGACAGGGTGACCGAATTTCTGTTGCTTAATGACCCACTTTCTGTGGTCTGATCCTGTGCATGTGATGTGCAGCAGCTGGGCAGACTGCTCGGTGTGCGTGAACGCAGACAAACTTCTAATTCCCCCCAACAGCTGAGCAGGGGGCATGCTGAAAGGATCGCCGGGCATTTGCCTGTTTCTAGGACTTGGTGCTTGCTTGCCCACCCAGCAAAGGATCTTTGCAGGTGTGCTGGGACCTCTGAGGCAGCAGGTTTTGACCCCCAGTGGAGAACCTTCCCAGGCTGCAGGGCTGCGGGCTGGAGCTCCCTGCTGCGCTGTGCCTGGCTGCTTAGATTTCAGACTGCAGCGGGCTGGAGCAAAACCTGCTGGGCAGCAGTCCTGGCTGATGAGGAAGGTTAAATAAAAAAACACAAAAAGCCTTTCCAGAAATAATGGCTGGAAAGGTACAAAATCACGATTAAGAGAAAGCTGCCTACGAACAATGGGTTGTAGCTGTCAATGAGCACTGCTGCTGTTTTTAGAATTTGTTAGGAACATCCAGTCTTGTGGAGGAAATCATCCTTTTCCTCCTTTTTCTCCAATTATCACCTCTGCAAGGAGCACTGTGTGCAGGTCTGCTTTTGTCTGTAGAGCTGATGACCCTCTTCTGCTTAGCAACTGTAGGGAAATCTGGGACAGTCCCACTTTTACTTAATGACACTCCGCATTAAATGTTGAAATGAAATCCTGGTTGTCATGAAATCAGTAGCCAAATTTCTCCTGACATCAGAAGAGACAATGTATGTCCATTGACTTTTCCAGGAAAAGCTAAAAAGCATAAAAGTTGAGGCTAATCTGATCTCAACTGATGCCATGTAAGTTGAATAATTGCTTTGTTACACAGCAGCTCATAGATCCCAGAGGAGATAGGATCCTTGTATAAAGGGCTGAAGGAGGTGGTACTGAGCGGCAGACTGCCTCAGAGCTGCTGTGATCTGAAGTCACAAGTCAGGAGGGTGCTTGGTGCATGTCTGACTTTGGAGCCCACAAATAGCCCCTGTGACTTCACTGGGAGCGCTCACATGCCTAGCCTTTAAATAAGTGCTGAAATACCCAGGCTGCCCTAATTTAATGTGTAATACACAATCTGTCTTGGGCTCTTGGTTTACCTCTTCTGACAGCCCCTGCCTCGCCACACTGACCTTCTGCGAGCCTGTGGAGGGCTGATAACTGCTTTTGTAGATAGATTCAGCCAGTGCAATTTAATCTAGCAGTGAAGACAGCCTCAAAAAAAAAAATAAAATACAAAACATGGTCAAACCCTACAGACTGTGCTTCCTCGCTTTTGGGAATTTCAGGTTGATAATGCTGTTGGGAGGAGTGCTCTGTGTGACTGTGAGATGTAACTGTAGGACAATAAACCTTGGTCTCTTACTGACATACTTAACAAAGAGGAGCACGGAGGATCTGTTAGAGCCTTCAAACACTGCCCCAGGCAGAGGCAGAGTGAAAGGAAAGACAAGGGGAAGAGCCACTTGAAGGGAACACAGACCTAATCCTGTCTGTATTTCTCTCTCCGTATGTTTGGCAGAGAGGCTTCTCTTTATTTTGAAAGTGTTTGGCAGATTGTATTGAGGAGAGACGTGGAGACAGAGGCAGTGAAGGTGTACAGGAAGGTGGTATTTGTTTCCTGCACTGAATTTTGTTCTGCTGGCTCTCTCCACACACATTATTTGCATATATTCTTGATTTCCCTCTCTCTTTTCAAGTTTTCCTTTTGTATTTTCACTTCTTAGGGCATGTTTAAGACATCATTACAAGCTCCATTCATGCAAGGAGACGAGAACAAGTCCCTTAATATTCTGGTCATGATAAGTCATCATTCAGTGGCACTGCCAGGCCTTCAGGGGAGCGGGGGGCTCACTGTTCCCTTAGTGGGAACACCTGCAGAAAGCAGTGTACAACCCAGCATACAATCCTGCCATGTCCACGTCAAACCTGGAGCACTGGGTCCTTCGTTAAGGTACTGAGTGAGTGAGGGCATTGGGTTGCATGCTGTGCTAGGACTGTCAGCTTGGAAAGCAGACCCTTAAAAATAGTTGCTCCTATTTCAAGGCAGCTGACTTTCTTTACTTCTTTCTCTCCACTCTACGCTGTAAAATGTTAACCAGGATTTTAAGAAGTAGACACTGATATGTTTGTCTGCTTCCTGCATTCCATGTCTCTTGGGCAATAAATTGCAAATGTTGATGGAGAGTGTTTGTTGGGAAGAAGACAAGCAAGGGTCCTTTGAGAAGTTACAGCTGGAGATGGAAGCTTTTCTCTTGCCTCTGATTCCTGCAAATTGTATTTAAAGAGACCGTGTAGGAGTCCAGAAACCTTGAGCTCCTTTCCTCTTTCTTTCCTCTCAGCTGTTAGTTGTTTTGCCAGTTCTCTAGGTGCAGTTATTACCATAGGTTTGCAGACAGAGTCCTGGTGCCTTGCTGCTGACCAGCCCCAAGCAGCAGTTTGTCCAGGAGGGCAGGTGCCAGGCGGGTGTCTGGGTCAGAGGAGAGGCATGAGTACCCCCAGGAGCCGCATCACTGCGCTGCCGTTTTCCTTCTGGGCATTCCTCCTTGCTGAGTGTGCTGCATTGTGGCCTAGTTTTAATGAGATGTTTTTGACAGTGGTGGTGAATGCTGACATTTTCCTCTTTTTTTTTTTTTTTTTTTCCTTCCCCTTTTGGTTTGAGCCAAGCACCTGGTATAGAAGGAAGCTTGAGGGAGCATGATTGAGCCCCTCTGACTGCAGGTGCCATGTCCTTGAGTCTTCTTGTATAAAATCCCCAAGATGCTTGATTGTTTATTTCTCCCATTATTCCCTATTGGAAATTAGTTTCTGCCTCATTGTTCTGGTAACAGGAACATTAAAATTTCCATTCCAAATTTACCTATGGCCTTTCTACTCTTCTGTATTTATTTCTAGTCACCAATCTTGACTGGCTGTTGTTCTCCATGGCATGTGCCTGTGAGGTATTTCTGGGCTGCCACAGTGATACTCTGTCTTTGATTAAGCTTAAAAAAAAAAAAGCCAGCTCCTTGGGTCTGCCCACACAGGAATCCCCCCATTGTGCCCATCCTCACAGTCTCGGTCAGCCCCTGCCTGCTGTGAGCTCAGCGCCCCTGTTGCAGAGGGGGCATCAGCAGCGCAGCCCGCAGCAGCCTCGGGCAGCGGGGCTTGCTCAGCGCTGCTGCAGCACTTCCAGAAAGTGCCTTGCTTCTTGCCCATGACTGTCCAGCACCACCTGCGTGGCAGGGTGACCTGGGGAGCAGGAGAACCAGAGCACTGCTTGGTGTAGGGGGAGGTGAGATCTGCGAAAATCTGGCTCTACTCTGCAGCAATAGTGGGTGAAGTTGTGTCCTCATCTGAAGGTAAAGGGGGTGCAGGTAGCTAGTGAGTGCTTTGTTGCAGCTGGAAGCCATAGGTCAAATTTTCAGTCAGCATAAGAGAGAAATTGATGGCCCTGTGTGAGGGTCGGGCCTGATACTTATTTTCCAAGTTAAAGGGTTCAGTCAGTCTTGCAGCCTGCCTGGAGAACAAAGGAGTGAGGCAGATTTAATGCTCGTTCTGTTAACTGCCCAGTGGTCATTCTTTTAGCACAGATCTGTGCTTATGTGCCAGAATAATTTGGGTATGTGTCTGACACAGGAGAACCGACTTGTGGAGGACTTCCATTCGGGCTGTTGCCCTGGGAGGGCCGGGAAGGTGAGGGCATGTCCTCCCTGCCCTTACAGTCTGCAAGGAGACACCTCTTCTGGAGGAGCTGTTCGCCAGTGCTGGGCGGAGAGGTGAGAGACGCTTAAGCCCTCCTCTGAAGTGGACAGAGAGGGGGAAAAGAGAGAAAGGGACAGGAAGGTCCTGAAGGGTTTTCTTCAGCCTGGCTTAATTTGGAGGTGACACTTCATATGTCAACTGAGATTAACCCATTTCAAAGAGCACCCATCCTGGAGCCTCTGATGCTCTCTGAGGACAGTGACTGTGGGGCGTGTGGGTGGCTGATGCGGCTGGAGACAGGGGCAGTGTGCTGCAGGAGGAGCTGGGATGCTCTGTGGCAGGGCTGCTTTGTCCCTTGATGTGTTTGACTGTGTGTAATCATTCGCATGGAGTTCACCTGTTTTCCTTATCACATGTTTGTGTTATCACACATTTGTGCCTAGTGTGCTTGTGTGTCAAGTCTGGGTATCTTGTACTTAGGCTGTGGATTTCTGCAGCACCCCTAATCTGAGCCAGGTTTAAATGGGAATCTTGTCTGGGAGTCGAATGGTTAACACAATGGAAAGCTAGCACCGGTGGCTGCAGCCTTGTCCCCTCCAATGCAGCTGAATAGCATTTCATGATGGCAGGGAAATAATTCAGTACAACCAGGCCCTGCTCTGTGGGAGATGAATGAAGCTCAAGTGAAGTGGAGGTCACTTGTGTTAATCTGAAGCAAATAGGATTGTGGGACAAGGGGAAGAGGGCGAACCTCCTTTTATCTACAAATTCTATAGCTTGGAGGCTTAGGAAACATTTCATAGTAAACATTTGCAAAGTAGCCACGCCATTAACCTTTTCCAAGAGGAGAGACAAATGGTTTTCCTGCTTCATTTTGTGCAGGTCTTGCATTTTGGTACGTATGCAAATTCTGCTGGGTGGCAGCGTCTCATACAAATAAGCCCGAAATGCAGAGGCAGCCATGCAAGCGAAATGGCTTGCCTTTCCCTGCAGCTGCAGCTAGACCTTTATCATGGGAGGAGCTGGGGCAGAGAGAGTCTGGTTTGTAAGGAGGCGTCAGGAAAAGAAGAAAACCAGAGATCCTCCTAAAATGCTGCTCAGTAGCAGAAAGCACTGCATCCACGCTGTGGTGCTGCCCTGTATTTCTGGTAACCTGATGCGCATCCGGCATTGTTTCACTTTTATTTGTCTGTATCCTAACTTCTCAAGGCATGAATGTGTCTGAGCAGTTTATGGCTACGGGGAGGTGACGTTTGGGAAGAAGAGGCGGTCAGCACCTTTTTGAGGCCAAGGCCAGAAAGAGTGTGAAAGATAATACAATTATGGACCCCTGGCAGGCAGCTTTACAGGGATATTGGCTATGTTGTAAGGACACGGTGAAGGCTGGGCATCATGTGGTGCTGCTGCTGTTCTCTGTCCCACAGGCAGAGTGGGTCTGTGAGTACGTTCTCTCATACTGTGTAGTATCAGTTGCTGATATGCTTGTATAGCATCATCCTACTTAGAAGCCTTCTGTGTCTCTGATCCCTTTGCAATGTTTCTTTTATGAGGAAGCAGGCATCAGGCACTTGCATTTTCAAGATTAGTTCTCTCTATCTTTAGCTGGGCTTTACCTTTAAGTGTGCCAGCAGTGAGGATGCAGCAGGTTGGTCTGAGCAGGACTACAAGTCTGCAGTGTTCCCTAGTTAACACAGTGGTGTGCCCAATATTATCTAATTTTAGTGATTGGTGACAGCAAAACAAAGAGAAAAGGGACTGGAAGCTGATAAAAGTCCATAAAGATGTGAGCTTTTCTGGCTTTCATTTCCACCAGACCCCGCTGTCGTGGGCTCTGAGGAGCAGGGCAGTGCAGCTGTGGGTTCACATGTGCCTTGCTGGCTCCGTTCCCTCTTGCTCTGTGATCTTCCTTCCACAGTGAGCAACATGCAGCATGACTGCATGTGATGCTGTGGCTGCAGACTGCGTGGTGTTTGAGAATGAATTGCTTCAGAGCCTTCGGTCTGCCTCCTGGGCTGTTTCCTGCTCAAACCAGGAAAGCTGGGATTTCCACGTGATTTTGAAGCTCAGCTCTGGTGAAAAGATAAATCCAGTTTCTCTCTTCCTTGCTGCTTCTGTTCCCTGCTTTTCCATTATCTCAAATGCTTTTGGAAACTCCATGTTCAGAGCAAAATGCCATCTCACAGGTCACTCAACTTTCCTTGTACAGGCATCATAGTTTAGTAGGAAATGTGACATTGGTCTGACATCTTCGGCAGACAAGACGGGGAAAAATACAGCTGCAAGCTGTTAAGGAAGAGAGTTATGTCTTTTACCTTTAGAGTCTGCAGATATTTTTTCCCCTTCTCCTCTGCCAAATGCTCGGGCATTTCAGCAGTGTCTGTGCCCGCAGGCATCTGTCTGGGCAGGGAGTTATCCGGGACGTGCAGCCTGTGCGGCGCTGCCCTGGGCACCTCCTGCGTGCTCCGGCTCGGCGGTGCCAGCCCCTCTGCACACACTGGCTTGTGTCAGTTCTAGCATTTCACCTCTCGTGAACTGATTGCGTCCTGAGAGACTTTGGTATTTCATCCTCATGTGAACTGCAGGGATCAGGAGGAACCTGGGTTGGTCCCTTCCTTCAGCAGCTGGAAACCCTCTTTCCCCAGAGATGATGTTCTCTTCCCTGTGCTTGTGACAGCTCTGCGTGTGCTGAATGGGTGAGTGATGATAACAGTGGGCTGGTTTTTTGGTGAGTTACTGATCAAACCCTTAAAGCTTGCTGAAGATTAAGCAAATGAAACTACCTGACCTCTAAAAGCAATCTTCTGACAAAACGCTCTTCTATTGTGGCAGTTTTCCCGGTTGTTTTGTGTATGGAGGTCAAATCTTTGGTTAATGTTTTGTTTTCCTGGCCTGTGCTAAGTTGTTTCCCTTCTATTCCCTTCTCACAGAGTTTCTGGCAAAAGGAGAGGAAAGAGATCATAACAGAGGTAATGCTCTCATTTTCTCAGCTTCACTTGACGCAGGGGGTATGTGGTTGCCACTTGTTCTTACACTTTTCAACAGCAGTAGAATTGGGTTCCAGCCATCAGAGCATGTTGGACTCGTGTCCATTATAACTGCTAAGGCTGCAGCAGCTGCTTTCTCGAGGTGCCCAGTACCCAGGTGCCTGGTCATGTTGTCTGAAGCGGCAAGTACTTGGTGCTTCTCAGAACAGGCTCACTGTGGAAGGGGGGGCACTGGGAAGAATCCGCGTCTTCCTTTCTCTCCCTCTGCTGTTGCGGGCAGCTGTATGCAGTGACGCTTCCCCTGAGCATATTAGGTGCCACGCTGAGGTCTCTGGGTTTCCTGCCCCTTTGTAGGGCAGTTCCACTCTCCTCATGGTTAGAAGCAGTCTCCTAGCTTACAGTTTAAGCATACTTCTGGACAAACTGTACCTTTTGGCCACATCATCAAGGAAGAAAGACAAGATGCAAAGGTTGTATTTTAATTAGACCACAATCTAATTAGCACACCTGTGAATACAGCCAGGCTGCACACTGATTTTCTTGCTCATTCCCACATCTTTGGGGATTCACTGCCAACCTTCCTCTCTCTATGGGAGGAACCTGGAGGCCAGGAGTTCTGACCTCTGTTCCTGGCAGCGCTATTGATTCACTTGTGACCTTGTTCAAGTCCCTTTGGGTTTTACTTGTAGGGCTTTAGTTTGTATGAGAGAGATGAAAACTCTTCCCTCGCTTCTCAGCGTTTTTTGTGAGCTCTAATTAACACTTGGAATGCGAGGGACTTCAGGCTACGGGGTGCTGCAGAGGTGTATTGCCGTGGAAATGCAATTAATAAATAATAACACATATGGCACAGCCATTCCCAAACTGCATATTGCAATGGGTCATTTTCATGATTTGTTTACTGCATACAGTCTGTATGAGTCATACTGTGCATCTCCTCAGTTTTTATTACTGTTGGAGAAACCCTGTGTAGGCAACATGAATATTCTGCCTCCTGAAGTACTGACTTAATGGTGCTGTGATCCACCTCAGCTCCCTCTTCAAGATGGAATATCTGGACTCTGAGTTCCTGTTTTATCTCTTGGCTATCTGTGTGCAGTTGGACATTGTTCTCTGAGAGTGAGCACCAGAACTGACCTGGTAATGATGTTCTGTCACTTATCAGGAGCGTTGAGGTTCCTGCCTGGGAGAGTTTGGGATCTAGGCCTCCTGCTTTGGGGTGTGTCTCTGCAGGATGAGGGTTGGTTTCTTGCTCCAAATACAGGGTTGCTTCCTGAGTTAGGGTGAAGGAGCAAACAGGAGGAGGTGACCTAACAGGGAGTGGACAGAAGGCAGAGATGCACTGGGTGCTGAGGTCTCAAGGAAGGCTGATGTCTGTCTGCCCAAGGAAATGGGGAGAGCTTGGCTCACTGTCAAGGACAGTTATGGAAGGAGAACAGAAATCTAGGTCCATGTGGCTCAGCAGTGAAGTGGCTCTACTCTTTCCACAGCACACGTCAAGGAGACTTTCCCCATCTGAGTGTGTTTTTGGTGCACTTTTGGATGTGTTTTGTTCTCTGTGCTCCAGCCCTTTGCTCTTCTGTCAGCAGCCTTCGTCTGACAGCCTTGTCAGTTAGACTGACATGTTCCCACTGTGCCAGGTTCCCGAATTTTGCCAGGCTTCTCTCATAAAGTCCCCATGAGTGTAATTACTGTTCTGATGAGAGTGGGTGCCACAGGGTTCTCCTTCAGTGGGCTGAGCTCATTAGTCCCATGGGCTCTGCTGACCTCCTTGCCATTGTGGGGAGAAAAAGAAACAATGGTGTCCAGATCATGCTTCTGACTTGTGCCTCTTTATTCCACTGTGCATATTGTGCAGATCTGGGATCCCCTTGCTGCTCTCTCCTAGGAAAACTGGATAGATTACCCAAATAAATGACCAGTGCTTGTCCTCCCGATGGCTATCACGCAACTGTGGTGACAGGGATGAGGCCACTCATGGCAGAGCCATTACTTCTGGCTCTCAGCACGCTGTGCAAGATAATCTGGGTCCTGAGGTTTTCTCTGCAGCTGCAATCCTTAGAAACCATGGGGTCAAATAGTCTTTTGAGAAAGAATTGAGGATGTGCATATGTTGGATGGATTTATTTTCATTTACCTCTTCCTATCTAAGCAGCAAAAGCATCATGACAAATCTGATATCTCGTTTCCTGAACTGCTAACCTCTGCCAGGAGCCAGTGGTGCCTGCATGCACACAGCAGCTGGAGAGCTCCACACCCCTCCAGGTGGCTTTGTAAAGGTTAATTAAGGGAGAAAGTGCCAGCAGATGGCACTCATGAATACACAGCATTGTTTCAGGGTTTTGTAGGGCTTCAGATGCTTCTTTTGAGCATGTGTAGCAAAAAGTGCAGCACGGTGCAGCATTCACATGCTGAATTCATGCCTCTGGCTCCAAGCAGGTATCCAGGGCTGCAGCAAACAGCCAGCAATGGGGTCAGTGAGCCCAGGAGGCAGGCAGCAGCAGTTGCTGTCTGTTAGGAAGAGGCTGATTGCACACTGGGATGTGATGGCCTTCCCCACTCCATTTCCTTTTGTTGCAGCTCACCTGTCCAGGCCTTGGCGTTCTAGGGCCCAGGAGGGAGGTGCAGTGACTCAGACCTGCCAGTTCTGCAGTGGCAATTCTGGGTGCACAGTTTACTGCAGAGACAAAATGATTTTAGCTTGGAAAATTACAAAGTAGAGCAGTTATTACAGGAAGTAGAGTCCGAAGTACAGCAGGTTGTTCTGCAATGTTGACATGTCTGGGACTGATGGTGTGTCTCTGCGTTCCGTATGTTGATAAGGTTGATCTGTTTCTCTTCCCTTTGTCTTATTTATATGAGGCTTGGGCAGCTTGTGGACCAGAGGCACTACTGGCTGACTGCTGCCTTGGGCCAGCATCATTAACAGAGGCACAATGGGGACAGGGCAGATGCAGGTGTCACCCTGCAGCCCACCTGAGGTACATCTTGCTTTCATATTTTTGGAGACAAAAGAAGGAGGAAAATTCCTACATGATACGAGAGCTTTTGGTTTGGGGTTTGTCTTTTTGAACCCCAACCAAAAGAGCTCAAAGGCCCCAAACCTCCTGGAGTTCTTCCCTTCCCAGCAGCTGCTGCCTGGTGCATTAAGCGGCTGGGGCTTCGTTCCGCCAGCATTTGTTCCTGATGGGAGAGCAGTGACATTCAGCTCCCAACAGAAGACAAAAATGGCATCACAGGCCATCTGAGGGCACATTTGCAGCAGTCACAGTGAAGGCAAGGTATGGGCTCTATTTCTGAGCCAGAAGAGCAATCTGTTTGCAGTCCATGGGACTTGTCAGCCTGGGAATGATTAGTGAGGCAAAAGCAAAGGCTGCAGAGCTCCTCCTGCCCAGCTCTGGTGAGGGAAGGTGATAAGGGATTCACTGTGCAGCTAGGAGATAACTGGCAGCAGCAGGGTGAAGAAACACCAGTGCCTCTCACCATAGCAGTTGTCCAGGTGCTTTGCTCACAGCTGTAACTCACCTTGGTGCAGCCAATCTGTCCTGCACCATGCGCTGTTTTGAAGGGGGCATGGCTGCCATGTGAGATCAAGGGGTGGCACAAAGGCTGAGTGCCATCAGGTCTCTGATATCTGTGTGGAAAAGTGAAAAGGGAGCTGTTAACTTGGTTTAAAGCCACACCACCTGTGATTTAACCTTCCTCTGTGCTACAGACTGCAGCCCAGGCTCGCTGTGTCTGCCCTGAGCATGGGGAGGGTGGCATGGAGCTGCCTGCTGATGCTGCTTCTTTGCCCCAGTGATGAGGAACAAGTCTGGCATTTCCTCGCCTGCTATGCTGAGACTTTGTGAGCTTCTGGCATTTCCTGCCCTCACCATGGGCTGCAGTTATTCCTGCTGGGGCAGGCACCCATCGGCTCCCTGAGCAGGAGCTCTCCCTGGGGCTGTGTGAGATAATTGGCCTGTTTCCCCCGGTGTGAACCAACGGCTGTGCAAGGCAGCTAATGAGGAGAAGCCAGGGTAGCAACAAGAGTAAAAATATATGTGAACAAACGTCTTGTTTTGACTGCTAGGATGCGCTGAAGCATGAGTCTGGGTCCCGCAGTAAGCCAGAGGCAGATTAGGTTGGCATTCAGACTGGCGGTTCCAACACGGGTAGCACAGGAAAAAGGAGGGCAGGGGCCTTGTTTTACACTGGTGTCAACTGGGGTAACGTCATGCAGTCACCTATTGCGTTTATCTGTGTCTTTTTGGACTGCAGTGCGGATACATGGCATGAGGAGAGCAGGTGGGATGCTTCTGAATCCAGTACTGGCCTCTGGCTCTGTTCCTCTCTGCCCATGGCCTCGTTATGGGATGGCACCTTTGGCTGTAATAGGTGTTCATGTGGAGCCTTTGTCTGCTCCCCAGGCACCAAGAGCAGGGAGGTGGGTGCTGAGTGTGGTGACCCTGTCCTGACAGGCCCCAGGGGCACCGGCAGAAGTTAAGCGGGATTGTCAGCAAAGTGGCACGGCAGAGCAGGTGCTCCAGTGAAGCACGTTACTTTCTGTTTCATGAGAAAATACAGTAAAGGTATTTAATTTCTATCTTGAGGGTGATCGTTCGTGGCTGAGTTGGGTCCCTCTGGTGCTTCACAAAGTGGTTTTCAGATGGTTGATTGCTGTCAGCACACCGCAGTCATTTTCCTCTCATGCAGTGAAGGATTTCTGGGAGGAAGGCTTATGGCATATCCTTGCACTGAAAGAGCTCACTCTGGCAGGGAGCCTTACCAGCTAACGGCACAGGTACTGCCACGGCAGGGAAGGCTGTCCAGCTGCAGGGCCCACACATGCAACCTGAAGGGTCGGACACCTGCCGTGAGATCTCTTCTCAGAGAGCAATTCATTTGCTCGTGGAAGGAGCTGGCTTCTGTTTATGTGCTGGGTTCACCAAGGGCTATGAATCCGTGAGCCTGGGATTTCCTGTGTTCCAGAAGGCGGAAATACCTCCTGGAAGATGACAGTTAGTGGAATAGCTGGGCAGCCCCGCAGCTTTGTAGCCTGTGTGCTGCATGAGAGCCCCTAGCCACCGTCACCGTGGTGGGGACTCAATTCCTCAGCCCCATGGGAGCATCTCAACTATCCAGTGCCAGCAGGCCTGGGTTGAGTGGGCCTCTGACCTGGGCCAGCAGTGCAGAGCAGGTCGAAAACTTCGCCCGGTCCCTGTCCCCGGTGGCACTGATGTCACATGCTTGTGACCCTCCAGCCCCATCCTGTATATTAGCAATTCCAATAAAACTAATAATTGGATTCAGTCCATTGAATTTAACATTTAAATGTCAGCTGGGGATTTCTTCCTGATCCGAGCTCTTGCTTAGGTGACACCAGATTAATAAGCCTGATTGCATTCTCTGAGCGGCCGACTCCCACAGCCAGAAATGAGGGCTGAAATGTGGAGCTTTCCGCACTGCTGCGCATCATGGTCTTGACTGAAGCTGGTCAAAAGGTCATGCTCATGATTCCTGAAATATCACTTCTTTTTAGTTTTCGTTTCAATCTGAACTGGATGGAGAGCAAAGCTTTCTTAAATTTGCCCTGCATTAAGTTTTCTCCCATCCTGTGCTTGCAGGCAAAAATAATGCTTTCTTGAGATCTTTAACAAAGTTGATCACTGAAAGTGATACCAAAAGATCCTCATGACATATCTCACTCTCTCTGTATGACCTGTCTTGGGTTTAGGGTCTCATGAACATATATTTCCTTAATCTGATTAAAAAGTTCTTCCACAATTCAGATAAGACTTGTCAAACCTGGGATCTTTTGTACTTGGGAAGACATTATTTTTAAGGGAAAAAAAAAAAAAAAAAGCCCTACTTTGTTTTGCCAGAAAACTCATGCTCCACTCTGAACTTAAGAGATTTCTTCTGGGCTTGTGGCCTTCTGTCTTCAATCCAGTGCTTGGTCCTTTCTGGGCTGTGCCAGAACTAGTTCCTGGAACCTTGTTTGAAGTCTCTTACTTCAGGGGTTTCAGAGGAAACTTTTTCTTCAGGTGCTGCAAGTTGTTTCTATCACGCAGGCAGTCCCTGCTGCCCTGGCTGTATTCTGTACACCAAAGAAAAGAGGTGTGCTTCAGCTGTTCAGTGGTCACCTGTCTTCTATAGCCTGGGGCCACTGGTTCTTTAACTCAGCATCAAATACGTTGCCTGGTCAGCACCTGGAGAGTTTCTTGCATTTTAATGTTGCAGGTCACAACTATGGAAGGCCTGGGGAGGGCATTCTCGAAGTTAAGATGCACGTTCTGCTGCATTGTCCTTGGCCTAATCTTGAGGGCTTCAGACTAGCAGCCTGGTATAGCAGCGCTCTAAGACCACACCTCGTCTCCAGTCTTCCAGCTGCTGGAGGACACAGCCCTGAGCAGGCATGGTTGTAAAATCTGGCTGTCATGGGATGTTCTTCAGGCAGTGAAGTCTTTGTGGAGTGGGAACCACATCAAGAGGTCTCTCATCCCCAGGTGCCCTGGGCTGATGTTATCTGGATGCCTGGAGTACCTTTGCATTGCAACACGTTGGCAATCTGGCGTTCTGTAGTACTCACAGGCTGTCGGGCAGTGTCCCGTGTTTGCCATCCGTAACACCTTTGTTCAGATCCACCAGTGGCAGAGCTCCACTGACACCAGTGGATACACCACCACAGCTGTGAGATCAGTCATTGACACCAGTGCGTACATGCTGCTCCTGTTCTCTTTCTGTGGCACAGTTGCAGGACAATGATCAAAAGAGAAACTAAGTTACTGCTGTTGCCCCTGATTTTCATCAGTGTTAAACTGTAAGGACTCCTTGGACTGCAAGAGAACAAACCATGGGTAAATGTGCCCAGAATGAGAGCCGTGTGCTCTGCTGAAGGTCTGAGCAAATAGTGATGTCTTACTTTCAGCTAAGGAAGACAGATAAGTGCCGAATAATCTATATACGGAACCACTACAACCACATCACCAGCAACAGCTCTGTATTGTGCTCCTAGGAAAATTAATCTTATTCTGCAGCAGGCACTGATCTAGTACGAGATTAATTCTCAGATTCACAACAGTTGTGGGATAAGTGGATCTTTGAGAGAGCTGAATGAGCAGGAGGAGCCACATGGAAATAAGGACCTGGTTTCATTTGTGAGGACAGGAGAAAGGAACCAGCTGATGCAAGCAGCCTCAGCTGTCCTGTCTGCTTTAAGGAGTAATTCAGACTCTCCCATGTGAAGGCACTGGATATCTAAAGGGTGCAAACCAATGTGAGTTTCTCTGTGCTTGAGGTTAAGTCAAACCAGGCCTGAAGTCTGTGACTGTGCTACCATGGGAGGATGCCTGCACGAATTGCTCACATGGATGCAAACTTGTGGAGCCTCCTGTAGCCTGGCTGTTGTCACACCCTGAGCAATGCTGAGGGGTTTTTCAACATTGCTGGCCTTTGAACCAGGGCCTAGCTGTGCTCATAAAGCCTAGTGCTTCTTGAGGACCAGCCTTCCTCACTGCCAAGGGCTGCTGAGAGCAGTGATGCTCTGGGGAGCGAGGCCCAAATCCCTGCTTTCAGAAATCAGAGCAGTTACGCACCTTCTCTGTGTGTGCTGCCTCTGTGTGGTTTGCTCTGGGATGCTGAGATGCCCCGGGCGGTTACAGGTTATACATTGGCCTCTGGTGGACTTCATTCCCTTAAAAACCAAGATGCCAGCAGGGCTAACCCCTTCCCAACATGTATGTGGAGGTGGGACCTCCATGGGTCTCCCGCTGTGTGGAGAGAGGGCTGCTTCCTGCTTGCTCTGCCCCATGCTGCGGTAATTCAGCTCAGTGATTGCACCAAGGCGAGTGTGAACCAAAACCCCAGATCAAGACGCTGCCATGGTGTGGCTGCCTGAACGTAGCCTGTAGCGTCACCTCCTGAGCCTCCCCTTTGTGTCCCAGCGGGTAAAGAACCACTGCCATTCCTGTGTACAAGTAGTTGGGGAAAAATTGAGAATGAGCTTTGTTTAAAATGAATACAGTTTATTTGCAAATATGTCAAGATAAACAACTTGGAGAAGAATTCTGTGTCTCACCTAGCTTAGACGTTTTAAAGGTTGGGAAGCTGAGGCGTGGTGATGTGAGGCTGTCTCACTGTGAAGTCAGTGAATCACAGCTATTTTTCAACGAGAAGGTGAACGTGCTGCATTTGTTGTCTCTGGGGTAGCATGCCTGGCCTAGGAATGGTGCCGATGCTGTGACGGACTGGAAGCCATTGTGTGCCGCTGGGACAGGTGGAGTCGGCCTGGGTGTTCTGAGAGCAGGCTGAATCAAACACCCTTAGCTGATAAAATCCAGCAGGCGGGTGGGTCATCTTTGCTTGTGCGCTGTGAAGCGTTGTGATGCTCCCTATGGAGGAGGATGGGAGGTGTCTGAATGCAAACTAGATGGGATTAGAGGTCCCTTGAAAAGATCTGAAACCTGTCCCTGGTTCTGTAGGAAGCTGTGGTGTGTCCTGCTTTCGGGCTGTGATAAGGTGGGGCTGGATACACTGAAGCTGTTAGTCCTGCTGCTCCTGTTGGAGGGCAATTTAAATCGCAGTTTACAAAAAAATGACAAGGGACCTGGGGAGTGACAGCAGGGCAGGGGTGTGTGAGAGGCAGTGCTGCGGGGAGGTAAATGCAGCCACGGCTGCTCTGCTCACTGCCTCCAGGATGGGACCTCCTTGCAGCCTCCCGTCCCCTTGTTCCCTCCGGGAGGCAGGACTTGTGAGCCCTGCTCCTCGTGCAGTTCTGAGAGCATTTTTCTCGCGTGTCATCAGCGATATCTCTGCCCTGGCTCTGAATTTTGTACTCCATGCAGCCCCATGGGCACTACGCTCAGGTTTTGCTGGTTCCTGGAGGTGGATCATGTCCCACCTGATTGTTTGCAACAGTCGTGAGCATTCAACAGCATTTTAATGAGGTGTAGTGATGGTATATTGAGAAATGTGTCTGTTAAATGTAGTCTTTAGTAGTTGATTGGTATTTAATTGGTGTGTGTTAATGTTCTTATTACATGCCAGTTAAAGCCGTAGCTGAAACATAAATTTTGAGTAGGAAAATTATGATTTGAGGTAAAAATACAAACTGAAAGTACAGCTGCTTTTTAATATAAGGCTATATTACTGAATTCCTATACTGACTTCAGCAAATGTTTACAGTACATATTTTTCAAACAGATGAAGATGACATAACGGACGCCTTCTGTCAGCCCCTTGCTGTAAGACTAACAAAGAGCTATCTCCAGAGGTGATTTCCATCTTCTCTCAAGAAAGATTCAGGCTTTGCCCTTTTACCGGCATGCCCTTCCAGAAGCGCGTTCCCCGAGGTGCCTGCGCTCCCTGGCAGCAGCGCTTTCCCCGGCCGTGGTGCGGGCATGACCCGGGAGGTGTCGGGCAGCAGTGCCCCGCGCAGCGGGTCACCGGCGGCAGCAGGGCTGGGAGAAGGGCTGGGCCCCTCGCGCCCAGCGA
>VXAV01005073.1:35569-48580 GCA_013399715.1 Alectura lathami | reverse complement strand
CCCCGTGCCGGCCTTCGGGTGCCGGCGGTCGCGGCGGGCCTCGCCGGGCGGCCTTGGGGCTGAGGGGCGGGGATGGGAGGCTGCGGGCCCGCTGCTACCTGGCAGCCTGAGGGGAGGATGAGAGAGCTCCTGCCTGGCTCCTCCTCTCTGCGAATCCACCTTCTGCCGGGGCCGAAGGGAGGAGGGGGACCGGGGAGTGGTCGCTGAGGAGCGGCCAGGAGCAGCCCCGGGCCCGGTGTCCCCCCATCAGGAGCCGTGCGGGCCGGGAGTGCTGCCCGTGGGGCGTTCAGGACCCAGACCCCCTGGAGCGGGGATGTGGCTGCAGGGGGACCTTATGCTTCCACGAGGACGTTTGCTCACAGGCTGCCCAACAGCATGAGCAGAAAGCAGAGTAACCTGGGAATCTGGGTGAGTTATGGCCTTAGGGCTGGGGGGCTGTTGGAGGCTGAGGAGTAAAGGTTGCTGTGACCGGGGCTGCGTGTGGGGAGAGAGGGCTGCCCCGCGCCTGGGTATCCTGCGCGAGGCGAGGGGAGATGCTTGCAGCTGCCTCTGGCCCAGGACTGGGCAGCAGGGCAATGTGGTGGGGGGCTGCTGGCAGCTGCTCTGGGCTGCGGGGTGGGGGCTTTGCTGTGAACCCAGACCTGTAGGGATGGCATTTCTTCACTGAGTGGCCCTGGATAACTGAAAGTAAGTCTCAGGAGCTCCGTCAAGCCCTGGGCTCCTGTTACAGGATTGAGTTTCTAGGCTGGTAGGCTACTGCTTGCAGCAGCAACAGTTCAGGAGGCAGCTGTGCAGTACTGCGGGAGGCAGCACCTGGGGTGAGCTGCTTTGGTTGTCACAGGCGTTGTGCCTGGCCTCGCTGCCCTCAGGGCCTTAGCACAGGCCTGCTGGCTTCTCAGTACATTTCTGATGGACTGGGCACCCTGTGAAGCATCACACCCAATGGGGCAGGGGTGAAACCCCGGTCCTGCTGAAGTTGGTGAGCATTTTGATGTTGGCTGTAGCAAAGAGGGCTTCTTCGTCTCTCTGGGCAGGCTGTTCACTAGGCAATTCCTCTGTAAGGATCTGGCCAAAACTCAGTATTTAAATGTGCATGGAAGTCAGAATCTGAGTTATTTTGTGTATCCTGAGCCAGTCATAAGGTCTAGAAGAACAAAATTCATCATGAGGTCTTCCTCCTCCATTCCCTGTGTTTCTCTGGGACTCTTCTGTAGGCAGTTTCAGGAGGTGAGAGCAATTCGGCTCTGATGTGCTGCTCACCATAATGAGCCCAGCTGTCCCACCAGCAGGCTCCTGGCCTGACAGTGTTTGCTCCTGGAGGGAGCTGCTTTATGGCAATGGTGCTATGTCAGTCCCTGTTTCCTCTGCCTATAAGGTTTCTCTTTTAGTAGTTCAATTGTGACCCTGGATCCAAATATTCCTGGAGCTGACAGTGATCTGGGACCAAAACCACCCTGGAAGCTGGAGGCCCTTTAGATCTGCCTTCATTTGAGCCATGTCTGCACAGGACTGGTTATAAGGGATATGTTGCCAGGTTTGGCTACCAGTTCTCTTCTGGGTGTACTCCCTGTGACTTTGGGATGTTAACACTGCTTTCCGTCTGTTCCTGGCTGGTTTCTGCACCAATTTCTGTTCCTGACTGTGCTGCACGGTGGGCAGGCAGGAGCCCCTTGTGATCTTCCCCTTCCCCTTTCATTATCTGCCATAGTTCCTGCAGAAGATGCTTGAAGCTTTTCTCCCAGGAATTTCATGGGCAAGGAAAACAGAGTGAGTGGGTGGAGAGGGCAGTGATAAAAAGAGAGAAAAATATAAGTGAACATGCACCTGCAGAAATAGGCTTTCTACTTGTCAATATTATTTCATGTTTAGCTTAGCATTTTCTACCTGCAGCTCTCTTTTGCTTTTTACCTTTTAGACACAAGTAGTTGAGCTTACATGGGATGAAGCCATCTGTGTGTGCTTTGATTTGCCTGTTGCTTCAATGAGAACGGCAGTTGGCGGAGTGGTAATGGTAGCTGGTGCTGAGGCTGGGCAAGCACAGGTGGAGATGCTGATATGAGAGCCTTGTGCCTCCCTGTACCAGGAGTAGTTCATTAGTGCTTTGAGTTTTGGAGGTGTTTTCCAGGTGTGATCAATTACAGAGGTGAACATCAGCTGTGGCCTACGTGCAGCTGACAACAGATATAAGGTATGCTCTATTGGGGATAGCCAAGAGACTTCTCGTTTTGCGTGTTATATTGGACGGATAAAACACGGCTGTGGCTATACCCTCAGTATGAGCTGTCCTGGGGGTCTCCTGAGGCAGGAGAATGGACTGCAAGGTGGCCCTCACCTCCTCCAGCAGCACGAGACGCAGCAGGCAGGTTCCCCATGCTCTGGGCAGGCTGTGCAACATCCACAACATCAGTACCGCCAATTGTCATCCAGGCAGGCCATGACCATGGTGGGGCGGGCTTGTGTCTGCTGGAGCTCCTGGCCCTAGGCAGCCCTGGGTAGGGGGCAGGCAGGGCTCTGTGTGCTCCAGGGCTCCTGGGCTGGGAGGATCTTGTCAGGGTATGGCACCTGCAAGTCTGGTGCTCGCAGCGCTGGGCTAGGTGTGCTTCAGGGTGCTCTGATGTCCCTTCCAGAGGCGCTCTTACAACAGGGATGTGTCCTGCTGACTTGAGAAAGCGCTGCTGTGAGTGTTGCTTCGCACGAGCAGGTGTTACCTGCTGGTTTGCCTTGCTCTAACGACCTGTGATCATGACTGCATTAAGGATTCAAGGGTGAAATACTGTTGTTATGTATTTGATGAACTTATTTCCCAACATTTGATTGTCAGTCGCTGATCTTAGTTACAGATAGACACATGCAACCAACTCCTGACTGACCCAGAGCAAAGCATTGCTCTGCACTGGGCTCTTTACTGTGCAGTTTGCACAGCGTGTGCTGCTTCTGTGTGGCAAAGGTGGTTCTTGTGCTCTCCGCACAGTGCAGGTGCACAAGCTTCTCTGTAGCACTGCATAGGGCTTGTGGATGTGGGAAGTGACAGAGTTAAGGTTGGATGTACCGCCTTTATCTGCCCTGGTCTTGTGTGCAATTTCATTGCCATCAGAAGCAAATTAGGGCAATTTGGATTCCAAGATATCTTGCTCACTGTGTTTGGGGCGTTTGGGGGGAATCTGAAGTGTTTCTTCATAATCCTAAGGGCAAAAATGTGCTCTCAGAGAAATGGAAGCAAAGCCCTTGACTTCTGAAAGGGATAAGTTGTGCGTCTGCCAGTAGTAGGTGTGCTTTGATCCAGCTTGCTGCACACCTGTGTTTTGCTTTCCTGTGAAACACTGTATTGCATTGTCCTTTGTGTCCAGCCTTGGTGGTTTGGCTCAGGCTCTGGGGTACGCGTTTCCATAGGGCAGTACCACACAGACTGCACAGCCTGGACGTTCTCGTTTGCTTTCTAATACAAAGTGTTGGAAATGCCCTGGCACCTTGGCAGCTCACCGTTGTGCTGCAGTGTGCGAGCACGGACGGCCACACTGACCAGGCGAGTGCTGTCCCGCTTGTCTGTCACCTGCGCGTGCGCGCTCGCTTGGGCGGCAGAGCTGGCGGAGGGGCGGCTGTGGGCCCCAGCCCTGTCCTTGCTGGCAGGAGTGCTGGTGCTTGTGCTTTATTTGGGAAGGGCATGGGCAAGTACTTCTGCACGCCTCTCCAGGTGAGCGGAAGGCCTCATGTTTGCCTTCCTCCGTCTCTTCCTCTTCTGTTGCCTATTGTGAAAGAGAAAACCCGCCAGATGAGAAATTTTCTAGCGCTTCCCTGCAGAGAATTTTGGTTCAACCTGCAGTGCCCAGATGCCAGTTGGTATTTATTAGTTGCACCGAGGCACTCCCCAGATGCAGCATGGGGCTGCTGGTGTCTGGTAAACTGGGGAGGGGAGAATGGAAGTTGCACAGTTAAAATCCCGGGCACTTGCTAATGCTGTTTTTAATGTCTTCTACCCTTGCATGCAAGACATTATGGGCTTGGATTTGGGATGCGCTTGCAATGTCATCAGAAGAGCTGTCAAATGTGTGTTTGCAGAAATGGGGGCTTGGAAAATGCCTTTAATTGCGGTTCTGCTCTGCACAACAGAGATTGTCATGCTTTGAGCTCAGGTTTGTTTGTATCAGGGACAGACATTGATACCACAGCTCCTATTGGGGCATGAATATTTCAGCAACTGAAACGATGCCTGCCTGCTCCAGAAAAGAGCTGCGTACATCCTCGTTTGATCTTTTTAGTGAGCCTAGCCAGCTTGGGTTGGCATCCTGGTTATTCATTTCCTACAGATATGGTCTCTGTTACTGTGCTCGTTGCTTTGCCCTCTTTGTTGCGGAGGCTCTGGGTACTCAGGATGGGAAGAGGTGAGATTTCTAGCAAGAAAAAAGACCATAGCAGCCAGAATTTTCTCCCTGTTCTGTTTTCTGCTGAGAAAGCACTTTGCATGCTGTAGGATGCATGGACCAGAATGAAGTGGGGTAAAATTTGAAAGTCTCTGGGGTAGCAATCTGAGGGAAGAGTTTCCTTTCGCCTCTGCCCCACATCCTACGCTACACCTTCCCTATGTGCTCTTCCACATTCTGTCAGTACTTATGACAGAATATATGGGGGTAAATGGGAATGCATATATTCCCATATATATGGAGTATATATATGGGGGTATATTCCCATAGAAGGCTCTGTGGGAATGCAAACTCCTCCTCTCCAGAGATATTAATGAAAAATGACTCCAGAGCATCTAATTAGGGGGCACTTTCTTCCTTCAGCCATGGTCCATAATGCGAGCAGTGACAGCTCTTCAGGACAGCTTGTTCTTCAGGACGTGCCCTGTCTTCTCAGTAGGGAAAAGCAATAGGAATCTGGCAGGAGATGGTTTCCAGTTCTAAATCTTTGTGTGGTAAGATATTTCTCTACTTATTTCATCCCACAGATGATGCATAGGTTAGTTACCTCTTTCTTGAGTATTTTGGAGTTGTATTTCATGTCTTTGTGTTGTTGTTCTCTGGCAGAATGGCAGAACTCGGTCTTCTGGGTACAACTGAATGCATTGTGGTCCTCTCTCTGAGAAGTACATCTGTTGGAGCAGTTATCCTGAATGCAATTGCTTGTGTGCCAGGACAGAGCTTATTTATTGAGAGTCCCGGCTGTGTGTGTAACCTAGGAAGCAGCGTCTGATGCATTTAATCCCAAAGTCAACCCATAGCAGGGCTTGATTTGGGGCAGGGAGAAGGAAAAATTGCTCCTTTAAATATTCCAACAGCTTCTGAAATGTAAGCTCCCTGACTGCTGACTGTGGTTGGTGGGTTCATGAGGTAGAAGGGCCCAGTGCTGGTGCTCACATCTGCCCTGTGGGGGTTAAGGAGCGCTCTGGAGATGCCCGCGTCCCACGTGCTGCAGATGGGGTGCCCTGGGCTGGCCGAGGTTGCTCCTGGTGTGCTCACCTGGGTTCTGCACATCCCACGTGCTGCTGAGGAGGGGCCCTGCTGCTGGCGGTACACAACTGACCCGAGGTGGCTGGAAGACCCAGGATGAAGCCATGGCCGTCAGCAGGGAGCTGGCAGAGCAAGGGAAGGTACCAGTGAGAAGCAAACGTGACTGGATTTTCATGTGTTGAGCTAACTGTGGGGGAAAGTGGGACTGGTGTGGCAGGGAGCTCACAGGCTTGGGCAATGTAAGGTGGAATGTAACTTCCTGTGCCCTTTCTCAAAGCAGACCTGTGCCACTTCCATCTGGCAGTGCTAGCAGGAGCAGAGCCCTGCTGGCCCGAGGCCGCCAGGCTCATTTGAGACGTGCACCTGGAGAGGCGTGCTGGGTGATGAGCTGCTGTTGGTGATGTGTTAGGTGGTGAATGCATCCGATACAAGGAGCTTGGGAAAGGATGTGGAAGGAGGCTGCATCCGTGCTTGTGTGTAGCAGAAATGTTGCGTTTTGTGACTATTCTGAGCAGAAGATGATTCCCACCCCCCTTCTGCTCAGCTACGGCTGCAGGCTGCTGCTGGGCTGCATGGTAGGGTGGCCATGAACACGGTACGCGGCTGGCCACGTAACGCAGCCTGATGTGCAGCGGAAGATGCAGGCGATCTCTCGGGACTGGGGATTAAAGGCTTTTTAGGCAGTTTGCCTTGCACTTCACTTGTGTCTGGGAGAGGTGTCCCTATATGCATACATCTCATATGCAAATGTGTTTTGAGTTGCTGTGCGTTTTGTCTGGATTTCGAAAAGGAGTAGTTTGGAGAAAGAATCCTCCAGGAAATGTCAGTTTCTGCAAGCACAGGGCTCCTGACAGTGATGTGGGGGGGGAGGAAGGGGTGGGAATGAGGGGGAGGTTCACTGAGGCTTTTCTCTTTTCTTGTAGCATTTTGGGAAAACTCCATCTAAGGCCCACATACAGCCAGATGAATCAGCCTCCCATTTTGCTATAAGTAGTTGGCAGCTCTAGCTGCAATGCAGTTTTGATGCATGTCTAATACACTTTTTCTAGGTTGATTGAGGGGAAAGACTGCAGTAGCTGCTTGGTGTTGAGCTGGCCTTTGTACTGAGTCTCTGAGCTAGCAGGGAGACGTGGGCTAGAATTTGCTGTTCTAGTCTTAGGCTGTTGTTGGTGTTCAGCAGCTATAGAAAATACGTTTCTTGTTGCGTACAAGCATAGAGGGCACTCTAAGCTGGCACACAGCACTGTTGCTCGGCCCAGGGTTTCTGTGGAAGAGTCTCATTTTATAACAACTTCAACAGAATATTCATGTTCTTAGAGGAGTGACTGTTCTTGTGCTGACAAATAAAGCATTTTGGCCTTCTCATATTCCTGTAGTGAAATGAAATTCACTTGTTTTCTAAAGCATCTGGTGCCAATTCAGACTCAGAGCTTTCTGTGTCTGCTGCAGGATTTCTAGTGGGCTCGGAAAACTTACCAGACAAGCTGAGCATTCACTGCTGGAAGTATCTGGGGTAGCTGGAGGGCTTTCTTGTCCTGGAAGCAGGACATGCAGGAGTTGCCCTTGGCAGTGTAAGAGTTGCCAAATGCCTTTTATTTCCTGTTGGGAGCATAGTTTTACATGGAAAGACTGTATTACTTCCATTACTCTAGTATTTGTTAGTAAATATTGACTTTAATAATGTAGGCTTCACCTTAGCGGGAAACAACAGTGAGGGACAAATGCCCAGCAGCATAGCATTTGTGTTCTTTCAAATATTTTAAATAGTAAATACCAAATGTATTATTTTTGTAGCATTTGAAAGTTTATTAGAAGCGAGTTGCTTTGAGAAACCTGTAGTTATACATGTGATTGGTTCAGACTTGGGGTTTTAGCCATGGCCAGGGCGTTGCTGAGCTGAACACTGTCTCCACAGAGGAAAAACAAGCCTAGCCTCGAGTTATTCTTCCATGGGATTCCCCATATGCAAGCAGCATGTGGCCTTCCTCCCCCCAGTTGTTCTATAGGGTAAGGAAACATTCACAGCAAGTACAAATGTACAGTCCTCATTAGAAGCAAATAACATGGTTGTCTCCACTGCATTTTGTTCCTGAAGTTAAACAAAACTGGCTAGTTTTACCCTGCACTTCCGTAGGGGGCAGAGAGGACTCTTGGATGTGTAGAGATGCAAACACACAGAAAGCATCAAAGCAAACACAATGGCATCTCTTTTCCAAGCATACTTAGCTGCACAACACTCCTGCTTGCTTGGTTCAATGTTTTATGTGTAGCTGGAGAAAGATTATATCCAGGCCACTTGGGCTGAAGTTTGCTTTTTCCCTCTCCAGTTCACTGGGCAAGTGTTTTATGCTTTCTTCAGCATAACTTTAAACTGACATTGTTTTACCCTGTTCTGGAAAGGAGCTGGTATTTCTACAACTCATGCTGTCATGTAAGTAACCTTTTTATTTTCTGAACAAGGTCATTACATCATGATGCTGTAATCCTCTGCCTGTGGGATAAACCATCCTCTCTGTCTGCTGCTCTTATCTGTGTTTGTTCTCTCTTAAAGTGTGCATGGGGGGAGGAGAAATGAGGGGAGAGCGAAAGTTCTGATTCTGGCCTGTTAAACTATGTTTAGAGAGAATAATGCATGGGCTGTGCATGTGAAGGGCTGTTGTCTCACAGAGCTGTTGCTTTGATACTTTATCCACAAAGCGAAGCTCCCGAGTCTCAAGTCAGAAGAGCCTGGGGATGAAATTACACCTTTGCCAGGCTCTGACAGGTTAAACTTTACAGTGATGCAGGTAGCAAATTATCCACAGACTGAATTGCAAAGGAGGGCTTTCAAATGGGCTTTCAAAACCTGTTGTGGAGATTGAGTGAATAAAAATAGCAAGTTCTTGTGTCCCTCCTTCTTTAGCTGTCAAGCTAAAAGCAATCCACAAAGGAAGGACCGTGTCATTATCGTGATCTCAGCCTGGAGGAACATGCGGGGTGGAGCAATGGGGCAGGTCCGCCCTGAGCCAGCAGCAGGACCCGGCCCTCCTGCTGCCTGACCCCCAGTCTGGCCATTAGGCCAAGGTGCCTCCCTGTTTATTGCAGTTCCTAATTTGTTTTGGATGTGTCTGTGTACTTCTTCTGGCGTTGATTTACAGCACAATGCCAGCTCATAGCCAGCCTGAGGTGTGCCCGATGAGGTATGGTTCACGGCTATTTTTGATTCGTTTGTAAAGGGCGTAGGTGATGTGGCTGCCTGGACAGCAGGGCCTGTACTTGGTGACCCCGCAGGTCTCTCCCAGTCCCGTGCTCCTATGTAACCTGAGGTGATGCCATCTAAACTGCATCAAGATGCCAGTGATGTAATTTCAGACTGTCTGGCCTGAGCGCCAGTGAAGTCAGGGGAAGGCTGCACATGCGTAAGAAGGGACTGGGTTTGATCTGTTCTGCCCAAATCATAGGTAGAGGGTAGCAGGGATTGTTTCAAAATGAAACTGGTTGACAGCAGAGAAAGAACAGACCTGCTGCTGGCTGATTCCGTCTTTCACCTGCTCCAAGAGGAAATAGCCCCTTGCAGTTTCCCAGTCAGTGGGGACTCTGGTAGCAGGCACTGTGTCCTCATGGTAGCATTGCTGTGCCTTGTCATTGCCCCCGTGTGTTTTGTGCCCAAATCCAGGAGTCTCCCATAGAGACTGTGCTGCTGACGTCATCTTTGCCCGTGTTCCAGCTGTGCCGCCCCTGTTGGCGCAAACAGGCTCTATATCGTTTTGTCCAATGTCTGAATGCTTTAATGGAGGAGGGGAAGTTTCCAAATCAGATTAATTCATTATGTTCTTCTATCACTGTCTGTTATTAGAAAGATTCTAGCAAATTAGTTTGTGCTGCTTCATTTGCATTATTGGTTTGCTTCTGTTTAATCCTGCAGAATTGTGGGACCCAGATTCCAAGGCGATGTCCGTGTTGTAGGAAAAAAAAAAATGATCACAGCAGAATCTCCCAGCCACCAGTTACGATAGCTTTGACTTTTCTAACAGGCTACATTTCAGAGCAGCATTGATTTTTGTTTCTTAGTGTAACTTGTGATTTGCTGTTATAACTGGCAGCAGCTTTCCCATGTCCCTAAAAGGGTCGTTCTGTATATGTATGTATTTGAAAACTGCAGAATCATAGCTTAGGAAAATCCTCTGAACATGCTTAGCTGAGCGCAATACCTTTCCCCTTGCACTTGTTTTTATGATACTTGGCTTTAAAACTGACTTCCAGTGCTTTCATGTGGGCTCATAATTTTCTGATTGACGCTATTAATATTGCGTGCCCACTTGCTCTGTGGTGGGTGGGTGTCAGTGCTTGCTAACAGCAGCTGTCTGTGAGAAAGGAGCAGATCCTGGCACAGAGTAAAACTCAGGCCAGCTGTGGGTGCTGGAACCACATCCTAGACACTGTTCCCCTGGGCCCTCTCTTCCCTGCGCTTGGCCTCGGTCAGCACGGAGCAGTTTGTGGTGCCGGCATCCTGCACCCTGTTGAGCTGTGTTCCTGTGCTAACGTTTGTGCCTGGCACTCCTAAGGCAAAAGGTAGGACCTGAATCAGGGTCATGTTGGACTCGTGTCCTCGGCGTCCCGCAGCCCAGGGGGCTCCTCCGTTCAAAGCCGTGTGACTGTGGAGCGGTTACCAGTGAGTGATGCCCTTGCTTCGGGTTCGGGCAATACTTGAGATGCGGCACCTCCCCTCTGCACCCTGTCGGCACAGGTGGTGGCTTATGGCTGTAGTGAAGCAAGTGAACACGCGGTTGCAGCTCTTGCCTGATAGTTTGGGAGAAGCCAGTTTTTCTGCATTTTTTTCTGGTAGTGTTGGAAAAATCTCATTGCTGTGCCCTTTAGCTTTTATTCCTGGTAGTGTAAACAGCTTACAGTTGAGAGGGGGGAAAAAACAGAGCGAACTTTTTTCCCACGTGTTGAATTATTTTGCAGTCTGGCAACTAAATGGATTTTCAAACTTGTGTCAGAGCTCAGTGATGAGATCACTTTCAGCAAAAAATAACTCGTCGTTACTGTTCTCAGAATCTGCATTAACTGTTTCACGGGGGGTTTCACGACACAGCTGCCACCGCAGCAGTCAGCCCTTATGAAAAGTAACGGCCTTTGGCCGAATCCTGCCTCCAGTTACGTGGTCTGACCTCAAATTTTCATTTTATTTACAGAATTGAGGTTTATAAAATAGCTGCGTTTTAATATTAGCATCAATTTCCATCTCAACGTGACACCTTCTAAATGCAGCAGGAACATGGTCTCCAGTTTCCTGATGTTTCCCGGCTACACGCTCATCCTTTCTATAGCGTCCTTTCAAATTGCTCTCCCTCTCACGATGTTTCCTTCCTCTGGGAGAGTTCTTGGGACAGGCAGTTTGCAGATGGCTGCAGGTGTTGGCCAGTCCTTCAGCAAAGGGCTTCTACCCCGGAGGTGTTTCCTCACAGACAGGAAAAGAATGCACGGTTCTGCCATCCAAGCAGCCTTTAGAAGAACAGAAGCTTGTTTCCTTGTGGGCCAACAAACCTTCTGCAAAGACTTAGAAGTGACTCGTCTCCATTTGTACAATCTACAGACTGGGATCATATGTTGCACTTTGATGTAATGCCCCTGAATGTGACTCAGACCAAGGCACTCTTTTACAGTGTGCAGCAGCCAAAGTTACATTAGCACTGATGAAAATTGCTAGAAAAGTGTAACGATCTACCTGGATAATCATGGCAGAGTTTTATCAGTAGCTCTGAAAACTTATCTTCTGATAATGATCCCAGCTGCCAGCTGGGGGGGGTGGATTTTGCTGAGCTGGGGATGGAGCATGTCCAGAAATGTGGCACAGAATCCGCCTTGTTGGCCAGTCGCATACTAACACAGCTAGATGTTGTGTGGGGTCAGAAGACAGGTGAGGTTAGAACTGGTTTTATGCTTTTCTTCCTCATACTTCTCTCTCAGAGGAACCAGTGGAACTAGTCAAAGGCGAAGGGGCAGAGAAACTTCCCTCTTCAGCTCACAAGTCATCAGAGATCTGTGCTGCGTGGTACGTGTCCTGTGTCAGATTTCAGGGAATGCAGCCCCAGATCCTTCAGCAGCACCTGATTTTCTCATTGGAAATGTCAGAACTGCTGTTTAATCCCCACCGTGGTGACGTCTGGGGTGGGGAACAGCACTTGGGTGGGCTCCAGTACCCACCTCATTCGTAGAGGTGTGCTCTTGTTATTGAGGGTGCTAGCTTTGGCCAGGCCCAGAAGGTGCAGGAATACGTGCTGGGTGAGTCTGAGTAACTCCTGTTTGGCAGATGAGCAGGGGTATTTGCTCTCTGTGTGCGTGGTGAGGCTCGTGTGACCTGAGCTGGGCACTGCCTTCTGAGCGCACCTGCAGCAGGCAGTGGTTTCTCTGCTGCATTACCAGTCCCATCAGATTCTCTGAAAGCAAATGAGTGAAGTTACGGCCATGGTTGGCAAGAAACTGAAGGCAAAGGTGCTGAGCACAGGAATTTGTTTCAAGGAAGTCTAGGGAGTAAACGCAGGAATGGTATGGCTTCAGAGGGGGGCCTTGCGTGAGGAGCGAGCAGGCTGCGTGGTGAGGGTTGGTAGAGCTCTCAGGTCAGGTAGGCAGTTCTTTCTGTATGAAGATCAGGATGAGCTTTGTTTCGCTAAAAAGAACTGGGAGGCTGTCTGTTTCTGTGGTGGATGTTGTTTGTTGTCTCCCTAAAATCCTTGACCGAGAAAGGAATTCTTGCAGTGAAAACTGCATGTGCCAAGTAAAACATGAGGAGATGGAGGCTTGAAATAGAGTTGAATAATTTGATGAGAAGCACAAAAGGTATTCTGTTTTCAATGCATGCTTTAGTGCCACATCTTAGATTTTTCTTACTTGATAGTGTTTGTAATCAGCAGGCCCTTATCTGTTCTCCACCAGTATTAGTTGCAGCTTAATGACATGTTATTATATTGGTTCTTTATCACTCAACTTGCCAAGTCGTTTATCTCTTAGAAGGAAGGATGGAGAGGAGAATTTATTGCTTCTCTCTGTCTCTTGGTGTTCCACAGCGCACACCCGTGTTTCCCCAAAGCCTTGGGGAAGGTGCGTTATCTGAAGCTGCGGGTGATTGCGTGCCTGGAAATGGAGGTGTTGCATGCTGCCTACACTGACACTCCAGCCAAGTCATTTTAATACCCCGTTTCCCTATATCCACAGAATTTGGTGGAAAGGGGGTTAGCGAGATAGCTGGGTGATGCGCTGTAATTTCTGCTCTGTGCGCATACAGCACTCACATGCACACCAATTGGGTTTTTGACAGCTGCTGCCAGCAAGTTATGAAAGGGGATTTTTCCCTGGGCATTGATAGGTGAACAGTTGAGGTGTGTGAATCCAGGGGCACCAGGGCAACTGCCGTTTTCTCTTCTGGGGGTTGAGCAGCAGGAGGGGAGGCTGCAGCTTCCTCACAGAAGCCAGCAATGGGCCAGGGGCTCACTACAGGGAGCGGGCTGCATCCTGTGCCAGCTGCCTGCAGGGAGAGCAAACCTGGTCTGCCTGTAAGAACTGCAGGGGCAGCCTGGGTTAT
>VXAV01005073.1:0-35534 GCA_013399715.1 Alectura lathami | reverse complement strand
TTTTTTTGACTTACAAAGAAATGAAGGCAATTCATCCTGTCAGTCTGGGAGGAGGAAGCTCTGGGCTTGTCAAAAAAGTGGCAGTGGCTTAACTGATTCAGTTGTAAATCACCTGCTCCAGTGGTGTGGGTGACTGGATGTAGAGACAGCGTAAACACGCTTGTGCAAATTCCAGCCTTTGCTTCAATCCGCTTTGTGCAGTTGGGTTGTCAAATGAAGTGATACTGACTGCTGAAAGAGTTGGGCCTGCTTTAAATGTGTTGGCATTAAAGCTCAGATTGTAATAAAATGTCTTCTAAGAATCTGACCAGTGCCTTCAGTGGTGTCAGCTTGGGTGAAGAAGCTGAGGTAAGGCAGAAGAGCAGATTCCAACCCTGATGGCCCTCGCCTCCCCGCTGCGGGGAGTGCCCGTGCTTAGGGCCAGGCTGGGTGAATGTGTGCCTCAGCCTTCGTCACAGCCCCAAACCCTTCCTTGGCTCTTCAGGCTTAGTCACCAGGTGTCTACGCATAAGTGGTCTAGTACAGATGCATCTCCCCTCCTGCCAGCTCTTGTGGGTGAACGGTAGCTTTGGCAGAAGGGCTTTCTCAGATGTCCACATGGGACAGGGCCGTGTAACGTGGCTGTGTGTTAAGCGCACATAGCCCTGTGCCCTCCAGCTCCTGAGTGCTCTTAAAAGGTTCCAGGCCAGGATTGTTGCTCACTTGTTATCGCTCACGCTGTGCTTGGAAGAGCTGATTTGTGTTGAGTCCAGCATCGCACATTCCTAAGAAGGAGAGATCCGTGTTGCCTGTGGCATGGTTGTCATAGAGCCACGATAATAATGGGAAATAATGGCAATAGCTCACTTTCTACCTCCTCCAAGCACTCCCCAGCCATTTACTAATGGATAATCTGCACAGGATCCCTGGGAGATGTCCAGTAGGCTTGTATTTCTTGGTTGGAGAGAAGTTGAGTAGAAATCCCAACATCCTTGGGCTCCTTTGAGAGCTCAACTTGTGATACCCCAGTCACTGTGTGTCCTCAGCTCTTCCACTGCGTCATAGGAAATGGTTTTCTCTGCTGTCTCCATGTTTCTCAGACATTTTAAAGCTTTTCAGAGAAGAGAAATGCTATTATGAAGCTAACACAAAGTACTAGGGAAACTATTCCTGAGGAATCTGAAACCCTTATGGCACGCTGGTGCCTTGTGACCATTTACAGGAACCATTTACAGGTCCAAGTTCTTACTTTCTTCTAAGGGAACAGAAGTGTGAAATCCCGTTTCATCCGGAAACAGATCCCTCTGATGGAGCCTTCATGAGCAGTACCATGTTCCCTTGGAAAGATTCTCTTTCAAGCTGCTGCGACATGTAACTTGCTGAAAAATTCATGACCAACTCCAGCCAGAGACCTTGGTGCTCCCATGAGTGTGGCCTGTGCCTGTCAGATTGCGATATGTCTGCGGGGAGGCAGAACCGTGACTACAGCATTGGTCCTAGGTGGCCTGGGATATGTTACAGCGTAATTGTAGCCACTGAGAAATGAAGGAATTGAGGCACGTTGTAATTATGCAATTGGCTGGAGTTCCCCTGGTAAGTTGGATACAGAGAGAGCAGGAGAGAACATCCCATTCCTGGCACTTCCTCCTGTGCTCCCACACAGGGAGACAGGATGGGAAAAACCCTTCTGATTTCAGATCCTGTTTGGACTTTGAAGGCTATATTTTTAAAAGACCTTAGCTCCCCTTGAGGAAAGTAGAAATTATGGGGGATGCCAATAGCACAATGAATCAATGTTTCCAAAGCAGTGAGCCGCTAACTGATAGAGCTGAAGGGATCAGAGGCTGCAAACATGGAGAGGGGATGTAGTCAGCACCTCTAGCAAAGGAGCAGTCATAAGTGATGTGAGCAGGCACACCTCCCTCTACAGATAGGGGCAGGGTGCTAGAATGCCAAAATACCAAGGTAAGCATAGAAGAGAGAATGTGCCTTTATAAGGATGGGACAGCTGCGTGGTCAGTAAGCCTTAGTGCTGAAACTTGACTAGGACAGAGGGATGATAAAGCTGCTTTTCCACAGGTCTGTATCTGGGCTGGGCTGTTCTGGGTGGTGGATAGCTAGTGAGTATAGAAACACTAGGGCGAAAGATCTTGCTCTCATTGTCTTCAACTAGCAGTGATTACTGCTCTCTGGAGTGCAGGAGGTGCTTTGTACAATTGAATTCAGACTATAGATTTGATCTATGAGACGTTGTGTGTGCAAGGGACAGATCCTGAAACTTGGGTTGCGTTTCTTGGCTGGAGAGCTCACAACTGCTAGTGGTGAATGCTAGACAGAAGGAGGTGGAGCTGGGCTCCTGGGGTGTGCGTCAGGGACAGGTGGTGGCATGTGTTTATTAATTTGTCTTGGTTTTACATCCATATGTTTATTAGGACAATTTGGACTAGTAATTTAATCTCTGTGCATTGATTTCCTAATTTGCAAGCTCTCCGCAGATGGGTGCCTGCGTTCCGGCTGGCTAAGGTAAGCTCTGTTCAGCTTCTACTGCTGCGGTGAGCTGCGGCTGGTTGCAGAGGACAGGCTGTGTGGTGCGTGCTCTGCAGCGCCTGGCTTTGTGCTTTCTCATTTGGGCCAAGAGGCTGGGGCTTGGGCAGCCAGAAGCCCAAGGTTCTGGTCCTGGCTCTGCAGACAAATGTGTGATTTGTCTGGTAAGAACACATTGGTCACTCAGGAAGTGCTGGAGGTTGTTGGAGTGAGGGATGGGTGTTACTGAAATGTACTCGTGTGGTGTCAGGGGAGTTAATTAATTGTTGCTGGTGAATGGCTCTGTAAACCTGAGACAAATGACTCGCCATGTGCACAAAATGTTATCACTCTGTATGAATTTTTTGTAGATAATAGAAGAAAAATACTTTCTGTGTTTTAGAGTAATACAGAAACAAGTCCCATAAAGTGTTGCATTCATTGTGGAGCTGTTGCAGGCTGAATTGAATCTGAAGATAATGAAACAGTAATAAACTGTGACGTGATGGCCCACGTTTCCCAGCGGAGACTCCTTCAAGTGTGCGCACCATTCTGCACAGTCCCAAAAGAGGCTCACAGGTCCCAGCCTGAAATGGAGGAGCGTGCCCACTGGAGCGGCAGGACGTCACGGTCATACCGGGCTGCCCGAGCGGAGGCTTGGGCTTTGCCTTCGCGCTTTCTTTCCAGGGTTTGTGCATTCACTAGCTGGCATCTTGGCGTTTGGCCCCGGCGTGGCAGGCAGCCTGGTTTTCATCATGCTGAGCCTTAGAGATGCCCTTGACTTCAGTGGGAGCAGGGGGAATTTAGTCCTTGCAGGACTGGGCCAAGCGCGTCTGAGTCAGAGAAAGGGCAGACAGCCAGGCTGTTTTCCTCACAAAGGCAAGGAAGTTGAATTCATTTAGTTCTTAAAGGAGTGTTTAGCTCCTCGTGTTGGAAGGGCCCATAGAAACCTGATCCAGCATTACCAGAGTCTATTCTGTGACTTCAGCGGGAATTGAATAAGACTCTAAATGTGTTAAAGTCTTTGCACTTTTAGCTGTAATGATGATGCTGATAAGCAGAATTGAATTAAACGATAATAGAGGAAAGAGCTATCTTCCCTGTGCTGTTATCTCGTTTCTCCTGATAGAAATGTCTGCATCTAGATTATTTTAGGTTTTGTTTTGTTTTCCCATGGTATCATACTCCCTTTAATAAATAATTTGTGGTTCTTTGTGACAATTTTCTTTACTTCTGAAGAGAGGAGATCCAGTTTCGTATCCCTTCTGGCTTGGAAGTGTGTAGTTGCAAACAGCATCTGCCATCTCTTTTTGTCTTAACGTTGCCTCTTGGTTACAGTTGTGCCTGCACCTTGGGAGAAGTTTGCTTACTACCAAGTAAATATTTGCTCTTTTCTGCTATACCAACCTTTTATTGTCTTAGTTTGTTTCTGATGGCAGATGAAGGTTGTCTGAGCTGCAGAGTGATTAATTTTGCAAAAGAACCTTCATCTCTTGGAAGTGGGAGGATGCTTTCATTCAGGTGTGGAGACCTAACAAACAGGGTGGATGGTCACTGCCTTTTTGTGGAGACTGCTCTTAGATTTCCCTCTGAAATTTACCACAAGAGGGGAAAAAAAAAAAAAAAAAAACAAACACCCTGAACAGTTGCTCTAGTATATCTGTGGTTTTTCTTTTCTCCTAGCCCAGGTCTTTGTGCTGCACTGTGGTGCAGCAGATCTCTGTCCTGCTGAGCAGGGCTAGCAAAGAGTGGGGCTGAGCACATCTTTGTTGTGTTGCTGTAACTAGTTTCACCTGGGGCAGTGGCACACTGATGAGAACAGCAGGCAGATCCATGTTATCAACAGAAGTTCTGAGGACAGTGCTGGCTGGTGTATCATGACGTGCAGTCTTGCGAAGAGAGGATGGTATTTTCTTCTTGTGATCCGGCCCGTCACGGAGCCACTGTTTTATTACTGCCTGCAGCACTCTGAAATCGCCTGGAGTCTCCCATTAGAGTTAGGTAGTAGTTTGGTGAGTTAATTCGTGGTCTTCTCTTTCGCTGTGACATGTGTTGTGTTCTGCTAAGGCTTTCTTTCTGTGCATGTTTGCTGCTATTAGTGACCGACCAGGAAGTGCCGTATGCTGATGCGCTGTGAAGAACACGGGCAATTATCCTTTGGAAGCGCTCCGCAGGGCTGTTCTCGTGGGGTGGTTACCACGGTCCTTTCTCCTGGCGTGTGATCCAGACAGTGCTGCTCACTGTCAGGTGTGGGTGGGAATGTCTCATTCCCAGAGTGCAGCTGGTGGCTCCTTTTGTCTCCGAGCAGATGTCCTTTGTGACCTGCTAGGCACCAGCAGGTAGTTGGAGCTGCTCCCTCGTTTTCACAGTTCTGTTCTTAGGTTTGCTTCTCGAGGGGTCTCGATGCTGCTCTGAGCTGCTGTGCAGGGCTCTGGTACCCTGGGACTGGGCAGGGAAGAGCAGACACCTTCCTCAGGCTGCAGGTTAGGGAGGAGCGGGCAGTCTCTGAGTGGCTCAAGACACGGCCAAGAGCTAGGTCTGCAGCTGCTAGCAGGCTGCCGGGGCTGTGCTACCTGTGCTCCCAGCTCCTGCCTGCAGCTGCCCCCAGCCGTGCCCCACCTCAAGGAACCAGTGGGGTGGGACCTGGGAGCTGGCCCTGCTCCTTGAGGTGCCTGAGCTCCCACTGCTGCTGAGCACCCTGGGGGCTGTGCTTCGTCCCTTAGCACTGCGAGTGCTGGGGGCCGCAGCTTTTGCCATGCTTCGGAGGGATGGTGCCCAGTCTGCAGAGCTCGGCCAGCTCAGTACGCTCTGAGATGCCCATTGCAACTTTTGCTCTGTGGGTTTCTCTGACAGCCTCAGGGTAGGTGCAGGGCCAGGAATTGCCCTCACTAGGGACAGGCTTAGTCAGTGGTGGTTCTTAGATCGCGGTTAGTCTTTGAGACCTGTTTGTTAGTGTGGTTTTTAATTTGTGTAGTGTGTTCTGTGGTCTGCCTTTTGCTGTTTGTTTCTTAATTAAAGCCTCTTGTCTTCTAAGGTCTTATGGGGATATAAATTTCTATGACAATGATAGTAATTCTGCATCAAATATGTTTATAATTACATATTGGCATGGCCTTCTGTATGTCAGCTCCTGTCAAGCTAAAGTGATAACGCCTCTGTTTGGGTGAGTTTTTTTTTATCAACAGCTTCTGTTTGCCCACTGACCTCAAAACAGTTCTTGTTCTACATGTCCAACATTTGGTGGCATTTCTCTGGTCTAAGATTGCCTCTTATCACTGCAGCTGGCTCTGCAATCCAGCTGGAATCAAATTGCTCTTCGATTTAGTGGCACAGCAGCAAATGTAGCCATAGAATGGCTGGCAGCTTCTTCTGCAGAGCCTGGCTATGGAGAGCCTGTTTGTCTGCCCAGGCCATGCTGCAGAGCTCCTTTCCACGGGAGCATCCTCAGCCACTGTATTTGCTCTTGTTATTTACTTTCAGGGGAAACGGCACCGTAAGAGCCTCTGTCTCCTGTGTGCATTATCTTGTTGCACTGAGTTAAGCATTTTTCTTTCTGTATAGCTCTCTGCACTGCGCTCTGGACCACAAAGCCTGTATATTCCAGGCAGTCTGTCTCTCCCTTCTTCCTGGGTTCCTCTGACCACATTCTCACTGTTGTGTGTACAAACGCTGTTGCCCTTCAGGTCTGTTGCTCTTCCCACCTTGCTGTCTGGCTCAGATGGCCGTGCTGTTCTGAACTTCTCTGGAGCCTTGCAGACCCCCGTTAGCAGGACTGTGTCTCAGGCAGTGTCTCCTGTGTCACTGGGGTACCTTGAGTACCTCTAGAGTTACGCATAGACACTGTGACGCACAGCTCTGTAACCAGAGCATTTATTCTTTTCTCTGCTTCATGATTTTCCCTAAACAATAGTGCCTTTAGACAGGTTCATTTTGTCTGAGATCAAACAATGTATCAGCTGTTCTTGTGTGTGTGGTTTTCTTTTTTTTTTTTTTAGACATTGTCCCTGGCAACAGTGTCTTGCTCATTTCTCATAGTTTTCTGCCATTTAACAAAATAATTTCACCTGCGTTTTTTTTTTTGTCTCAAGTACAGATCAGTGAGCAGGCTCCATTCGTGCTTCTGCTGACCTTTTGTCCTTAGCAATCCAGCAGTTCCAGGGGTTTGATGCTCCCCCTCCCTCAGTGCTTCCTATTGTCTCTGTACCTAGGTGGCGTTTTGTGGGCCTGTTACTCCTGTCTGCTTACCGTCCAGGCTGCTGTCACTGTTGTATGTACTGTGTGCTGGCTATCAACGTGAATAGCTGTCGGGTTTCTAAAGCTAGATTGGCTCTTCATTGTTCCTTAAAATCTGGAGATACAGAAACCATCTCTCATCTACATTAGCAGGAGGAGAGAGAGCTGAATTCTTCACAGGGAAGAGCAGACACACAAAGACAGCGAGCAGCTTGTCTGAGGCTGGTTGTGAGGCCTGCGGCAGGTGCCCCATGCCCACAGCCTCAGCACGTGATCCTGCCTCTGTGCCCTGCGAGGAAAGGAAGGAGGGCACAGGGGCTCCAGTCCCCTGGCACAGGCCAGCCCCAGGCACGTTTTGCTGTTTATGGAATGTGTAACAGTGCGTTTGTTATGCATCCATTTCGTGCCTGATAAAATCCTCAATTAATTTGATTCAATTTTCTTTTAAGGCCTGAAGTTGTTGTAAATAGGAAGTAGGGGGTGTCAAGCAGTAGTAGGCTTCAGCCAGCAGCAGGGTGGATGTTGATGAGCTGTTCTAGGAACAAGTCTCTTTGCAAAGCTTTTATGCTGTAGGTCTGATGTGTGCCTGGCACAAGCAGTCTATTTTGGGTCCTGTTGTTGTCCTCTTCCCTGGCTTTTCTGTTTGTTTGTTTACTTGTTTCCATGCTTTTTTGATGTTTTCTTATTTTTGGTGCTTTCTCTAACCTAATACAGGATTGCATTAGTGTCAGCTGCTGCTCTGGGAGTTTGTGTTTTTGAAGGGATTCGCATGGGGAACTCAGGCTGCTTTAGGAACACTTACTGAGCAACGGAGGTGCTTCGTTTTCAAAGGAGCAAGTTCACGTGGTACTGCGCGGTCTGGACAGAGAGCTTTGGAGACCGGGCTGTGCTGGTGTGTTGCGAGCAGATGGAGCTTGGCTCTTGTCTCCTTGTATCAAAAGATTTCGTATGCTTTTGTATCAGTGACTTGGAAATATGCTCGCAGGTTCTTCAGACAAGGCTTGTTTGACTAAGAGCAGCTTCAGTTGTTTGTTCTATTGAAAAGGTGTGGGGAACAGGAATGAAGCACAGAAGTGTGAAATACCCACCTGCCTACAATGATTTATAGCATGGACACTGCCATTTCCACAACTGCAGCCCTGCTGGCTCGAGCACTCTCCCATACAGTGCCTGAGGCTGGGATATCCTTACTCCAGAGCACCACTGCCTTTTGGGGTCATTTCACCCTGTGCTGGGCCCTGTGTTCTCACCCATGGGGGTTGCTGGCTGTTTGCAGGAGCCTATGGACAAGTGCAGAGGAATTGTGCGTGGTTTCTCCAGCTCCTGCATTTTCTTCATTTGCGTGGTAAGAGGACGGTGAACTGCTTTCCTGTTACAATGTGGAGTCAGGCAAGAAGTAGGAATGGAGCACTGCTTTGGAGCAGAGGGGTTTTTTTTGTTTGTTTGTTTTTTTGAGCAATGAGATGCTATTTGCTGAAATCCCTGTTTCAACAAGTCAAAAATGCTGGCCCATCCTGATAGCTGAGAGAACAGCAGATTCAGTGTGTGGACCTTGTTTTGCTTTCTGCATGTACGTGTCATTTCTCCCCAGCCCCTTTAGGAACAGCATTTGTGCATCGTCCTTCTGGACTTCCCATCCTTCTGCTCTGAAGCCGGGGCCCAGCAGGTGACTGGCAACACGTGCACGCAGCACCCGCTCCATTTCCCCCGCCGCCCCCTCAGTGCCATGCTGCCCCAAGGCAGGTACGCCATTACACGCGATAAGATCACTAACGTAGCAGGCAAGTATTAGATATATGAAGCTAGTCAGCTGTAAGTAAAAGGCCTGGCAAAGAATAAAAGGCAAAACGCTGTCCCTGGGGGAGTGAAGGGGATATGAATGCCTTCTTGCCCTAGTGCCCTAAAGAGATGATGCAGAATCTGGATTGCATCCACCTCCTGGTGAAAGGCATGTGACAGCCTGGGCTTCAGTCCCTCCTGACGTGCAGGCAGGAGCTGTGCTCTTCCACACAAGCCATGGTGCGGTCTTAGGGTGGGTTGGTACAGCCAGCCTGCCCCTGTGGGGCTGGTGTCTGTCTCTGCCTATGGCATCTGGAGGCCTGAAAGTCTGTCCTGTGCCCCCTGAGGAGGGGTCTGTGTCTTGTCCTGGGAGCAGAGCTGGCAGCAGCCAGAGTACTCTCTGTTGTGTGTTTCTCCTTTCTCTGCCTGGCAGCCCCGGCCTTGGGTACGCCTTTTAGACGCCTGCTTCATCCTCATGCTCTATCGCATGGGTTTAAATAGCGTTGTCTACTACAGCAAATTTCTCAGCTCACAGACAAGGGATTGCAGAGGCAAAGTGAGCTGAAAGGTGACAGGAAGGTGCAGGGAATGGCTGTCACTTTGCTTGCGGGCATAGTATTGCTGCTTTGTTGTCTCTCCCAGTTGCACGGTGCCTGCTGCTGTGGTCTGCCTGTGTCTGGCGGGGAAGGACCAGCCCTGGAGAGCTGTCTCTGGCATGGAGCACAGAGCTGCATGCACGTCTCTCGAGGCAGACCCAGCTCCCCGTGGGAGCGTGAACCCAGGGAGGGGTTTGGGGCCGTTCCTTTGGTGCACGGCATTACCGTGGGCTGGGCGTTCAGCGGGCCTGCCCCGCCGTGTTTATCATGGCACATCCTCTGTGAGAGTGTCAGGCAAACTGCGGGAGAGCAGAGAAGGCACCAACCCCTGCAGAGAATATGAGGAGCAGGGAAATGGGGCCTTTTTTCTTCATTCCCCCTTCTTTTTCTTCTTCTGAATTGTTTGATTCTTTTTTTCTATATAAACAAAGTGAAAAGCATCATAGGCAAGATGCCAGCTGGCTTATTGAAAGCAGTATTAATGCACCAGCTGGAGTTCAGTAGAAATTTAGGGTGTCCAGAAAGTACAAAGTCAAGGACTTTGTGTGTATATTGAATTTTTATTATGGAAGTGCAAGTGAGGAGAGTCTTCCTTGGCTATTGTTTAAATGGTGAGGAAGAGGGCAGCGATGGCAGCAAGCTTGTGCTTGCCAAGCACTGTGACTGGTGCACGCGTTGCCCAGATCGCTGGCCTTTAGCCCAGGTAGAGCTGGGTTCCCATCCGTGCTTGAGAGCAGCCAAGTTGCAGCTCCCGTGCTGGGTGGGGGGTTTGCAGTGCTGTCAGCCTCCCCACGCTGTGCAGAGCAAGCCTCAGGGCTCTGCCTGCAGTGCTCTGGGTGCATCTGAAGCAGGTGCCCGTGGTGGTGTCTCTGGGTCTGTGTGCTGCTCAGCTGAGGGTGCAGGTACAGGCTGTTGTGTGGTGCTGTGCGCGTACGCTGGAGACAAACCCAGCTTCGCCCAAATGCATGTACCCCAGAGAGGCACGAGAGGGGGCAGGAGGGCATGGGAAAGGAGCTTGGAGCTGTCCAAGGCCGGTGGAAGAACTGGCAATTCAACCTGCACATCTTGAAGCTGTGTCAACAGAGGGAGGCAGCAACTTCCCAGCAGTCTGAAGAGGTGATGTCTGCCTTGCGCGGTTCTAGATATGTTGGTGTAAGGAACTTGTGTCTTTTTGTGTAGAAAAAGATGGGCATGATTAGTATAAAGTAAGAGACATTTGCGTTAATACAACACCACGGCATTTTTCCTGGGATATTTTTCAGGTGTAGGCGAAGCATGCATGATAGCCTGGTGCCTTACTGGACTAGTGCAGATTTTCTTTCAGCACATCTGCACCAGAGGGGATGAGAGAAGGGGTGAAATTCCTGTGTAGAGTTGCAGCAGTTGTGATCTTTGACCGAATGCAGCGTTGGTGTAAACCAGTGCAGAGACACTGCTGTGAGGCTTCCCAGCATGGCAGCTCTTTTCTGCTGGATGCAGGGAATGCCTGAAGAGCTCAGACCCTTGCACACTGTGCCCAGGTTGACTCCCTAGCCAAGTGAGCCTGGGAAAAGCCAGGTTTGGTTTGTAAGGTGTGTCAGCTCACTGTGGCAGAAGGGTAGCTGCCTGCCCACTGAGCTGGGGTCAGGGTCTGGTCTGTTGAATTGTCAGAAAGCGTGAATTTGAATCACTTTCCAGATGCAAGAAGGAAAGGGCCTGGGCAGCCTTTGTTGCCACGCTTAAATGCCAGAGTGACAGCAAGTGGGCTGCTTGCAAACGTCTCTCCTTACGTAGCTTACAGCAGGGACTGGCTCCTCATAGCTAGTGTTGGACAGTGCTTCAGGAGTGACCTCAAGTTGCTAGCTTGTGGCTATTTTAATCCAAATGATGCATTTTTTTTATTGCTATTGTTGTGATATAGCTGTCTCTAATAAGTAGCTTTTCTTGGTGTAATTTTGACTCCTCTTAGGGAGCAAAAGTGAACCTGAGCCATGGACTCTGAAGCGGGAACAATGAAGTCCCTACAGGGAATTATTTCAGTGTATTTACAGTGATTTAAATCTGTACCTCATTTGTGCAGAAGTTTTTCCATGTGTAAGCAAGGGCAGGGGATGCAATCTGTAGGAACGTGGGATATTTGATAGGCACAATTCATTTGGAGACATCCTCTTCTGCTTCGTGGAGTCCTTCAGCTGTGTAAATAAAAAGCAAAAGAGGTGGAGTGGGAAGAATTTTGTTTTTTCCTCACATAGGAGTACCTTTTCTGTGTATTTTTTCATCATTTCTCATCAGCCTCTCATCAGAGCTTTCCAGGAGCTTTTACTTTGTTTTGGTCTCCTTTGCTTTTAACTCCTCTAGCTCCTTCCAAAGCATCTAGCAGCATCCAGACTCAATGACTTGGAGCACAACTTGTTTTTTTTTCACTTTTTTTTTTTTTTTATTGTAGGTGCCTGCACTGGCAGTGGGGTGGGGGTGCTGCGGCCGTCACCCTGAAGGCATGTGCTTCTACCCCTCCCTGTCCTGCAGCTATCCCAAGGCTCATGCGGTCAGGGAGTGGCCAGGATCCTGGCAGGACTGTGGGTGGAACGGGTTGCTTCTGTTTTGGTGTGTCTAAAATACACCCAGAAAGAAAACGCATTGGGCCGGGCATGCTGCTGGCCCCATCCCGGCGATGTGCAGAGTGGCTCTCGCTCTTGTTTTTTCTTTCATGGTGTCTCACCTCCACGTCCTTGTTAGTATCACCTCTTACATTCAACACTGTGTAAGCACAGCCCTTAAACCCCTGCTTAACTTTGCACATCATTGGCTTCAGTTGTGGAAAAAGTCACATGCTTTGCTTTTTCATGTGGCTTTATGGTGGGAGGAGGTGTTGGGAGGCCGCAGGGCAGCAGCAAGGTTCTGCTGTAGGGTCTGGAGAAGGGATGCTGTGATGTCAGCGAGGTGCGTCCTGCAGAGTGCTGCCTCTTGTTGCATTGGTGGTCTGCGGAGAAAGGGTTGGAAGAATTGTGGAAAGAAATGCAGGTGAGTCGGCTGGGGCTTTGGGGAGAGGAGGTCCTTGAAGGCCACCTGCTGAAAATGGCTGTGAAATGAAAATTAATCAGAAACAAAAACATTCGCAGGTTACATTCATCAGTTTTGACAAACTCTGCCTCTTCAGTCTGCTCCCAACATTTAGCAGCCCAGCTGGGTGGTTCTTGGGGTCCAGGCAAAGGACAGAATAATTTAAATTCAGTAATATTTAGTAAAATAAGACCATTACATTCACTGATACTGCATTCCCATTCCTTCTGTGTTCGTTTATTTGACAGTATTCCAGTGCAAATACACTGTCAAGAGGGAATTTCAGACCAGTATTACTGAGTCACTTGTAAAACTCCTAACAGTGCTGTTCATAACAGAAGCTCGATTCTCAGCCTGTGTTTATCCCACCTCAGAAAAGCAGCAGTTTCAGGTCCTGTGACGGGGTAGTTTTGGTTGGATACAACTAGAGTTCAAAATACCACCTGCAGACAGTGAGCTGCTTATGAGCAGCTGGTTCAGAGGCCAGAAGTTACTTGTAGCAAGTTTCAGAGGATAACTTCTGCATAAATGAATGTACTGCAGGAAATCATAAGCTGCTTACAGGGTGTTTGCAAACAGAAACAGAGCACATTGATCAAAGAAATTATTCAGTCTGAATAATTTGCTCAGCTCAGAGCTTGTTTACCTGCCAGTGAGGGGAATGGGAGGCTTAATTGGCAAGTGTGTGTGTTGTGCTTCGAGACAGGTGCGTGAAAGGCAGGATGAAAGCGAAGCCTTATTGTTATGGTTTCTGGAGTTGTAATTCCTCCTGTAGTTGGTGTGAATGCTGCCACTTACCAGGGTCGCAGACAGAAGAGACGCATGCTGTCCTGCGGCACGGGCATGCAGAGGGGCCCCTGGAGATGCCCCCGCTCCCCACAGCACAGGGGGATGCTGCCTGTGCCTGCCCTACCCGCGGCAGAGCTGTGCCCGCTTCAGCTGCTGCTGAGTGTGGCCCTTCCGCCAGCATGGCATCGGGCAGCATTTAACTTAACCGGGTGTAGTGCAGAAGGCAGCAAACCTCTCTCATGCGAGTAGTGATGCTGACTGCATCCATTCTGTACGACTAACCCGCCGCACTTCCACAGGAACTTTAAAAAGACCGCAAATGACCATGCGGGTGTAGATAAACAGATAGAAACCTCCAGCAACTGCACTGGGAGGTGCTGTGTAAAGACCTTCAGCTGGTGCTTAACAGAGCAGCATCTCAGTGCCTAGAAAGAATTCTTCGCGGTTACAGCACCACTGGTCTCTGGGACACGGATGAGTATTGCTGGGAGCAGAATTTGGCCCGTACAGCTAGGTAATAAAATATCTTTTTGCAGGAAGTGTATTCATAAACAAAGAGCTCTGGGGAAAAAAGAGCATTGCATCTTCAAGTTACATTTGCAAAGCTGCTGCTTGGGAATTGGCATGGCTCCTTCCAGTCAAGGGATCTGAGAAACAATTTTGCTGCATCACAAGCTGCAATAGTATCTCAGAGGCTTTGAAAATGAACACCAGTGTCTCTGCAAATAGGATACTCTTTGTGAGTTTTAATTGCAACCAGTCCTGTCTGAATGCTGCAGACTTTGAAATAACGTGACTAACCTAAGAAAGCTATTCCAGATCCATCTGCAAACAGTGCTCCTCAGCCAGTGCTGACTGGGAGGATAAAGGCCCAGCATGAGACTTTGCTCTGAGCTTGAACTGATTCGAAGCCATTTTCGTGTGTGTGTGTGTTCTGAAGACATTTGGCTGCCTTAAGGACCTGCCTCTCCCTAGCTTGGCAGGAAGTAGATGCACAAACTGTTAGAAGACAGGGTGTTGCAGAGGGGGAATGGAGTCCTGGAGAAGCTGGGTGCTGTGTATTTAAGGTCCAAGTTTGTCTTTACAGTTACAAAGCTGACGGTGGGAAGAGGTGGGGCAGAAGGAGAGGAACGTTGAGTCTTGTTCCGTAACCCTGTAATAGTTGTGTAGAAGCGACAGACCTGGTTGAGAATTTAATTTCAGTTTTGCCACGTGGCCCTGAAGCCCTAGCTGACGTGCTCAAATATGCTTTTGTTGCTGCCTTTTCAGCACAACAGTCTGTTTCCTTAAAGCCAGTGGGCATTTCCCTTAAAGCTGATGGACATTGAAAGGAACTTTCACTGGAAGCAAGTGTGGGGTGTCTGTCTCTTTGCACACGCATCTTGCCAGTTTATTTCGGAAGAGTTACCGGCACTGCTATGGCTGCTCTGGGGAGGGAGTGTTGGAGGAACGACGTGAGAGAGTCCTGGTGATTGTGCGCTCCAGCCCCTTGGCACGCGCGGGCTGGCCTCTCCAGAAGCTGTCCCTGAGGACAAGCTGGGTGGCTGCATCAGCTCCGGTGTGGGATAAGCTCTAGTACAGGGTGGTGAAGTGGCTGTGTTGTCCCAGCTCCAGTACGGGGTGGTGAAGTGCACATGTGGGTGCGTGTTTGCAGCAGTTAGAAGCAGGGTGTGTGGTTTGCCAGGGCCTCACCTCTGCTGCGGAATTGTTCTGCCCTTTTTTAAAATTTCCTCTCTAGCCATCAAGGATGCAGGAAGATATGTCAGGAGTGTAAACCAACACCATGCTGGCTCCTTGAGTTTGCAAGAGTTGTGGAATATTAGCTCAGAGACCCTGGAGCTGCTCCCTTCCCTTCAGTCAGTCGTGTGGATTTTGCAGTCCTTTGGGCACAGAGTATCTTGTTCTCTACAGGTTCAGCATTGTTCTCCTGGAATTTGCAATGCTGATGCAGGTGGGGAGGTTGGTTGTTCTTTTTTTATTTTTGTCTTTGTCTTGCTGAGGAGCTTACTTTCAGTAACTTCTTCAGGAAAAGGCCTTCAGTGGGTTATGGCCTGCTTGCCTGCTCATTGGCCCTCCATTTTCTCTAAGCTAAAGGTGGAGTGAATTGGTACAAAATAGTCAAATCTGGAGTTAAATACGAGTGAATGTTCTTTTGCGGTGAAGCGGTGGTATATGGAAATTCTCAAAACAAGAAAGAATGGAAGAGCAGATGGGCTCTGATCAGGAAAACCATAAATTGTCGGTCTCTCGGTGTGCGTTGCCTTGTGGTTCGCAGTAGTTTTCCCTTAGCCCAGCTTAAGGAAGTTAATATCAGCCGTTAAACCTTTTAGGCTATCTTCCCCCCTCTTTTTTCTTCTGGTTTAGAAGTGAATAAAAGAGCTTTGTACAGTTCTTGAAACTGAGCCTGAAACAGCTCTGAACAAAATATAGTGTTCCTTTCAAGATCTTGGAAATAATTACATCATAGGCAAATTGGGCCAGAAACCATTAATGGTATTCTTTGTGGAGCGAAATCCCATGGGAGGACCTATTTCAGCAGGCTGGCATTGTTTACAAACAGATACAGTGACAGATACAGTTGTCCCATTCCGAGGGCTGCTGAGATCGGTGCCATGTAATAGACTTCACAGAATGGTGCTGTGCTCCTGCTGACAAGCTGCAGACGTGCCTCGGTGCTCTGCGGGTGCCCTCGCACCGACAGTTTCGGGGAGCAGAGGCTGTCTTTGCTCAGAGCATGTTTGTGGGGGCACTGTGAAGTGCTGCTGGGTGCCCAGCAGCCCCCCTGCGGAGGGGAATCTGGGGGCACGGCACCGTGTCTCGTGTCTCTGCTGGGCCCTGGGAGCTGGGTGGTCCCCTGTGCAGAAACACCCGGGCATGGTGCGCTTCCCTGCAGCAGGAGGGAACGCGTGCAGTCCTCCTTGTGGCCTTACAGTAGTTTTCAGCACTGATTCTGTTTTTAATTGTTACTGGAAGGCCTCTTGCGTTTAAAGATAGAAATCACAGAGGTGATTAAAGTTAACTGTTTGGCCTAAATCTACAAAAGCACCTGGTCCTCCAGGTAGATAGGCTGGTCTGCGCTTGGAAGCCAGATCAGCCCAAGCCCTAGCCTGGGCCCAGTTACAGCTGCTCCCTGATGGCACAGAGCGCGTTGTTGCCCATGTCCGTGCTCCCACAGGTGCGGGGCTGTACTTCTCCATCACCAATGCAGGTACCCCCCGCCCCGGGTGGTTGGTCTGTGTCAGTTGGTGACCAGTTGATGAAGTCAGCTGGGGAGGGTGCACATAGAGGCTGCTCCCCTGAGGGAGGGGGGCATCAGTAATGGCCTTAGGTGTGTGCTTGTGAATCAAGGTCTCCAGGATGTCCGTTTGGTGCTGTGTCTGCTGGGGAGGGAGGGCCTGGGAGCAGCTTTTGTCAGGGTTTTTAGCTGTGTGACCCTGGGACGGGCCCTGAGGATCCCGTGGGGGTCAAGATGCTCAGGAGCCTGGCTTTGTGGGGCTGGGACTGGTGCAAGAGAGATACGATCTGTATATTTCATTTATTGGTCTTGCCATTAGGCAGATGACATTAGCAGGTCTGAATCTCAGTGCTGTCGCTTGGGGATCTTGTTTAGATGAAATTAAAAACATAAATACAGTACTTCTGAAGAAAACTATGACTACTACGCTTAGTAGACGTAAGTTGCTTCCTCTTAAATTTAAGAGAGTAGCTGCTGGCTGCGGTAATGTGTGCTGTCTGTGAATCAGCGCGAGGAAGGATCCATCAGATGCTCAGTGCTCTGCATGTGCCTTCCATAAATGGAGCTACATTCATTTTGGAGGGGTTGGAAGGCAAGGTGCTTGTAGAATTGTAACCTTTAAAAATATGCAATGGAGCCCACATCACATCTGATCAGTTTGAAATCATACTCTATTTTCAGGTCTTAAAACAGTCGGAGTTCATTTCGCTAAGCATTGCTTGTTTGTTAAGCCAGCTGGTTAATCCAGACTTGAATTTTAATGTTTAAGAAAGATCAGGAATTTCAAAAGTGTTACCTGCCCTGTGTTTCTCCAGTTTATTGAATTTGTTTAACCATTTCTGGGTATTTTCTTTTCCTTAGATCAGTAAGCCCGCTCTTAAGGTTTCAGCAAAAGGCGGTATATGTCTGCTCCTTCCTGATGTACCATGGCTGGAACTTCGTGGTGCTGTTATTCAGAGCTGCACCGCAAACAGCCCTCTGTGGTACCTGTGTGATAGCAGCACACAAAGAGGAACACTTGGTTTTCAAGATATAATCATTGGTTGTGATTGATTTTAAGGCAAATGTATTGCTTATTTCTGTGTGCAAAGTTTCAAACTAGTACTTGTGCATAAATTTCCTTTGGGAAGATGGTTGCTTTTGAAGCCTTGCACTCTCAGGAGTAAACCCTCTGCAAACACAAAGCAAGGAGAGGACAGGGGCCTTAGTGCTTGCTATCTGTACCACGCCAATAGATGCCCTCTCTCTTACATCACACAAGTGATACACTTGGGTAGTAGACTTGAAGAGGGTTTTTAAAAAGCTTTGTTTTTAATACCGCTACAATGATTTTTAGAAATTAGCCACTGCATATATTTATAGCAACCAGTGGTAACCTGGTTCAGAGCAGACTCCTCCTAACAGACAGGCTTCCTTCCTGCAGCAGGAGGTTTTCCTCTTTCCTCTCCTCCTCATCAGCCTTGGCATCCCCAGCTGACAGGCATGCTTTCTGTTCTGCTTCTGCAGGAGGTTGTGAGGGCTGCTGAAGATGTCCGATAGTCTGGATGTTGAAGAGAAACCTCCAGCCCCGCCGTTGAGAATGAACAGCAACAATCGTGATTCTTCAGCACTCAACCACAGTTCAAAACCGCTCCCCATGGCCCCTGAGGAGAAGAACAAGAAAGCCAGGCTCCGCTCCATCTTCCCAGGAGGAGGGGATAAAAGTAAAGTATCAGAAGCGCAAAATGGGTGGCTACATCTTTGTCTTGCTTTCTGCGGGTTGCTGTGTTTACTTTCTGCTTCTGTTTTCTTTCTGTTTCAGTTGCAGAACATGGTAATTAACGTGCTTCCAAGGCCTTCTATTCCAATTACTCTAGTAACATGTTTCAAAAGAGGAGGAGGTGTTCAGTCAGTTACTTTCTTGTCTTTGAGAAGCCAGAGAAACATGCACACACATTGTGCGACTTGCCTTTTAAAAATACCCCTACAGTTACGTTGGGGAATCCGTTTCTTTGGATTTTGCTTTGGAGTTGCAGTACAAGCAGAGATGAGGTTGTGTACTTTACAAAACACATTTGCAGACATGAGAAGGCAGTATGCCTGACACTTTTTTTTTTTTTTAATGCACTTGCATTCCACGAACAGGAGTAAGGCTGTTCTCGCTTGATGCTTTTGCAATGATAGTGGATGCAGAATGGCTCATTTTAAAACCTGCTGGATGTGTTCACAGAGTTTTTTAAACATGCAGAAAACAGCATTTCAGTTGCATTCTTTGAACTGCATTTGCAGAAAGGGACGAGTCTTGAGTTAGTGTGTTTGCATAATCAAGGAAGTATACTAATCCTCTTTTTTTAATGCCATGGAACCTGGTGGGACTGCACCAGTGAGTGCTGATGGAGCTGACTGATGTCACTCTGCATTATCTGTGAAAGGTCCTGGTGTCCAGACACACCTAATATCTGGAAAAAGTGAATGTCACTTCTGTCTTCAAGAAGGAGCATCAGGGAACTACACACCAGTCAGCCTTAGCTTGATACCTGGGAAGCCATTGGAGCAAATCTTTGTGTCAACCATTTGCAAACATATAAAGGTCAAGTACTCCTGGTCACATTCTTGTCATGAATTTACAAAGAGTAAGTCCTGATTAACCACCCTGACTGCCGTCTACCATGAGGTGACAGACCTGGTGCTGAGCGTAGGGCAGTGGATGTTATCTCTAGTAAGATGTTCAGCACAGGTTTCTGTAGTATCCTCACAGGAAAACTGATGAAGTACAGTCCAGATAAGTGGACAGTGAGGTGATCTGAAAACTGGCTGAGATGCTGGTCTCAGAAGGATATGGTCAGTGGCATGAGATCCAGTTGGGGGCCAGTCATTAGTAGAACAGCCCAGGAGCTGTGCTCTTGGATCAATACTGTCTAACGTCTTCAGTAATGAGCAGGGTGACAGGACAGACTGCGCCTTTGTCAGCGGGTATGCAGCTGATACAAACCTGGGAGGAGTGGTTGATGCACCAGCTGGAGTTGCAGGATTTCAGAGAAACCTCAGCAGCCTGGAAAAGCAGACTGCCAAGAACCTTGTGCAATGCAACCACGGGAGGTGCCATGTGCGGCACCTGGGAGGAACAGCCCCGTGCACACCACTACTGCACACCGAGGTCATCCAGCTGGAAAGCAGTTTTGTAGAAGATGTGGGGGGTCTTCGTGGACAAGAAGCCAGTCCTGCCAGCAGAGTGCCCCTGTGGCAAAAAAAAAAAGGCCACTGGCATCCTGGGCTGCCAGCAGGTGGAGGGAGTTGATCCTTCTGCTCCCCTCAGCTCTGGCGAGGCTGTGTCTGGAGCGCTGTGTCCAGCTGTGGGCTCCCAGCACAGGAGGGGTGCAAAGCTACAGGAGAGGGTTGAGGGCTGTGACTGTCTAGTGTAGAGATGAGAGGGCTTAGGGGCCATCTTGCTGACATACGTAGATATCTGATGGGAGGATGTAAAGGAGACAGGGCCAGACTTCTCTCAGGGATGTCCAGTGCCAGTACAAGAGGCAGAGGGCACAAACTGAAAGACCTCCAGGCACCCTCGCAGACCTCAGCAGCTGGCGGGCCGGGCCTGCGCCTCAGGCAGAGCTGGGCTGGGTCGCTTCCCAAAACACTTCCTTCTGGGAACAAAATGAATTTTCAGTTGATTCTTTTTAAAGGCCAAAATCAAGCAAGCTGGGAAAGATTTTAATTCCCAGAATGACTTGGGTCACTTCTTCCCCTGACTGCTGGCAGCATGGTGTTCGGCCTCCCCGAGGGAACGTTTGTAAAGCAGGAGGTGCAGAGCAGAACGTGCAGAGATGGAGATCCAGAAATGACCCCTCCTGGAAATGATCAGTGACATTAAAAATAGACATAATTAACTATCCGTCAGAGTAGTCTTAGGAAACATGCACGTATCATGATTTTAAATGTTACTGGGAGGGAAAGTAAGTTAAGATTTATTCCTTAATTTTGCTGGGTGAAATAATAAATGGAGGAGTTTTAACTTGGCTGGTGAAGCCCCTTGAGGTGGTTTCATCTCACAGTTGGCTTGTGGGTCAAGACATCAGCTGGCCACTGCATGCTTTGCAGACTCGGTGACACATTTTTCAGAGTCCTGCTTATAAACCCAGAAGATGATTAATGTGGCTGCTCACATGGGCGCGGTGCTTTGCAGCCCCACAGATTTGTAGTAATGGTCCACTGCTCATGCTAGTGCACAGAACACGAAGAGAACACTGCAGGGTGTTTGTTACCAAACCTGCAGGACCTCTCTTGTCTCATGAGCAAACGGAAGACAGGAGGGGTGCAAGGATGGCCATGCGTGGTGCAGGGCTGTGCGCTGGGCCTGCTGTGCTCAGGGACCAGCACTGTGCTAGCAGAGCGTAGTGTCTTGGTTTTCAGTTAGGGTTTGAGCACTTCTGCATTCAAGACCTTGCTTTGGTAAGCCGCTGATGTCTTTGGGGGGGGCCCCGTCTGTGCTTCTGCAGTCAAATCCAGCCACTTCAGTCCCAGAGCACCTGGCCTCCTGCATTCCTTGGTCCATCTTCTCTTGCCTTGTCTTGGGGAAGGTGCCCCATCAAGGCAGAGATACTGAAATGTGTTACCAGCGCTGCATGGGTATCGAGCCCATTCCCCCGTGCTGCAGCTATGAAGTTGGTCGTTCTTCCCTGTGATGACAGTGGAGGGAGACACAGCGTTAGTGTTTCCTTCCAGTAGAGAGCTGTCTCCTCAGGAGAACTGAGAAGAAGAAGACATGACTTGTGCTCTTCCAGCTGTTTGCATACAGCCTTGCTCTTCAGTCGTTAAGCCACCTGCAATTACTGTGCCATGCAATAAATGAATGCTGTGTGTGAACTGGTGGCCCTGCAGAACACGCAGCCTAAAGAATTGTGAGGGGGCAGCAGGCCCTTGTGGCTCACAGCCGCCTTTCAGCTCAAGAGGTGCATCTGCATGAAGACTGTTGGGTGGATAACGTCACTCCCAACAAAGGTGCTTTAGACTTAGCTGCACATGGAAACAGAGTCAGACCTTGAGTCTTCTGGATGCTTCTTGTATGGCTAAAAAGTGGAAGAGGAAAGGAGAAAATCCCAGAGTGGTTAAGGTTAGCAAAGGAGAAATAAAAGGATGAGGCTGCTGGACTAGGACAGGAGGAGCACGGCAAGGAGGAGGAGGGGAGAAGGATAGCACGAGTGCAGGGAGTGGGGATGAAGGAAGGAACAGGGTGGGACGTGGAGGCGAGCGAACAGGAGGGCATAAGCATGAGGTCAAACCCTTCCTCGCTGGAGGAAAGCTGCCACTTAGCTGAGTCACATTGTTTTCTGCCAAACAGCTGCTCTTTTAGCAAAATAATAATAACAGTAGTGCTGCTGCTGATGCAGCCTGTGGAAGGCACAACGCTCTTTGCTTGTTCTCTTTCAGTCTAATAGTTCCTGAGGAGGTGTGGTGTGCCCTCGTGGCTAACTGCTCTGCCTCAGGAGCGTACTGTGAGGGGCATTTGTAAGAAAATCAGAGCCCTTGGATCCAGTCAGTCATTGCTTCAAAGGATTTGTGCCTTCTGTGTCATTCTGCCAGCCTACGTAAAACAGAAGTGATTTGTGTTGTCGGGTGCAGACGTGTCAGTTTTTAGGTGGGGGTGTGTGGGGAGGGTGTTGCAAGGACAATCTGAATTCAGCATTTAACTTACACCGTGTCAGTGTTTGGGCCACGGGCAGCGTGTGTGCAGCCTGGTAGGCAGAGGTCTGTGAAGCTTCGGAGCACTGCCACAGGTGGAACCCTTTCTGTAGTGCTTTGTGTCACGTACAGGTTTGACTGTTGTTTTAAACAGAATTTGATGACCCTTCAAATCTAGTTTTCACTGCATTTAATTGCAAATGATGGGGCAGGAGAAGCCAGTTTTGTTATCTGCAATGAAAAGTTATATATGCTGAACAAAGATGACGTCTTCAAACTGGGAACATTTATCCTGAAAATTAAAGCAACAACATCTTGGAGATAAAAGAAGGCAAAAAGCCTTTGTGTTATATGTGATATATTGCCGCTATCTCTATTGAATGCCAAATGAAAATAATTCATCAATTAACATCATTGTGTAGGAGTTTGCAGTACAGATGAAAGGTGACATTTAATTATTTAATGCGGATAAATGCAACAGTGCAGAGGAAGGATTAGAAACATCGAAAGTACTCAAGACTTTAATTAGAAAGAGCAGAGCATCTTCCCACTAAATGAGGCTGTAATGTAGAGGGAGAAAAATGTGCAAAGAGAAGCTTTCCTTTCTTGTAAGATAAAACATAGCTTACACTGGTTTGCTTCCTGGAGCTGTGTCTGTGAGCAAAGGCAGACCCAGGACATGATGGTAGTTCAGCCCTGGGTGAGACCCCCTGGAAAACTCAGGAACTGGGCAGGTGTAACACTGAAACACAGAAGGAAAACAGTAGTTATGAGTCCCTGAGCATGGAAGTGCTTTGTTAGAAGGCCAGCATGCCAGCAGATAGATTTTACAAAGCTCTGTCCTGGCTGATGCTGGTAGAAGGGGGAGCATCTGAGATAATGCACAAACAAAATTGTCTTCATCCAGCTATTTTTGATGCGCACAGCATGGCTGTCACAGATGCTGCGCTGGGGCAACATGGAGAGTAGAGACAGGAACTGAGCCACTGCTCCTTTCTGTCCTGCTGACACGTGACTGTGACACATGTAGCCGCTTTCCCATCATCATTAGAAGTGTTAGAGATCCTGATGGAGGGGCCCAATGCGGGAAGCACAGCAGAAACCATGTGTAGCTCTGGGTTCCTCACTGTTGTTTGCATGAAGTCATGTCACATCAGACCCGGAGAGCATGGGGGGGAGGATACATAAGCCAGGCAGGCATTAGGTGGGTAGGAAGGGCAGCAGAGGAGAGTTGGGATCCTGAAGTGCAGAGAATGCAATTTAATGACATGAGATGATGTGAATTTTTTTTTTAAATTCAGCTTGAGCATTTTGTGTGTGTATTATTTTCTGAGTTTGCCTTAATAACATTCACATACTGCAAGTGGGCACTGTCTGTTTGTTCTGTTCCAACCGTGAGCATGTAATGTTTCACCGAAATGACAAATGCATTTGGTAGGATGGCAGTTGCCCCATCAGCTGTTAGGGATCTGCCCCTGGCACAGAGAGGATCCTGCAGGTAGCTCTGCACTGTGTTGTGCAGCTGCAGCGAGGTTGGTCCTGCAGCAGGCGGGTGCTCGGGGCGCCAAAGAATTGAGGTGCTTGTCAGCAGGCTGGGTGCTGGGCGCAGGTTTACGCCACCTTCATCTGTGTGCTTGGGAGCAGTCCAGAGCTGACGCTGTTGTTACTGTCTTTCTGAACTATTGCTGCTGAACGTGGATTCTTGGTGCAGCTTCTCTCAGCCTTTCTTCTGCTCATTCGTTGTCAGGGTCAATAAAACAGGGCTGAAGTGAGGTTTGTCGATAGCGAAAAGCACAGGAGATGGACGACCACAAGGGATGTTACTTTCGAAAGGCGTTAGATTAGGGGGGAGAGGAGAAACATGCAGACTGCCTGGCTTCTAAGGCTGTCTCCTTCAATAAGCTATTTCTCCCTCTGAATGCTGGCTGAGAGACTTAAAAAAAAATTCCTTGAGACTGATAAAGCCTGGCTTTTATGGATATATCTCATAGTTGATTGTGAGCTCAAATGGAGCTTTTCCGGTGGCATTTGTGGGATTTTGTTGCTGTGCAGATTCTATGGTTTCTGATAAAGGAAGAATGCTGCTTCAGCCCTCTGCCCAGTGAGGAGGCAGGGACGGGACCTTCATCTTCTGGGCTGCCTGGTTTCATAGGACCTGGTGCAGGAACATGGCTATCTGTAAAAGTTCTCCTTGCTGGTATGGATAGGTTCACAGCTCGTTGGAGAAGACCCTCGTACAAATAGGCACACACATGCACGTCCTGAGTTCTTTACTTCTGCAGGAACCCAGAGAGTAAAGTCAAACAGGAATGTAATAGCTAGAGATCAAGAAAACTTGACAAAGAACATAACTGATGATAGAAATCATACTGCTTAGAGGTGACCTACGAAGAATACTCCATGAACTTAAGGTCCCTTGCTTTTGCAGCTGTGACACTTACTGGAAGAAAACCCAAGTCAGACATATCACCTTCCAGACTGTCTCAAAACGGGGGTTAACAGGCTAGTGTTGTGTTAGCTTGGGTCTGAGGGTCAAGTAAGATAAACTTTGAACTGTTTTCCAATTTTAAGATACTGTTCTGAGCGTACATGATTGTGAAAATTTTTGAATGCAAAGCTGTGCAGAAAATAAGTGCGTGTTAACACTTTGCTTCTAGCTAATAAGAAGAAAGAGAAGGAGCGTCCTGAGATCTCTCTTCCTTCGGACTTCGAGCATACGATTCACGTGGGGTTTGATGCCGTCACTGGAGAGTTCACAGTAAGTAGCTGCTGGGTTGCGTATTTACTAAAAGTTCCAGTTTCTTGATGGTAAAATAGCTGCCTATTGCCAGAAACGTCAGATGACAGCAGCCAGGCTGTGAAGAGAGAAACCTTTATTTGCTGAGCTTAGGGTTTGGAGTGTTTTACTTTTGATTCAGGCTGCTTTTTTTTCTCCAAGGATTATCAGCAGAGTGTCTGTGGAAAACGAAAACTAGGAAGAATGTAGGTGTATGCTTTAACCAGTCCCACCAGCTGCTGCAGGGTTTGGTTCTTCAGTCTTTTGGAAGAAGATTGGAAAACCCCACATGTGCCTAGTCAGTGTCTTGCTGTGGACAATCAGCCCCAAAGCGCAGAGTCCAGCTGCTCTGCAGACAGCTCTTGGAGATCTCAGGACGTGGCAGCATTGTTTAAGTCCGTTCATTTTAATTCAGTGATCTTCAAAATATGTCCATAGGCTAGGTGATGAGATGCATTTCTAGCCCTTATGTGCTAATAAAGTAGCAGTCAGCTTGTTCTACTTAGATCAGAAAGTGCATGAAGCGAGTCTGATAGAAGCTCCTTGAAGTCTGCAGGGGACTTCAAAGCGTTTTCTCTCAGACTGCCAGCTAGGTGCTGAAACCGTTTGTCAGTGAAGCTAAGATGGCAGTGAGCTTACGTTTGGTTGAAGTGTGGAGGCGAGAGGAAACCTCAGCAATTCCGCATGCCCTCGGCAGTGCCCTGTGAGCTGAGCGGTCAGACTGTGTTACCGGCGTATGTCGCGTTGTAGTGTGTGCTGCATACACCATGCAGGACGGGACAAATCATTTGCCTGGACAAAGTATGGTTGGGTTCTGGAATTTGAGCCCTAAATGTGATTTCTTCATCACTTTTTTTTACTTTGATTGCTACTTTTGTTTTGCAAAAACATTTCAGAAGGCTGGGAACTACACTACAGCAGCAGTAGTAACAGTATTAGCAACCGTAAAAGAAAAAAGACACACTTAATGACATCTTGTCTTCAAAGGAGGAGTGAAATTGAAATATTCATAGTAATTAGGAAATACATTTAAAATATGTAGACTAGTTAATTAGCTTTTTTAAAACAGATGTCACTTAAAAATCTTCTTTCGAAGTTTATTTCTGTGCTGAACCCTAGGGCTTGATTTAAATGCTCATTTAAAATACCCAGATGTGGTCATTTGAGTTCAGAAGCGTAGCGTGAAGTTTTTAAATTGTGTTTTCCTTGCTATCCTGTTTTTTCCGTTTTTCCTCTCTCTCTCTCTCTCTCTGTAGCCACGTTTTTGCTCAGGTCAGTCTTCAGTGCCATCCTCTGTCTTGTTATCGTGTTGTGTGTTCTGCTCTTGTTTTTTCCTGTTTGTGTTTGAGTCTCTTCTTCTTCTCTGTCTTTTCTGTCTTTCCTTCCTTGTTCCGCTGCTCTCCCCGCTGGATGTTCAGCTGTTCTTCCTTTCCAATACTCGTTCTTCCTTTCAACCTTCTGCCTGTATTTCTGCCCTGTGCTTCAGACTTTTTTCCTCTGGCTCAACCCAAGCGCTGCAGGTCGCAGTCCTCTTCTCTGCTAGACCGACTGTCTAGTGGCGAGGATCCCGGATAGTTTCATGTCCCTGCCAGCTGCAGCTAGAAGGAGGGACGTGGAGGTTAACACACTTCAGTTCTAAACACTAGTCAGTATTCAGAGAGGACGGTTTGGATCAATGTGAATGTTACTGCTCTTGCCCATTATGCCAAAGCAGTCTGTAGCGTCAAAGGTTCTTGATCTTCGTGTCAGGTGCCGCCAGCACAGGGCCTGGCCTTTCGTAGAATGAAACATGCCCACGTATATCCGGTGCTACTGCTGTAGCACAATTTCTTTTTAGTATCTTGTATTTCCCTCGGAAAATAGCCGACGTTAGGTGGCTGCCATTTTACAATTACACAACATTTCTGCGGTAGTACTTGCTCCTACGGCGTGCAAGTGCAATTTAAAACAAACCAAAGGGAGAAGTGACTTCTCCCATGCAGCTTGCCAGCACAGGTCTGAACTCTGCTGTCCTTAGTAGAGCAGAATGTGAGTCAGCAAGGGGACTGCACTGCTCAGAAGTTCCGTCAGCCTCACAGTGTCTCCAGATGCAAGCATTGCATTTCACATCACATCTGGCACGTTTGATTTGTCCCGGCCTGGGTGCCACTGGTGTATCAGCCGGGTAGCCCTGCTGCAGGGCCCGCCGCTAGCCGTGCCACGTCAGGTGCCCTCGCTGTCTAGTGATCACGCTGTCTGTCTCCTCTAAAAGTTTGGAAGTGCCATGGCAATGTGCAACTTCATGGTTTCTGTGTGTGTGTTTGCTTTTGCGGTTTTGTTTGTTTGTTTCAAATCATTACGGTTGTCCTGCCATTAGTGTTCGCCGTCCGGTCACCTGTGATGCACTGAGCCCTTTTCTAACACCGAACCGCCACCCCCTGGCTGCGTTACCTGATTGCCCTTAGTTGCATCTCAAATCAAAGTTAGAGATTACCCGCATGGGCTCCCGAGTTTTGGCTTTAGGCTTGAGCACCGAGCTGTGTTGTTTCTCGTGAACGTATGTATATCTCCATTTCACTGTGCTTGGAGCAACCACATTTGCTAAGAAATAGGACTTAAAGCCCAAAATAAAATTGGCTTGAAACTGTTGAGTGGGAGCATGCTTCTAGAGCTTTATATTGATTTATTTTGAAGGAACATTTGCGTTTTCTGAATGGAGGAAGAACTGTGGTTTGCAGGGCGTTGGAGTGCATTTTGCGAGGCATGCATTTCTGAAACAGTTTCCTGATCCCCAAAGTAGGATAAAACGTGGTCACCAACCGAACCTGTAAAGTTTCAAGATTATGATGTTAGCAAGTGGGAGAAAGATGTGGCTACAGATGCAAAAAAGTTGCACAGTGTTAATCCGATAAAGCCTTTCTTTGGAATTGCCTCGATTTTCAGTCTGGCACGTGCAGGTTATTTGGACTACAACAACACGCAACCCCCCAGTGTGAAATCTGAGTTGGACCAGCTGCTTTCTCCATTGCACTTTGTTCACTCACGCACTGGCCAATTGTGATCTTGGGGCTGGAAAGCCATTGGAAAATCTTGTGAAGAGCCATTCAAAATTGTTAACCTGGCTTTAAGAACTGGACAAACAGCAGAAGCCCGGATATTTCTCTTTTTAGTTTTTGTTTTTAATTAAAAAAAAAAAAAAGAAAAAAAGAAATAATGAATAATTTTTCCAGTCACTTGCCGTTAATCCTCAGTAATGCATTTTTATAAGGGAAACAAAAACTGGTGTGAAAAAGAAAGGAGGGGGAATGATGCTTCCAAACTTTGGAACGGTTGTGATTTTTCTGTGTTCCTAAGCCTGCCTTCCTGTAGCCTGTCCACCACCCGAGCTATTTGGTATCTAGCTCCTAGCTCCCATTTTAGATGGGACTCTCCCCATTTTGGCCCACTGGTTTCACCTCCTACCACTTCTAAGTTGTCCCACATTCTGTTTTAACTTTCTTTTCTTTCTTTATTTACGTCCATTACAGCCAGATCTCTATGGCTCACAGATGTGCACAGGGAAGCTCCCAGAGGTGCGTCACAGGCCCAAAAGAAGCTTGCATCAAAGTGCTTCTTTGAGATGTCATAGCACTGCAGCAGCAGGTTGATGTGTGTGCAGTAGATTTGTTGCTTGGCTTATCCCACTTTTTCTCATTAATCCCAAACTCCGGAGGCCCATGTCACACATTGTTTTGCAGAGAACTTAGGAAGAAGCCATATTAAAATGTTTGTCTCTGTTGGGGTGGCACCAAGGGTAGGCTTAAATGCCCTTCAGGTGTAGTTTTTCATTCAGTAAGCCCTACGATTTGCTGGTAGATGTTGGCCGTGCAGTAAATGGGGAAAGCTACAGGCTCTCAAATTTAGGAAATTATACTGGATATTTAAAGCAATCGTTTGTTAACAAATTCCAAAGCACTGTTGCAGCCTTCAGCGATTGGATCAATTTTCAAAAGCCACCCTTACTCGTTAGATGTGTGAGAATTCATACAAGGCATTGGCAGTCTCAGCCTGTTTCCTGCGTCCTGAATTTCTGCATTTCTGCAGTAGAGAACTTAAAGAGCTGCAGGAGTTCAAAAAAGAGACATCCTCAGCAGCAGCAGCTGTGGTACAACGCAGTGTTACGATTTCGAGAGTTTAAATGCAGACGCTTAACCCCTCAGTGTTCCCTGATGTGCTGGAAATTATCCTATCAGGGTGGGGGTTACCTTTGAATCAGGCAACTGTGATCATTTCAGCGATGTGTTTGCATTCTTAAGCATTAAAAATCCAGTGTAAAGCTCCTAAAATACACTGTGTTGTCCACAAATATAGAATAGTCTTGTCATGTCTGCACTGAATCACCAGGAAAGCAAGCTAATCCTTAAATCATTATTCCATGGAAGAGCAATGTTGATTGAAAGATGAGATTCATGCACTTTTTTTCCTATCACGATCATAACTTTCTTTTCTTTTTGAAGTTGGATCCTGGTTTTAGCTCTATATTTTAATAGAGAAGAGAATGATTGCAACTACTGTATATCTTCTAATTTTAATCATAAAGTATCAATCAAAATCTCTGAAAGTAATCTTACAGGTAGCATGGGATCTTGGTAAAGATCTGTGCCACTGCAGCTGTTAAATTCACAGTTGTTCCTCTTGACATCTGCAGGGCATTCCAGAGCAGTGGGCCAGGCTACTACAGACCTCCAACATCACAAAACTAGAGCAGAAGAAGAATCCGCAAGCGGTTCTAGATGTCCTCAAATTTTATGATTCCAAAGAGACAGTTAACAACCAGAAATACATGAGCTTTACGTCAGGAGGTAAGTTAACATCTCGCTGCAGAAAAGGGGATGTCGCGCTCCAAAATGAGTCTGCTGAAGTTCAAGAATGTTCGGTGGTCAAGGCACAACCTTGGAAACTGGCACTTTGTGGGATACTCCTGAAATGAGCTAAATTCCCCTCTTCTACTCTGCATGTCATTGAAACTGGAACTTCTCGTCGTCTTGTTTTCAGAACTAAGTAAGATACTAGATGGGACAGCCACTGTCATTTGTACGCAGGAGCATCAGTGGCCAAAAATCATGTTTACTTTTATTTTGTGTCACTTTAGAGGCACAGGCAGTATCTGTTCAGTCCTTCTTATGAGTTACTGCTGGATCCTAAGAGCAATACATTGTGGACTACGAGGACTTTGTGTTATTTTGTGAAGAGACAAATCTTCAAGGATTTTTTGTATGGGCTGTAGAGGAGACTAGGCTGCTATGTATAGATGCACAAATAAACCCCAAAGGGCTGCTATAGTGGTGTCCCAAAAGGGGTCTGGCCACAGGGGAAGAGGAGGCAGGCAACGATGTCCAGAGCAGTCCCTGCAGCGTTCCAGGAAGATCCTCGTGATTTAGCCGTTACCAAGCTAAAGTCTGCAAACGTGATGGTGGTGTCATTTTTTCCCTTGGTTGTGTACAGTCTGCAAACCTGTAGTGTAGCACTGCAAAAATAAGAAAGCAAGTCTGCGCTGTAGTTTGCATTTTTTATTTTCCTTTGGCCTATTTTTTTTTTTCATTTTGCTTAACAAGCTCTGGCTCGTGATAAATCTAGCAGGAAAAGCAGAGTTTTTTCTAGGTGCAGCATACCAAGCTTTTTCTTAGTAAGTGAGATGCATTTAAAACAAAAATACCAGTAGGATACAGGTACTTTGGTAAAGCCCTTGTCAGCAGCTTCAGCTAATAAGGGGCTGTCTGCGTCCAGCAGGGTGCGGACAGCCTTTGAAACTTAACCTGCAGCGGTTCTGCACCTGCACGGGATAGTGTGGCAGCGGGGTCTGTAATTTCCTCAGCTCACCGGTCCTGCCGATACAACTTCCAAAATGCGGGCTGGGGCAGCTTCTCAGAGGGCCTTCTGAGACCTGTGCAGTTATTTCCAGAATGTGTTAACCGTTGTCGACTTTTTTAGGGAAAGCATCTTTTTCTAAGGTCCGTAATGAAAAGATTTGGCTGTCTAGCTTGACCCTTAGTGTCTGCTAAAATAGCAAGTACTTTTGTGATGAAATGCTAAATTCACGGTAATTAGTGTATGCTCCTGAACTCTGCGCTACCAAAAGTCAGAGGGATGGATGTCTTCCTGCTCAACATGGTCTTAACAGAGCTGTTACTGTGCTGTGCCAAAACAGAACTGTCCTAGCTAAGGGGGGTTCTGAGGGGGACAGATGTTCAGCACGCTGGAGAGAATCAGTGCATGCAATTTATTTTTTTTTTAAATCTGTTTTAGCTCTTTTGGGCAACAGAGGCATTGGATGTTAAAGAACAATTTGCATTTTCTTGACTGTTTTTCTTTGCATTTTATTTACTGGCAAAGCAGAGAAAACAATAGACTCAAGAAACTGCAGAAAAAGAATAACCAGTATATAGTCCTGTTATCTTGCTTTCTGTGTAGAATAACTCTTGCTACTGGAAGGGTGTTGGGGAAAAAAAAATGATGTCAGTTTGGATTTACTTGTTCTGTGGGATTCCCCACAACAGATACCGCTTCATAACAGCTTAATTTTCCCTGCACGTTGCAGATAAAAGCGCCCATGGATACATAGAAGCCCATCCTTCGGTGAGTGTGAGAGAAGCCTTTTACTTCCATCCCGTTCGGTTGTGGAGCGAGCTGTGAGCTTTGACTTTCCTGACAGAGTGCCAGCCTTGTAGGCTGGAAGAAGGCACGTTGTAGTGTCTGTGCAGCAGCACCAAAGGGATCACTGGCTGTTTTCTAATTTTCCCTGTGAGAACTTCATACAGATGAAAGTCGGGTTTTGCAGACAGAAGATTGCTTACTGTTCGTAGCCATGGTGGAATGTCTAATTCACAACAGTACGCAGTACAGTCTAATTAGCCCGTTTCAGTATAGCTGTAACAACCTAGAATCCATTTCTATTAAATTGAATGATTTATCCTTAGTACAGCTGGTTATGTAGCTGAATATAAATAAGGTTATAATTGATATGTAACTCACTGGAACCATTGAAAGAAAGTTTTAAATAATAATTCACTCTAATTAATACTGAATTGCCATAGCAATCCCAAAGATGTACTCGTGACGTTCACATTAATATTGACCAGATTTATTAGCGTTAATGTTAGTGCATTAAATAGCAAATGACTGAGTGGGGATTTGGCCTTTATTTTCAAGTGTTAGGCAACCTAATTTTAGGTTTGTGATTACACAGCAGAGACTGTGTATAGTGAAATGAGAATCAGCTTTGAATATTCACACTTTTTTTTTTCAGTTGATTTTCAATTGATTCTGCTTTCTTCACCTTTCATAAAACATGAAACTTGTATAAGGAAGCTTGGGTTCCTTGGGGGCACAGGGAGGCCTTCCGGTGGCGTTTCCAGTGGGTATGGGCACACGGGCAGACGCTGTGGGGCTTTGTTCTAGCAGACACAGCCAGCAGGGAGACGGTCAGGATGTCAGCTGGCTGAATGTTATCATACAGAGAAAGCAACTCTGTCATTGGAATCGCTTTAATTTCATTTCATTCCGTAATGGGAGCCTGGCATTAAATAATACGACATTGCGTATGTTCTAGCCACACAATTCAGTTCTGCTGGACCAAGCAAGGAGCCCAGTGGAAAAAATAGTTACAAGACTTTAACGGAACAGGAATGTGATTATTCCCTTCCTTATTTTCTCCCTTGATCATCTTCTTTCCCCATGTAAGCAGAGTGCTAACGATGTATAGAAAGCGGTGTGCTGATTTAACATATGAGAGTAGCAGATGCCTTCCCATTAAGGCACCTGTGACAGCGTTGCCCTTAGAACTAGCATTTAGAGAGCGTCTCCTCTGTCATTCTCTGCTTTTGGCCTTCGACAGCCTTTTCCTCCATTTACCTCTGAAAGTTTGGTGACGGAGCTGCACAGAAAACGCAGCCCTCCTGTGTGTGCGTTTACGTGTAGGCCTGCCAGCGAGCTCAGGGCAGGTGGCTGAGTGCAGCAGCGCAGCGCGGAAGATGAGTTCCCCCGTTTGCTGTGGGCCTTCCCTTACCGGTATTTACACTGCACTGAACGGATCCCATTTTAGAGATAACACAAAGGAGATGTCACTCTCTAGAGCAGTGCTTTTGCTTTGCTTAAACGCCCGCAGTGCCTTGCGGTAGCCGCCTTTAGAGCAGTTGGTAAGCACTGAACAGCACCTTTCCAGTTTCTTATTTCACCAGCAAATCCGTGCCAACGCGGTAAGAGCCCCTGCCTCTGAGCCGCAGCTGGGGCTGGTGGGTGGGTTTCGACTCACCTGACTTTAAGCGTCTGCACCGTGGGCTTCCGTCCACTGCAGCCACGTGTCTGTGAACTGATCAGAGCTCCCTGCCGCCCTGTGCTGGTGGCTCTGCCTGAAGGTCGGCTGCAGCCTGGCCGGGGCCGCGCTGCTGTAAGGGGAGCCTGGGCTGGGACGCCTGCCCAGCAGCACGGGGAGGCTGCATTCACTTGGGGTCACTGCTGCGGTAGGAGAGAAGTAGCGGAGAGATCAGCGTGCTGCCTTCTGGTTAGAGGGAGGGGACGGTAGTGGAAAAGGAGCTGCTGAACAGGGAGGTTCAGCGCTGTGAAAACAAGCAATATGACTAGCCCGGGGGTGAAATAATAGGGAAACAAGCAGCCTTTCTCTACAAAATAAAATTCCCAGCAAGACGATGCAGGAGGCTTTGCGCTTTGAAGTGTGTTAATTAACCTAGCCAGCAGACACCTGTTAACTTAATTAACTGTTACGGTTTCTGCAAACACAATGCCAAAGCAATTAACTAGCAGCTAGATGTGATTGCTAGCGATGGATTTGAGCATTACTTTTTGTGAAGTCAGACTTTGAGAAAACATGGAAATTATTTAGTTGTCTTTATTTAATTTATTGCTCCAGTAACGTGTACAGGACACAGTTCAGTAGCCCACGTGTAGTTTATATAAGGAAAAAACAAAAATGAAAAAGATGAATTAACAAAGCATGGTAATTTATAACCTTTAAATTGTATGGTGTCTAACTGAAGCGTGTAGGACTCGCTATAGGCATGTGTGGGTTGGTTTCTGATGTCTAAGCAGACTAAAGTTGTCCGTAATTATGAAGCCTCCCATCCCAAAGTGGTGGTTGTCACTCATGCAACTGTCTATCCTCAGAGCACAAAAACAGCGTCAGAACCCCCGTTAGCGCCTTCTGTTTCTGAAGAAGAGGATGAAGAAGATGAGGAAGAGGAAGATGACAATGAACCTCCGCCTGTTATCGCACCACGGCCTGAACATACAAAATCAGTAGGTCCCAGCTTTGGCTAGCACTGCGCGTGGTGCAATTCGGAGCCGCATGTCTCTGGTCAGGCAGCCCTCGCTGTTTGGGGATGGAGACCGAGGGCTGGAGACCTGCCACGGGCTGTTGCTTCACACAGGCTACTGGTGCCATCTGTTTTGAACTTAATTATTCGGTTAGGAGTTTCCTGTGATGCTGATTAAAACAGTGAATTTTATCGTGGTATCAGACAAGAGGCGGCGTTGTGTCTTTTTGTGCTGCTGGTGTAAAAGTGAACACGTGTGTCTGAAGCACCTCTGCAGGCTCACTGTCGGCAGTGAGAGAGCTGTCATCAGGTGCATTCACACCCGTGTAGGATGTCTAGGAGAAACCGTCCCCTGCAGCACCCATCCCTCTCCACAAACTGTGTAAGGAGCTAAGCAAACAGCTCAGGCTGCACTCTTACCTTCTATGTGACTGAAGTTTGGTGAGAGGAATCCTACACGGCTGTGCATTGTGAAGAGCAGGGGGAAGTCTGAAAGACTGGAATGCGGTTCCTGAAGGCTGCTTCTGAAAGCCTGAAGTAACTGATGAGAAGTCAGTTCAGAGACTTCTCTGACTTATGGTCAGAGGAGGGGGATGCTCTCCGCTTCTGTTCAGACACCTATCCCAACAGATTAGACCTGTCTTAGTGCTCATTATTGCAAAGCTATCACCTTCAGTGCCAAATTGGTGCCATCTCTGGAATATTTACCACAGTTCCAATGGAACGGTCATTTTGCTACCCATGTAAACAGGGGAGCAACAGGGAACAAGACTCTTGGGCCCTGGACACATCTATTCTGTATTCTGGCAATGCAGTAAATTAATAGCTTCAGTCATCTTCCAGGAAATAAACGAAAATTGAGAGCTGGCCATGAACTTGTATAAAACCAGCCTTCATTTCTCCTTATTCACTTTGAGAAGTGGAGAGTGAACGCAAACATTTTAAGCCCTGGATGTGGCAGGTAGCATCTCCCCAAGTGCCGGTGTTTGAAATATGATCTCAGGGGCATCTCTGCAAGCCACCTTTCTGACACAAAATATTTATTGTCACAGATCTACACACGCTCCGTAATCGAACCTGTCGCTGCACCAGCACCAGCTAAAGAAGCCACCACTCCCCAGCCCGAGAACTCGAACACAAACACTTTGTACAGAAACACAGACCGGCAGCGAAAAAAATCCAAGATGACGGATGAGGAGATCCTAGAGAAGCTGAGTACGTACTCTGTATTTCTTGCCTGATAAAGCAGTGCGCTGTGAGCGTATCTCAGGGTTACACGTACCAAACGCTCATCCTCAGCGTAGTGTCACAGGGTCTCGCAGCTCCTTACGCAAACTGTTACTGTGCTTAGGGGAAGGGAGGGAGCACTGGGTATTCCTTCTGCCTCTGAGGGCAACCCTGGCTGGGCTGGCTTTGCCTCAGCTTCTGTCTTTGCTAAAGGCAAAAGAAGAGATTATTGCTGCTTGAGCAGGCAGCTGTGGCCTAGTGAATGACCTAGTGACCTCAGCATGCTGATGCTCAAATTTAAAAGAATGTTTGGCTCCCTAAATTCTCTTAAATTCCTGATTTCTCCCCGGTAATCTGAGCCAAAATACTTCGCAGAAATGTTTGTTGTTGGTTTTTTGTTGTTTTTTTTT
>VXAV01005071.1:387680-402062 GCA_013399715.1 Alectura lathami | reverse complement strand
AATTGGTGTGAAGTTGAGCTTTAAATTGATGGGGCACTTTCAACAGTGTGATGATACAATTAGAAATGCATGTTTTCAATTAGTTACTGGAAAAGAATAATTACATCTTTGATTTTTTTAACCCTAGGGTTTGCCTTTGGAAACAATTCCTAGCATTAATCAGTCTCTCTCCTTTTGACAGCGTGCTGCCTTAGGACCAAATGTTACCAAAATCACTTTAGAGTGTTTTATAGCATGGAAGAGAAGAAAAAGACAAGAGAAAATTGATAAGGCTGAGCAAGACATGGAAAGGAGGAAAGCAGATTTCAAAGCTGGCAAAGCATTGGTGGTATGTGCTACCCTTCAATTCTTAATGTAAGAAGCAAGAGTAAATAAGTTCTGTAACAAGGTAGTTGGCCTGGAATTGTTGCTGTTCTTGCATTTTTCTTTCACAGCCCTATGAATTCTCTGAAATGATAACTTATATTTCTTCTTCTGCCAACAGATCAGCGGGCGTGAAGTATTTGAGTTCCGACCGGAGCTGGTTGATGCCGATGACGAAGAAGCAGATGACACTCGCTATACCCAAGGAACAGGAGAAGATGATGAGGTAAAGAACAGTATTGAATACTACTTCGAATTACATTTAAGTTTGAAAACCTTGATTTTTGGAAGGCTTACTCAAACTGAGAGCTCTTACGGTGCAATTAGTATGCTAGGTTCTTAACACTACTGAGGAATGTTTTCCCAATTTTGATGTCAAATGGAAGATGAAAAAAGTGTAGAAATTATGCAGAAATTAAAACTTCTATAGAAGAGTAGTTCACGTAGAATATCTTCGTGTACTTCTCAGGTGGAAGACCCTGTGTGCATCAACGACGTTGACCTGAGCCTGTATGTCCCGAAGGCTGTAGATGAGACTGGTATTACTGTGGCTAGTCCTGAGCGATTCAGCACCTACACTTCAATAGAAAAAGATGGTAAGTTCAATGTTCAGGCATCACTTTTAAGGAACGAACCAAAAAAGCAGGTAGAAACGGGTTCTTGATTTGCCAAAAAGCATAATTTGTATTTTTTAAAAAATATATAAACTACTGTCATGACAGTTGTAGTTACTGAAGACAACGCTTCTAGCAAATGCTGTGCGCTCCTTGTTTTTATTAGATCCAACTACTAAATAAAAGGCATTGTTTATGGTCGCTTTAGGAAAACCCCTGCAACACCTGTTTGTTTTAGCAGTTTCCCCTTTTCTTATTTAGTAAACAGCTGAATAATACCAAAAATCTAAGCTCTGCTTAATATTTTTCTAGCTTGCTTAGATGAACTTTTAATGTCTCTGAGCTAAGACTTACTGTACTTGGGAAATGTTTGACCCAGTTCCAAAAATAGGAGTTTGAATGATCTTTTTTCAACCTGTTCTAGTAATTGATGATCCAAACATTGCTATTAACTGGCTGTGTGCAATTTAGCCTATAGAAGTTCCCATGTGTAAATTGAAACTACTACATAAAAAGGTGATTAGTTGGAAAACTTGAGAGCCCGTTTAGCAGGACCATGAGCTAGTGATTTAAGAAACCCGTGACACTGAAATGTGTAAAAATTTTGTTTTCAGATAATAAATTAAGTGAAGCTTCTGGTGGTGAGATAAACAGCAGTGAGCAGAATGATTTAGAGGAAGATGATGATGGAGATGAGGAGTTGGAAAATGGAGTAATTGATGCAGTTCCGGTTGATGAAAATCTTTTTACTGGCGAGGACTTGGATGAACTAGAAGAAGAACTGAACACTCTTGATTTAGAAGAATGAATTAAAAAGCTGAAGTGGGAATTAAAATCGATGTGACAAAGAGCAAACAGACTACACTTTTTCTCCCTTTTGAATAGAATTCTTAAACAGGATGTTCATGGTTACCCAGCTGATTCTGATGGGCACGTCATATGCCGGGAATATTTTTCTTCAGTCTCATCTACTCCAGTCTTGACTATGATCACAGTAAAATATTCAGAGTAGCTCATAATTACCTGACAGCTGAATTTGCAGAGAATGAGGTTACGAATTTCACCTAAAAGTAGGAAGCGTAACTGCTTTGCCAGTATGCAGGTGTAAGTGGGCAAGTTGGTACCAGGTACAGTACAAAATCCAAGTAAATGTTCTTCACCAGAAATGCATTTTCAGTAGTGATTGTGTTGATTTAGGAACTGCCTGAAATGCTTTTAGGCAGTACACTGTTAACGGAGCTGATGCAGATAATGCTTCTTGAAGCGTTGATTAGCTTTATTTGATCAGCAGGTTACTGCGGATACGGATTGTGAACCGATGCATCATACAACACAGCGTGGTGCCCTCTGTTTGAAATGTTTTAAACCTTCCCACCGCCTTTTGCCAACAAAAATGTAAATAAAAACTATCAACTTCAAAAGACACGTGTTGATTTTTCTCTGTTAAGTTAGGATATTACAGCAAACTGTTAATAACTTCACTTTCTGTTACAATGATAAACACTTTCTCTCCAGTCCTGATAAGAAGTGATTGATGCTGGCTTAAGTTAAATCAGGGCTAACTGCAGTTAGTTTTTCTACACTTCATGCAGTGTGTAAAATTCAGCAGATGACTTTGTTTCCCTTCCAGGTCTCATCTCCCACCCATCCACTAACAGATTTAATCTGTGCTATACAACACCCGTTGCTGTTTGTCTCATGCTTTCCCTGCTGTGTTTGTACCTTAGCTAAGAATTTGAGCTCTGCAGAGCAGGGATGTTATGGTCTAACAGCCCCTTGTCGTACCTTCAGTTTTCTGTCAGAAACACCAAGCTGTGCAGTAGCAACACTCACCTCGAAGCACAGCACTGGATCTCGTTGTGTACCCTGCAGGGGGCAGTTATTGTGAGGTTTGAATTAAGTCAAGTTGCCCTTTTAAAAATTACTGAAACCTCACAATAAAGATTTCTGCGTAGCAGTGCTTTTCCCAGGGGGCTGTAGGCCTCCTTGTCATAGTACAAAGGATCTGTAACAGCACTGCTGTACTAATGATGCAGTTTGTATCACCTTCTTTCTAAAGTTTTTAAATTACTTCCTAAAGACTGTTAAGATTCATGGCATTGTTAGTGAGCTTACTTGAACTGCTTTGAGTGGTAATACGAGCTTTAATGGTTACTTTGGACACTACTGAATCAACTCTTGTATCTTTAATGCTATTTCTAAAATAGCTAACTTAGACATTTTTTGCCCTTTTGGGGATCTTTGTGGAATTTTTTTCTCCTATAGGAACAAGAAGCACTGTTCAGGAGAAAGAGGCCTACTGAAACTGACTTCTAAATGTAAGTGTTTAAGGAAAAGCTGCAATATTGGATAATAAATGTTCATTTCTGGAGAACTTTCTCTTGTGGCCATAAACAAAGAATGTTGACAGATTTCTGTGTTATACTGGCCAGAAATAAGCTATCTGGATATCAGAACACTTAAGAATGCAATTCATATTTGAATGTAAGATGCATAATTTTTCAAAGTTGTATATTTTAAATGGTAATAAAATATTCATAATTAAGAAAGAAAATGGCTATGTTTTGTCTTGGAGGCTGATACATTGTGTGCAATACTGATTTCTGTAATGCTTTTCTGCTTCACTGACCTAAAAAGGTTAGAGCTTCACAACTGCACCTATGTTGGTAGATATCCCATGGAGGGATGACAGGTGAACTCCTACTCATGTCAGCTAATAAAACATCAAGGTAACTGGGCACAGAGTGCTCTTTCAGGGTCTAAAGGGCTCAGCTGTGGTGCATTCAGCTGTGGTGCATAGCTCCTTTGTGCAAGTTTCATCTAAACACTAGGACAGCGGCCGTGCATAGTATCTTAAGTAGCTTGCATACCCATCAGCTGAAGAAAAATATATTTTTGGGCATTAAGTCTTGGCACAACTTCATGTGGTCAGGAAGCAGTGGTTTGCTGCCCCTTTCTGCGTTTTGCCTTTCTCAACTTACTCTTACACTTGGGGCATGCTTTTAAGGATTAGAAGCAATATGCTGTTCCTCGTTCCTTCTGCTCGAAGGTCAGCTTTAATGTAACAGGTTGAAAATCTCTCTTGTGAGTTCAAGAGCTAACTGGGAGTTTTGGTCATTAAATTCTCAAAGAAAAATGAGTGCAAAGGCCTTACTTAGGGTAGATGAACTGTAAATATCATGGAAATGAGCACTTGATGAAAATGCCTGAATGTTACCTACCAGTGAGTTGTTCCTACAGATGTGAGTTGCTTTTGGTTAATGTAAAGTGAATAACTTGCACTATAGATCCACTTACAGAAAAATGAGATGATCTGAATGCTAAAATAGCAGTATCTTCACTTCAGTGGCTTTTTAGGTCAAAAAAGCCAGGGCTGAGGTCAGGCCATGCAGGGTCATAGGCCAGGAAGGAAACACCTCTGAGGAACTTCACTTGTTCCTTGCAGCGTACACAGCCTGCACCACTGTGTGCAATCATCTTCCCCCCTCCCTGCCCTTAAACTTCACTGAAAATAAGGACTATGTGAGAGGTGCAGTGTAGCTGGGGCTTGGGTATTTCTTTGTGGAAATACACTGGTGTAGCATCTGGCCTTCACAGCACTTCTGTTACTGTACACTGGTCGCCCAGGTGGCCAAAACCAATTGAAAAGAAAACTGCAGAAAACCCATGCTTTTCCATGCTGGTTCCAAAGAGCAGTTTGCTGTTATGGAGGTGGAAATTTGTTGGCTTTAAACCTTAACGGATATGAAAGTTCCACTTCGGAAGTTCACACAAATTNATTAGCCAATTAAAGGTGTTAAATTTGTGTGAACTTCCGAAGTGGAAATTTGTTGGCTTTAAACCTTAACGGATATGAAAGTTCCACTTCGGAAGTTCACACAAATTTAACACCTTTAATTGGCTAATATTGTCATAGGACTTTTGAGAGGTGTATAATTTTAAAAATTGCTTACCTGTGCTGTTACTCCAAGAGCTTCCTACTTGTTTTAGAATGCACATTGTTGGTAAATGCCTGGAAAAAAATGGAGAAAAAATTAATGTGAAGGCTGACCTCAACTACTATATGATCTACTAATTGTCTGCAGTGGAAATGTTGCCATTTCTTACTGGACAACATTCCTCAGCTGTACTTTATCAAGGGAAGGTTTAACGTTTGTTGGAGCTGTGGTACTTTGCTTGAGAATTCAGCACTGTCATATTAACTTGTTTTTATTTCACAAATGTTTGGTATAGAAAGAACTTGCACATAAAAATTCATATATTTTAAGAATACTTTCAGAATTCTTTAGATGTGTGGAATAACAATTGTCAAAAAAGTATATCTTGGATGTTCTGAATGCTGATTTCTATCTACTTTGCAATGTTAGTGCCCCTTAAAAAAAGAAGAAAATCACCCAAATGCAATAAGCAATGCAAGTTTAAGTTTTCTTTAAGCATCCTTACCTTGCAAGTAACACACTTGGGAGCTGCATAACTATTATTCTTGTGCTGCTTTGGAATATCTTAATGAAACTGTAAGATCTTTGGTTTAGTCAATCATTCCTACAAAGTTAGATCTATCTTTCCCTCACAGTTTAATTATTACAGCTATAGGGTGAGAGAATGCGATGGCTCTTATACAGCCGTATCTCACATGCTCCTCAATGGCTTTCTCTTTCTGTATGTGTCCTGTTTCTCTCTGTTCTCCCCTTCAAATCACTACACATTTTTAGCATCTTCTGGAAAGCCAGCATTTCCAGAATGTACTGCATCTTGTTTGGAACGTGACTCCTGTTGCTCGAGTTACTAGATCTCCGGGGAAGTGCTCAGCGGAAGCCATAGCCTGTGCTTTCTTTGCTTTGACTTGATGCCNTTGTTTAAAAAAAAAAAAAAAAAAAAAAAAGCATTTTCTGATGTATTTCAGTCTTGAAGAGCACAATCTCTGACTGCATTTCTGTGCTGGGAAGAAATTTTTACAGAATTAGAAACTTCACCTCTCCAGTGGTGCTGGAGCCTTTGCTACAAATGGGCCTTAATTGGCAAGACCTTTAGTGGAGCAAATAGCTTTTGTTCCCGGCGATGTGCCGGATGTGCTTTATGTGGCTATGATCCCACTAAATGCTTTTTACAGTGATACCTGCAAATCACCTTTCTCTTGTCCTTCATGATACTATTAGAGGCTTAGAAGTGACCTTGGCTTAGTTCTGTCACTTGTGGTTTTTGTCTTTCAATAGATTCTCTGTCTTTGTACAGAGAGTGGCTATTGCTGGTGTTAGCAATAAGGCCAAGATGTTTTATTCATTTGTGATGTGATAGCCCTAATATTTGAACACAATGGGCTCCTTCATAACGCATCATGGAAATGAATGGCAAAAATAATCAGGTCTTTCAATGATACGAACCAGCGTTTCTTTGCTGTTTAGTGTAAGAGGCTTCAGAGGTGATCTTCATTTTAGGTTTGTGACTGAAAACTCTTAAGCATTTAAGATTTTGGACATAAATTTGGACATAAGTTTGAGAAAGGCTGGCATAAAACTAAAGAAATGTTCCCAGGCTATACCTAATCAGGCTTGAGAAGTGTGAGATGAACTCCTGAATTAAAGCAAGATACAATGGAAAATGAAGTATCACAACTTTCCTTTCAACAGATCCTAAATTTCTACATTAAACACAAGGAAAGGCACAAACATTTATGAAGGGCAGAGATGAGCAAATTACTGTCAAGAGTTCACAAGGCAAAATAACGTTCTTTATACGGTAAACAATGAAGGAAACACATTCTGCCAATGCTACATCCTTGGACCTGTGTGGGAATTAAACCATACTCTCACTGTGTAACATGGTTGCAAAGCATCTTCTGTAGCTGTAGGAAATCAGTTAACACCTTCTAGTTCTCCAGTGCCTAATGATACGTAACAGACTTGCTGTTCTAGCGCTTTTGGTCCGGTTGGTGCCTCATCTCCATTCCTGTTTTATCCCTTGGTTTATGTCCTGACACTGAGGCTGACGCTTCTGAGCTCAGAACACTGCCCGCAAAGATTGGATGCAAGATATTACGCTAGCTGGGTATCCGTGTGACAATACAAATCCATTGTCATCTCTCAGTTGAAGATTTCTGCTAATCTTGGAATTGTTTAACATTTCAAGTGCTGTAGTTGTCATGGGGGGGGGGAACAGAGGAACTGACCTCTCCACTTAAGAATTCCATGGCTGCAACTTAATGCCTCCTTAAAATCTTAGACATGAATCAGATAATAGCCAAGTTTCCAGACAAGGAAGCTTTAATCTTCCCTCCTCACCACCTTTCTCTGTTGTCTTCTCTCCCTTCCAAGTATAAACATGCCATAGCAGAGGTTGTTGTGCCTGACCTCCGCTCTGCACAGACGGGCTGAGTGACGGCTGCGTTCTGGCTGCTTCGCGGGCGTGCGGCAGAGCCTGTATTGCCCAGCGGTGTGCTCTCCTGATGTTATCTGGGGTTTTGTTGATGGAATGGAGAGAAGGATTAGTGAAGTTAGTCAAAAAGGACGTAAAAAGACATTTTCTCTTTAAATGTATGCCAGATGAGTCAAAATGATGAGAGGGAATAAGCTATAAGGGGTCAAGATGAGTTTATTTAACCACAGCCACCTCAACTCTGGGAACCTATTTCCTTCCATAAGAAGGCAGTGGTCTGTGTCAGTAGCACCAGCTCTACATCCATCTTCGCAATCTTTTTCTGTCAATACAGAAAGTCTGTGTTCTACGAAGAGTGATTCTGTGCTTTGTGTCGCACACAGGAAATACGAAGTTACAGTCTGGCACAATATTTGCTATAAATAGATGGATGCACGTTCTTTATACGTATGGGAGGCAGGAGGAAGTGGAACAAGAACCCATAGATGGTAAAAACGAAAAGGCTTTTAAATGCGCTCTTTATTCACTGCACAGAAATGTCTGCATATTCTATCACTAGTAACTTGTCAGCATTAGCTGGTAAAATTCTCTTGATAGGAACAGAAAAATATATATATATATATGTACATTCCAGGAATTCTTTCCCCAGCAGCACCCAACTAGGACCCTATTGGAATGAACTCCTGGCAATTGCAGGCTGATGCCTTAAAAGCAAACACCAAAGATTTAAAGAAAATAAAGAGCAGCAACAACAACAAACAGAAAAACCAACAGCTATTATAATCTTTAGAGACCTGGTTCAGTATTGATCTATTTTTTTCAGTTTTCGTTCTTTCACTTAAGTATGTATTTATTCTCTAACTCAGCGGAGTTGCCGAGTATAACATTTTGTAGACAATGACATCCTCTGGTTTAATTTAGGTCAATATTCAATATATTGGGTATAGAGGACCAAAATATAATGACTTTCAAAGCAAGGGTGAATTTGGATTCTCTGTTTTGGGAGAAGGAAGGTTTGGGTTTTTGGGTTCTCTTTGGATAGGAAAGGGGGAAGAAGTTTAAACTCTGGGAACTTCTGTAAGATGTTGACATGTTTCCTGAAGCTGAGAGGCAGGAGCTGATGGATGGGCTCATTTATCCATGGCCCAGGATGCCTGGGCTCAGACACGTGAAATACTTTCTAAGAGGAAGAGAAACATCTTTTCCCATGTCAGTGTATCCTACTGCAATCTTTTAGTGCTTTTGTGTTGGAGTGTGAAAGAGAATTCAGAACAACAGGTTTAGTTAGAGAATTTCTGAAGAGTTAACACATCATACTATGCCTTTCCTAACAACTAGAAAGGAACTCAGCTCCACCTCACTCACCTTTTAATCTAGTTTTTCTGCACATCATTATTATTATTGTGCCATATACTACTTCAGTGCATTTAAAATCTGAACTCATTGCTCAGCATAGGGAAGTCTGAAGATATTTCTTATTTCAGATTGCTAACTAAGGTATTCTTCAGAAGTTTTTAACTTAGTTTTGTTCCAAATCCTTTGACAAGAGTGTACAAGTGTCCCTGTAGTAAAGAAGCATCAGAGGACTGATGGTTCAAGACCAGATGTGGAATTAATTTTCTGCAGCACTTCATACAAAAGCAAAGATGGCAACTCTTGGATAAAGAACTTTCTTAGGTTACTTCAAAAATGCATAACCACAAAATATTAGATAAAATCAGTGGAAAAAAATCTCTAGAACTAGAGGATAGAAAGAAAAAGTCTGTCTCACTTTTGCTAAATATAAGATTCTTTACACTACTGACAGGAATGACATTATCTTTGTGAGAGGAAACAGTGATCTCTGGTATTTCTGTTTAACCAGAAGCAGACAAGAAGGTTAGAAAGCTGAAAAATGCTTCATCTCCTAGAAATTGTCCATAAATGGAAATCTCATAGAAAGTGACCCCTGTCTTTTGTGCCTATGGATCAGGGCTGCAGGAAGTTTTCTGTTTCTCCAGATTTCTGCCAGATATAGCTGCTTTGTAAGGAACTGAGTGTGAGTTGTGTGAGTTGCAGTAATACCTTTTCTCTGGTTGATAGTCACGTTTTGTAAATGCAAAAAAAAAAAACGGAGTAAAATTCATCGAATAGAATGAGCAATATACCTTCTCTGGGAAGAAAAAAAAAATAATAATAACAAAAAAAAAAAAAACACTAGAAGAGAAAGTGATGGGGAGATTGCAGAGATGGCCATTTGTGCCTGCTGCACGCAGACCAGCTCTGCAGGATGGAAGCAGAAGGGGGGTTAGGGAGAAGTGCAGCTGTAACGTGATGAGGGTCTGCCTATACAGAGCTGACATGATGGTGGCTGGAGCTTTTCGTATACTGAGCTACATCAGTGCTGTGTGACTGCAGCCATTTACCTCAGGTAGGAGAAGCGGGAGTAGAGAAACGTCCTTTATACATAACATGCATGTTCCATGCAAGATGAAGGAGCAAGGCCTGTAATTTCACTATTTCCTGTTGCTTATTCTCTCATTCTGCTCCAGAAGCAGGAAGCCAACTCCATTAAGCTCTCTAGATAAGGAAATTCTTCCCATTCTGTTCTGGAAAGCGGTGCTGAGACCTTTCCCAGACATGAGAGAACCCTACTTCTCCCTGCCAGGTTGGCTGGAGGTCGGTGTGGTGGCTTTCCTTATCCCGGAATGGAATGGGGCTGTATTTACCTCCATTTATCTCTTCTGTATCTGATACATGCACAGATATTGTAAAGACATTTTCATTGAGATTGCATGTAGAATTCTACAGAAGGTTGTTTTTTTCCTTATCAGCTGTACATTATTCCATTACTTCCTGTTGATCCCTTTCTCTGGAGTATTTAAAAAAAATACTATTTTTTTTTAAAAATACTAGTATTTTTAAAAAATACCCTTTAAAAAGACATTCAAGTCTTATCCAAACAGGATAAATCTGTTTGTTAGAGCTGCAGAAGTGTTCTGTAAAACAAAAGCTGAGAAAGATCTGATTTATAATGCTGTTTTTGTCAGATTGAAGAGGTATGAATCCCTTTGTAAATCAAGCAGAGCTGTCTCTGAACTTGGTGGTATGAAATCCCAATGTATAAAAACTCCCGGTGAGTTACCAGCATTGTGTAAAACACGCAGGGGATGGAGGCAAGACGTTGACTCACACTGAGGTAATACGGCTATCAGTGCTGAGACAACCAGAACACAGCCTTGGTACGACTCACTTCCTTTCTAACTGGAAGAGTTCAAACTCTGCACTGAGAGTTGTTCACCAGCTAGGAACTGCTTTTACAAACAGTTAGACTCTCATTGTCCAAAAGGAAACTTGGCATTACAGCTCCTGGCTAAGGCCAGCTTTTGTGTAACTGCTGAATGAGGTTTTGCTGATCTGGTGACTTGCTGGTCGAACTACAGCAACTCCAGCTTACAACACAGCCTCAGTGGTTTCGCCATGCTCCTCACCCAGTAGTGCTTCCGTGGTTTGTAGGTTTCATGGAATTTCAAGAAAATAAACATTAACGATGAATATTAGACAAAAATAGAAATAAAAGGCCCCAAATGACCAAAATGGAATAATATGTAAAGTCCATTTTCAGTCAAGCTAGTCTTGCTTTCTACTGCTTTGTTAGAAACTGAGTTGCTTCTTAAAGATCTGTTGGGGACAGTTAAGCCACCCCACAAGTGTCTGGGTGGCAAAAGAGCAGAATACATACTGAAGCTCTCATGTGGTTGAAGGCTTTTCTGGCAGCCTAATAGTAGTATCAACGAACAGATCAGTGGCAAACCTTTCTGTGTCCCAGACATTAACACTACTGCTGCCATAAAGCATTGGATCTGCTAAGACACTGCGGCTTAACGCTTACATACAAAACATCTTGCTGAGCCTTTTAATCAGAACCACTGTGTCTTGCACATTCACAACTTCTACTGAATTGTAGGAGTTTGCCTGTTTCTTGCTGATGACTGTAATGTCGTGAGATGGAAAGACAGGGTTACAAAGAAAAAATATTCTGAAATACCCCATCCATATTACAGGCTAAAAACTAAGGAATAGGAGAAAAATAAAAAAAAATAAAAAATGCCTGTTCTCCAAAAGTGCCTGGCACTTTGCAAAGCCTTACTGAGCTGTGTTAATAACCTGTTGCGTAAGTAAAAGCTAACAAGATCAGCACCTTGCTGTCCCTGTTCTGCCCAGTTCTCAGTGGTTAATTTTCATCACTGAATACATCAGTAGACTGCGAATTGAAAACTATAGAGTTATCAGGAGAGTAAACATACAGGCATATAATTCACTTGTTTAGGGTGTGTAATATGATCCTAGTAGCTGATTGTCTGAGAACTAAACAAGCCAGCAAGGGAGAATGACACATGGACTGAAAGGCTGTTTTCCTGCTTAAATCAACAACCAAGTCTGTCTGAGGCTGACCATGATTCTGTCAGACAAAACTCAATGCAAGCAATACACTCAATCACTCGGTCTTTTCTGCAGCAGAAAATGCTTCCTCTATTTTACAGCAGGATACGCTTTGATCAGAAGTGCCACCCAGGCCCACACATTTCTGTTTTCCCGTGCTGGGGCTGGGGGCGGGAGCATCAGCGGCGATGCGGCAGCTCCCACGGGCCCCGCACCCAGCCCAGACAGCCGTGACTCTGCTTCCGCTGCCGGCTGGTGACTCAGCTCGGCGGGACAGCAGCAGGGCACGCGGGGCTGAGTCAGGGACAGGGCAGGAGGCTTCGCCTGCCCCAGCCCCAGTGATCGGAGCGGGCAGGTAGGCACGAAAAAGCAATGATCCTCTCGAGGAGAGGAAACAGCTTGCCGAAGGTATCCCCAGGGATGAGCAACCCCTGATGTATGTCAGGTCTGAAATACTCCTCTGGCCTTTCGCTTAGCAATGCACTGACAATGCCCAGCGGCACCGCACAGCCGGTCCTTAGGAAGCAAAAATTGACCATTTGGTAAAACAGACCTAATATCTTAAAAATAAGTTGCCCTTCACTGTTTGTGTAACGTTGCAAAGGTATTCAGAGAAAATAAATCCCACTTTGCCAAAACTACTGACTTACATAAAGTACTTTATGTCTTTAGTTTATTGCTGCGTGTATTTGCTGTAGTTTGGGAACTTAGTAACGCATACGAAGTTTTGCTTCCATGAGGTCTGTAGTGTAACAGACTGGTCACTAAACAATGTAAGTTATTGGTGTTAATGATTTTTTCCTATAAAGTGGCAACAAAGTTAGGAAAACTACCAACAAGTATCAAGTCTGGGAATAGGAACTCTCCTATTTTTATAGAATTATGTTTTCGTTTGGCTTCCTTGAAGAACTACTGTGATAACTTGGTAGTAAGAACACATGACTGGAACACAGAATTACCTGGCTCTTCTTTCTGGCTCTGCTTTGGTTACACTTGAACAAACCACGTACCGCATCCTCGTGCTGCTGTTTCTCAGGCTGCCATACACCTTACTGCAGACAGCGAAGATGTGAGAATGAATGCATGGAAATGTTTGTTGTCTCTTTTTTTCTTCTTTTCAGGCCATGAGATTGGTGAAAAACCTGCATAAAAATAGATATATACATAGTTTTTGATGAGCTATGTATTATTTACTGTTTTACAGTGAGATTGCTGTGCTGCACAAGTGGACACTTCAACAGGTCTTACCAAGACTCCACGTATGTTTCTAAATGGGAAGAAACAGTTAAGACACAAAACATTTTTAAAATGGAAAAATCTAAATTGAAAACTAGCGTCAGCCTTGTCAAATTCTCCCATGTACAATACTGCTCACGTACGCTACATTCAGGATTGCAGACTTTTAAAAGGTTGCCATTACTCAGTCTTTTTCTCTTAGTTTATTTTGTTTCTTTAAATTTATTTTTTTTATCTTTATTTTTTTAAGGATTACTTTATTTAGCTTGCATATTAACATAAAATCTGACTGTATTAAGATGTAACAGTATCAAAGCTTTTTATTTAAATCAACTTCCTCTATTTGACGAAAAGTTGCACTTATCACCCACACTCAATTTTCAGTTTTTCCCCTTGAAATCCTTCACAGATGACGCGTTCTTTCTTTTACATGTATGCCTAAATATTGTGGTGTCAGTGCATGTAGACTGATTGGACATTACTAAGAACAAGGTGGTGACAGGAAACTCATACTAATTTTGAAATGTGATGCATTACGTAGTTGGTGACAAAACACACTTTTTTTTTTTTTTTTTTTTTTTTTTTTTTGGTGAGAGGTCCTTGAGTCCTTTGGGAAGGGTGAATCTTGGGAAGGTAAACAAAAAGACCATACTGGATGGTGCTGGCGCAATGTTGTAAGATACCACTTTGACTGCATTGAATGAGGCTGATTACATCAAAACTTAGGAATGCTTACTGATTACAAAATCCTGTTTCTTTTGTTCAGTAGGCTAACGAGCAGTTCCTTTACAAACATCACGCATCTGACTTTGAAGCTGCCTACCAGCGTTCCTGTCTCTTTTCTGCCATTCACTTTTTGATGATGATTGCTGCCCACTGAAAACATTTTCAGTACGCGGCTGCTGACTTTGCTCCCCCTGAATCTTGCTAGCTCGACCTGCGGCACTCGACGTGCACAAGAGGGCCTGCACAAGTTCCCCCTACGTACTGCGAAGCGAAACGACCTCTGGCCGAATGAAGTCCAAAATACCATCAGTGGTTCCCAGAACGCCGGGGAGAGCTCCCCCAGCCCTTCGGAAGCACGCCCAACCCCGGCCCGACGCCCGCGGTGCTAGCTCCCTCTCCGCGCGAGCAGGGCACGCCTCATCTGCTGCCGTCCGGCCCTGCACCTGCCTTCCGCAGGCCTCAGCACCACCTCTCCCACCTGACCTGCTCCCTAGGGGTTTTGCTTGTAGATTTCCACGTCTTTCCGCGTTTATTTCTCCAGAGACTTTTCCAGCGCTCCCTGACTCGGCCCCTCGTGGCCCTCCTGAGGACCTGCACGCCTCCCGGCGAGGGGGGCGGGGGAGGGAGCGCCGGGACCAGGCCGCGGCCC
>VXAV01005071.1:334279-345865 GCA_013399715.1 Alectura lathami | reverse complement strand
AGTACTGCAAAGCTTAACTAGGCCAGAAGGAGGGAAATCTGACTAGTTCTGTTATTTTCATGACCTCATAACTGACCTTTCAGGTTTACAAATATCTCAAGTTAAGAATCGCTTATTGTTTGGGTTTTCTTGGTGTATCCTAGATTTCTGCTTCTAAAGATGATGATAAGAATGAAACACTTAGCAGGGAAGATAATCACAATCATCGTGTCAGTCGAAGAGATATAACTGCAATTGAAGGAGATGTGCAAACCTTGGTAAGCTTTCAACATTGATATGTCCATAGTACGTTGTTTTTTTAATCGAGAGATGAAAGCTCCATGAGACAAAGAATCACTTTAGAAAATGTGTTAGAACTTGTTCTGTGTTTTAAAGGGTAACAGATAAAAAAAAAAAAAAAAAAAAAGTCACATGCTCTGAAACTGTATGTTGGGTTTTGTTTGTGTTTATTTTTCCCCAATGTGTACTTTTTTCTCAGTGTAGTTAGCGAGTGATATGTGTGCCTGTAGCTTTGAGCTGTTGTAAGCTGTATTTTGTTCTGCTCTCTTCTTGAACTACTGATGGGTTTCACATCAATGTTATCTTCAGAATTTTAATGGAAATGTGGTTGAGAAATGTCACTTAAACTTCTGAAGTCTTAAGTATTGCTTAGAGATTAGGTCAGTCAGCGAAGCTGGAAGAGTTCTGTGGAATGCAACCAATTGTATTTCGTTGGGTGCAGTTAAATGCCATGAGTTTTCCTATCAAAACACATGTGGAGGATGACAATATGAATTGATCAAAAATGCCCTCCAGCCTGTAGATTTTTTTTTTTTCAGATGCATGTAAATAAAGAGCATAGCTTAAAGCTATTGGCAGCTGTTTCAGCTTTGAGATCCAAAAACCTACAATTGGCTAAAATAGCATTTTTCTGAATATGAACTTATTGAATACTTTAAGTAATTATTTAATATTGGGGTTACTTAGGATACTTAAATAGCTAATGGTGCTTTGCCTAGAAAATAGAATAATAAACTATGTATATATTTAATGTCATTAAAAACTTGTCAAATGTTTTCATCTTTGGGATATCATTCCTACTTTTTGTGCAGGGCTGTGGAAATGCTGACTGTTTAAAGATAGTCTGCCATGTTGGCCACCTGGAGAGGGGAAAGAGTGCAATATTGTATTTAAAGTCGCGCCTTTGGACCCAAACTTTCATGAATGTGAGTGATTGGGTATGGTATGTCCCTGCTTCTGAAACATAACAAGTGATTACATCCGTATACAATACTACTTTTGCTTTTCTTACACAGAAAGAAAATCAGAATCACTCCTATTCTCTCAAGTCATCTGCTTCATTCAATGTTATAGAGTTCCCTTATAAGAACCTTTCCTTTGAGGATATCCAGAATTCTACAGTAGTAAGTCATTTACATCCCTCTTAAGTTAACAAAAAAAAATCATTTTGAATTTAATACAGAAAGAATGATTGTTAAATAGGTGTTTGTGGCTTGGTTTAATTCTAATTTTATCAAATACTGGATTCATATATTACTTTCAGTTACACACAATTGAGTCTAGTTTTAGCACAAAATATTTTGTTTTAGAGTTCACAGTATTTGTAGCTTTAAGGAGTTAACTGGAAAATGAAAAATGGAAGTGATGGTGAACAGTCTTAGCACTGTTGTCAATATCAGTGTTGTTAGAGAAATATTTGATTTGGAAAATTGTGCTACTGTAGTAGCACTTCTGATTCTGAATGACGGTCCCTGATTATATTACATAATGTGTGCGGAACTAAAGACCATCTGTGCTCTTGGGAGGTTTGCAGAGAAAGGAGACGAGGTGCAAACAGAGAGGAAGACATGGGTCACTCCATTTGGCTGCCAAATTAAGTTTTTGGTAGGCATTAGACCATAAAAGACCTTAAAAGAGGCTGAAAAAGGACGATGATTGGTTAGTTTGGAATATAGACTCCAATGACTATTATTAGCTGCTTTTTTATCTCCTTAACCTTGTGGAGTTGAATCCCCCCTGCCTTTTCAAGGGAAAAAAAAAAAAAAAAAAAAAAAAAAAAAAAAGGCCNAAAAAAAAAAAAAAAAAAAAAAAAAAAAAGGAAAGCGCTGACTTATTTTTCTCTAATTTTCAAACACTTCAAAAATCCTCCACTTGTACTGAATATCACCAAACGTTATAGAATGCATGTTGCCATGGTATCACTGACTGAAGAAAAAAAAAACAACCCTCCTGAAAATCCAATTAGATTTGGGTCAGTGAAGCCCTCATGTCACTATTAATCTACAGATGCTTACTCACACTAGAAAGAAAAATGAATTTGTGCTGGATTAAGATTATTTTAAATACTATAGAATCAAGATATGCACTACTTAAAATGCATGAATGAACTCACAATTTCACTGTGCAAAATGTGTTCTATTGTGTTTTTCTACAAGGTTACAACAAATATTACATGGGGCATTCAACCACAGCCTATGCCTGTGCCAGTGTGGGTTATAATTTTGGCTGTCCTAGCAGGATTATTGCTCTTGGCTGTTCTAGTGCTCGTCATGTACAGGGTAAGTACTGTATTGTTTGGTTTTGGGTTGTTTTCTTCTCTCTACTAGATGTATTTTTTCAAAANGTTAGCTGTAAGAACTTTTTAGCTTTGTCAGGAAGAAGTTGAATAAAAGAGGATGTCTGTGATTGTGCTGAAATACTCAGTTGAATTTTTACAGCTGGTATTTATTGGCCTTACAGGTCAAAAATCAAGTAAAAGTGAGTGAGCAAAGGAAAAAAATAACTGATCAGTTAAAATCTGATCAAGAAGCAGAGAGAAAGTGTGTGTGTGTATTTTAAAACCACCCAGTTCAATTTCTTTATTGTTTTCTGAAATACAGATGGGCTTTTTCAAACGTGTGAGACCACCTCAAGAAGAACAAGAAAGAGAACAGCTGCAACCACACGAAAACGGGGAAGGAACATCAGAAGCTTAAGCAGAGTTTTATCTGTAAGACATTCTGAAAATTTAAAATGCCTACATCTTAGTTACAAATACTGGTTTCCCCCTAAAGAAAAAAACACTGTTGACTGCAAGGCTGCTAGTCTCAGAAGCTTTGTAAGAGCAATGCATTTAAATCCTCCTTTTTGTATTAATCATGTCCACACATGTGACTAATGTCTGCACTGATTTGTATGTGAAAAACGTTAAGTAAAATGTAGTGCTATGACTTCAATGATTGGGATGCAGGAGACATCTTTCTGAATTAACAGTCCAACATTACACAAATTACTACACAGGCTCCATTTATACAGTTGAAGCCAACAGCTTCCACAGATACTTGAAAGATTACGTCTTGTTTCAATATGTACTTCTTTCTGTACACTACACTTTGCTTCCTAGCTCTTGAAAGCTCGTTGCACAGAAATGACCACAGCTTGTTTCATAAAAATGAAGAATATTCCTTGACTCATTAACTCTGCTGATGATTTTCCTCTTGCTTCAAAAATACAAGAGATCATGCAGTGGAATCACTGACATCTGATACACATTGCCTACTCCTGTTTCCCTTCCTGTAGAGTCATTCGCCTTGTTATAGATAACTTTCGCCAGGCCCTAGGTCCCTTACTGAAGGGGCTGAGCTTACACCATGGAAGGGGAGAGGCCGAGAGTTGGGACTCATGTACTTTCTATGGGACCTAGTGAAAAGATTCAGGGCAAGATTCAAAGACTGTGCTGTGTATTTCTGTGAAGTGGGATCCATGTGTCCCACAGAATTCTTGGCAGCATGGATCNTGTTGAACCACGGCTTCCCACAGACATGTCTGATGAGAAAAAACAATGTCCAAAGATCAAACCTCCACGGGGTTTGCAGTTTGAATCTGTATCTTACTTAGGCTGAATTTCAGTTTCTGACGAAGCAATGGAGGTTTGTTACCTGAGAGATGGTTTACTTGATGCACCCTGGAGAAGCTGTTAATAATTCTCACATTCCATGGCTGACTACATCCAAGTGCAGGATAGAGTGACACAGGGACTGTTTAAACTATGCTATCTGCCAGCCAAATGTGTCTAGATTACACTAGTATTTTAGCCCCACTCTCACCTGCCCTAAGAGCATAGTGAGCTTGTCAAATGAAGCAGAGGATAGCTGGCCATGTTGAAAGGGTTTGAAAAGAGAAGAGCGAGTTGGCTTGTTTCTATTCATCCAGTCATTGTACATTTCATTCTGTTCAATCCATTTCATTGCCAGAAGAGACACTAACTATTTTATTTCATTGCTGGTTTATACCCGTACAAAAACTTGAGTGCATTCAAAACGTTGTTCTTAGCTTCCTTCCGTCAGTACTGGCCTAGTAAAATGAAGTCTTAGGTACTTAGGAGAGCACACAGACATTGTCCATCTGCATTTCAAAAGTGCAAACTAGGCAGTTATTTGGCTTGCATGTGTAGCTCTGTTGCACACATCTCAGAGCCGACATACTAAACTAGTACAAAGATGCCTCATATGATATTGGTTTATTCTCTATTCTGAAAAGGAATGCAGCCATACACAGAAAGAAACATTCCTACTCTAATTATACCAATGTGATTCCTATGTAAACAAGCTCTTAGAGGGATGAAAACATGCTTTGTTTTCTATCCTGTAGTTTCTATTCAAAGCTGCATCTCTCCCGTAAATACTGCAATGCCTGGTTAACCTAGAATTATCTGAAATGAACGGTTTGATTTAACTCTCATTTTTGCATCCTTTCTGAGATGCAACAATGAAAGCTATCTGTGGATTTTAAGTCCATTCTCAGTCACTAGAACACGACAGCATTTTAGTCATTAAGGAAGACAGCAGAAAGGCTGTGGGGGCCAGTTTGTATACCACATCTTGGCTTGCATATTTATCCCTTTACATGTTTTTATTTTAGACAAGTTGTTTAGATCTAATTAGTTTATTTGAGAGAATATAGGACAAAAATCTTGTTTCACTGAATTTTCCAGGTCTTGAGTGTGACCACTGTCTGTCTTCTGCCTTTACTTCTAGTATTGTTACAAGTAATATAGTAAGGAATTGAGAGTCAGGCTTTGATTGTGGCCTCAAAACGTGACCTTTACGAAACATGATTTCAGTTACTTACACAGGCTTCTAGCTCCTACACCTCATCAATTTATTATCTATGTGCAAGAAGATTGTTTTTAACCAGTCTTACTCTTAGTAGGTTAAGAGGTTTAAGGGATGGCCAGACAGATCCATAGCTGTAGTTCTTATGTATGCTTCTTCCTTACATGTACACACCGGGTTGACTTGAAATTTATTAGACTACTTGCATGTCTAGGCATCACAAGGAGATGAGGGGGAAAAAAAAAAACAAACAAAAAAAACACCTTGGTCAAGATCTCTTCAGCTGATGTGGAAGGGATATTATAGCCCTGTTAATGTCAGTGCTAACTGCATCCTGATTTTACTGTGGCAACTGGAAACTCATTTTGCTGTTTTTCAGGATGAAGCGGTTCATTTTATTCGTACATCTACTGTAGCTATGGAAAGTTTCTTCCATTTACTGAAGTTACATAAAAGACTTATTTAAGTGATTTTCTTACATTCTAGTTGAGAATAAAAGCAAATAGTTGCTTTTCCCATGTCCACTAATTTTCAGTTTGTTTGGTTCAGAAAAGGATTGTAGCCTATGTAAGTGGAGTATACAGCTAACATGGTGAACGTAGATAGACGGCACACCCCAAACCCAATTTAAAGTAACATTATTGTTTCAGGGAGATTCTGAACTGAATGCATTTCTGAAGGGATGTGCAAGAAATCTTTTTTACATTCTAGATTTGGCAGTAAGATTACAGAAAACATATATGCACTTGTGTCACTATAAATTTTATAGTGGCTTACAGGCATTGACGTATTCTTATAGCAAATATTCTAGAGCGATATTAAAGCTTTTAAATAAACCTTAATGTATTATGGAATGAAATAAATGCCCTTGAGTCAAAACTGATGCACATAAGATGCATACTGCAAGCATTAAAAAAAAAATACAAATACAGTAACAGACAATTGACTTGGTCTTTTTTTGAGAGAGTTATGTTTCAGAAGCATAATTTTTATGTATATAAAATCAGCAACTATGTAATTGTTTAGCCAATGAAACCATTTTAAAGTGCTATATCTTTTATAATGAAATATGAAATTCTATAACTGCTCCAGTTTGCAATAATTGGAGCATCTCATGATGCTTATTAAAGTGATTTATATTAAAAAACGCATAATCTCTAGCAGTATATTTGACAATGTTTAGAAAATGTAAAGAGAAGAACCTAATTTATAGGTAGTTTATTTCAAGAAACACTATCAAATTGTGGAGATAGCTTTCGTTTAAGCAAGACTACAAAGTCAAACATGGGATACATTTATCAACATAAGTTGAGATCTTTGAGAAATGTTGACAGATGTAAGTACCAAGTTTATAATTTTATTTGTCCTATTTTTGTGTTTTAAATTTTGATTCATGTGTGGATCTTGGATTCACATAATGCTTGTGAAACTCTAAGAAAGTTTATTATACGTGTACTTTCTTTATAAAACATGTATTCTAACTGAAGACTTCAATATCTAGGTGTTTCTAAATTTGTGTCCATGGTTAAATAGTCATTTAGCTAAACTCTCATGGGTATTTTAGCAGTACTGTAGCTACAAACAGCATGTTCTTGGCCCTTTAAACGATTTGTGTTGCCCTTAGATTTTGTGCAACATTAAGGTCTGCCAATGGTTATCCATAGGCCCTGCAGTATTTTTCCCCACACTCTCACAAATAGCCATGGAGCAGCATTACCCTGGTGAAAATCTAGTCAGTTTTTACCTTCGGTCTAGGCTAGGACCAATTCCACAGTGTAACACAACGACAGAAAACCTGACATTCACTGCAACTGGCTTTGCATTACACGCTTTGTGTTCAACGCTGCTGACTGTTAATGAGGAAGAAAGAAGAAGGAATTTATAAAATGGAAATGGAAATCCAGAAAAAAAAAAGTAGCTGGCAGAGAACAGATGAGCATTACAGCAAAGAGAGGTTTTTTTGCTTGCTTACATTAGTGATGGGAAGAACCCATTAGTACTGGCAGTGGCCTTCTATCACAAACGAATGCCACACGCTGGAGCGTGACCACGTGCTGAGCTCTGCTGACTCACGGATGGGAATGGGATCTGGACTCTATGGTACTGAATCTCTAGCTTCTACTTCCCAAGTGCAATATAACATGATCAGAACTAGTTCACTGCCAAGTTGTCTGGTTTTGTCTAGGAAGGGATGTAGCATTTGTTGACTTGCAGTGGTCAATACTTTTAAGGACATCAACAGAACCAGTGTGTTAAAACGATATGATAAATGAGTTGTGTAGAAAATTTTCATCACCCACATTGGGTGAAACATGATGTATATTCTAAAGTGTATCCGCTACTAACAGTTGAATTATTGAGAACTGGTACAATATGCTTTAAGTCCACCGTGAAAATACAACTAGAGACTGTACAATAATGGGTTTGAGTCTGTACTGCTACTACTGTTTCATGTCATTACGGTATTTAGAACTTCGGTCTATTTTTTTCCAGTGTGTCAAATTTTTAATAACTCATGGAATTTAACATTACATGCAACGAACTCTCCAATGTGTTTCATTAAGATAGAGTAACTTAACCTTTGGCTTTTGTAAAGTAAATGAAGATTTAATGCAGCGTTTGAGTCTTCAAAAAACATTTTCAGGTTTAGGTGGTCTTTTCTAGTCCACGAAGGCAACCAGTATTGGCTTTGATACACACATGTTGAAAATAACATTGAATTTCTTTGTAATAGAACTTTCTGCATTGATTTTTTGCTCGTGCAGTAAATCAGTATAGCAGTGTTTGCACAAGCAGAAAATTAACATACTAATGAGACTGCTGCATTTCGGGTTTCTTAGTTATGTAGTAAATATTTGTAGTAAATGGGAATATTTCCAATGACTATGAACTTGTTTCAAAGGTCTTCGGTACATTTAAAGAGAGCAATATACATTTGAAGTCACCTTATTTTTATTAAATTATAAATCTTGCAAAAAATGTGGGTATTTTAGCACAGTCATTTTGTACTGATATCAATAATAGCTATTAAGCTATGGTTTACTTTTCAATGCATTCTTTTCACCTTAATACAAATCTGATTTTATTAGGTTGTATTTTTCTATATGTGTATTCAATTTCAAAATATTATGATTGGATAACCTGTTTGAGAAATGTATTTTGAGTTGATTTCAATGTTTAGCATTTTGGAATAAAATACTTCTTAACTAATACAACTTCCTTTTTTTTTTTCCCCTCCCTCCAAGATTTTTTTAAAACATATGTAATTTTCCTTAAAGTATTTCACGGTACAGGTTTACAATCACTGTTATGTACTAAACATAGAAAGGTCACATTTACACAACTTTTACATTTTCAGCTAAAGCAGCAAGTATTAACCTCAAGTCAAAGCAATTCATAATAAAAGCAACAAAGAGGATCTGGTCACAAAGAGCTTTCTCTTGTCACAAGCAAATATCTTTCCTACATATATTTGTGTGTAACAGAAGTTATTAGTTCAGATTTTATAGCTGTCATATCACTGCAGAAAATGGTCAGTTCTTGTTCTTTGGTTAGAAAAATTTTTGGAGAATTGGTGTCGATTTTCTTTGTGTTATTAGACTAATTTTATCTTAGTATTACAGTCATTGTAATTAACAACGATAGTCATCTTTGTGAGTGGGGTGACAGTAAATATTCTGTGTCACAATGAAGGCGTACACTTCTGTTTTCCACTGATAGCACATGTATTTGTTTAGAAATAAATGCTGGCATTTGTGAACCATTTAGAAGAACCCTGGACTACTGAGTTACCTGGACTGTTAGGCCAACAAATTATCAACTAAAGAACATGACCAAAAAGGACACTGAAAGCATGAGAAATTGGTATTTATATTTTAATTAACAGCTTTCAGTGGCCTTACAGTAGCTACAGCTCATGTGCATACAAAGTAGTCAAAACATGCCTCTGAGTGTTTTTCAACACAGTGCAGCCAGCACATGCTGGGTTTTGCATAGCTTCAGTTAGTTACTAGCACAGTGATCGCTGTATCTGTTCAGCAGTTTCAAACGAATACATTACCGAGAAATCAGTGAGAACAGCTGTATCACCACAGCAACAAGAGAACAGAGAGTGTTTTTGACAGTCCCATCTATGCCATAACCAGCTTAAAGAAAATGATTATCCATGCCCTGAGGTTATTCACATCAGAATTCAACCACCTCCAACTGAGTTATTCTGCTTCGCATGTTCTGGGTGTCCAAGTTATTGATACATTAATAAATATTAGTATATTCACGTGTTTTTAAATTACTAGCTCAAGTAACTTAAGAATGTGGTGAAAACCAAGACTTTTAAAAATACATATTTTTAAGGACCTCTTATAAAGTTTTAGGATTGGTGCTGTCCAAAGGCCATAGTCACAGAAGGTATTTCAGAAATAATCTGTTTTATTGTATCTTTCTGAGAAAGTTTCTGAAAGTTGGGTGCTGAGCCATTACCTCCTTTCACGGGCATCTAGGACTTGCCAAGACTAAGCTTGCAAGGCCCACATGTGTTACACAGGCCTTCCAGACATGAGATATCTAGCCTTTACAACTTCACACAGAGACCATGGCTACTTGTTACTTACATTACATACCTACATTTACATTTTTATTTCATTTGTACAGGCTTTTCAGTCTCTGACAAAATATTATTAGAGGCCATATTAAATCCCTTCAGTGGTTAATGATGTGTATGTGTATCTTCTAATCTATTTAAAGTTTGAAAAGTGTGTGAGCTACCTTGGAAGACTGCAGGAGTTTCTACTGGACACGTTGCCTCAAAATACCTACCTCCGGTAGGTAAAATAAATTACTTATCAGCTTTCAACTCTTTTCAAAGAAAATTTAGTTAAGAAGATGTTACCCCAAGATTTTTTTTTCTTTTTTTTCTGAATTTGGTGTTATTGTCCACTCTCTAAGGTATGCAGTCCCTTTCCATTAATTTATCTAAATACAGTACAAACAACGGATTTCCATATGTTCCATCCTTTTGGCAATCATTTTCAATAATGTTATCTTTCAACACACACTTAAAAGATTTAGTTCAGAACTTCAAAAATGAATAATTGTGCATATTCATATAATCGACACTAATTTTAAATGTTGCAGCTGTAGATGGCTTAAACTATTCCTCCCTAAATATACTGATATATATATATTTTTCTTAGCTCAAACATTTAGAAACGAACATGTACGTGATCCACATTGGCCCAATACCACATATCCATTCATCAAACAGATTAATTAACAAAGCAAATTGCTTAAAGCATTTAGATAGCTCTCTGTGGATCCCTTTCCTCCCCCTGAACTTAGAGTGGCACAGGGATCCCTTTAAAAGAAATAGTTTCTATGGCACGTATTTTTGGTGTTGACAAAGAAAAGGGAGACAAACTATTCTAAAGAAAAGCAGTGAATAGTACCTGTTGAGGTGGGTGGATGTTTCCCAGTGCAGCAGAGTTCCACAGGCAGCAACTGTCCATAACGCACAGGTGGCTGAAGTCAGCATTTTTCAGCAAACTATCGGGAGCTGTGATAAAATTGTACTTTCAATGATGATCCCAAATCTATATGAAGTCATTGTTAATGCAGATTAATTAACTACATTGTGCTGTACAGAATGACATTAAATGATTAGGCAAACATATTAACTTTCATTGCACTTGTTAAGAAATTGACAGAAAACATGCACTGTAACCTAACTGATCCTCCTTTGATTATAGAAGTTTTGTTCTTCCACAGGTTGTAATTCTATTCCACTCCTTTTCCACTGCATAGACGAAATCTGAGATCTGTAAACAACCACTTGGCCTGGCATACCATTATGTCTAAACCAAAACTTTTATTTGGCTATTTTTTTTTTAATTTAATTAAAAAAGAAGTAAATTTCAAGGTGGTGTTACACTTTTCAAACAAACATATGCTTACTACTGAAGCACTGCATTGAACATGTACCACCACACAGTTTTGAAGCCTTACTAGCACTTGCCTGTCTGAAGTCTGGCACGGGCACGTCAGTGCTGGCGTGCCCTTCACTGCGGGGTTCTCTCACGCTGTGTGTTCTCAGCCCTGCGGAACGCTGTGGGCTGAGCCTCGTTTAACGCCTCGACGCACGGCCTTTGCGCAGGTGTGTCAGCCTTCTGTGCTGTGGGCAACTTCATGGATTCTTCTGCGACCCTGCCCTAGGCCCATCCAGTTTTGCCTTTGTGCACCCTCACTTCTGTCACGTGCGACAGCAGGTAACGTGAATAAACATTCATATAAACATACAGAAAGTGTGCCTAGGCGTAGCATCGAAGTTTTAGGAGGTACTGTTGGCTAAATTGCGGCGACCGCCGCTTACCAGCGCCTGACAGAAAGCGAGTTCCGGGCTCGCACCAGGCACTGCTCGCCGCTTGCCCCGTACCCTCAGGACCAAGCCTCAGAACTGCTCCGAGCGATGACGAGCAGCATAAGCTAGGAGTGCTCAAAA
>VXAV01005071.1:308653-333629 GCA_013399715.1 Alectura lathami | reverse complement strand
TCGGCGTCGCCAGCGGCCGCTGGTGGAGGGTCGGGCGGAGCGGGGCTGCGGCGCGGCGGGCTGTGTCGGCAGCGTCCTGCCGCACCTGCGTGGAGGGTGCGGGAGCGAGGAGCACCGAGCAGCGGGTGTATGGAGCAGAGAGCAGAGCCGCGGCGGGTGCTGCGGGGGAGCAGGATCCATCTTTGATAGCGCAGGGTGTGATAGCGCGGCTGCTCCGGGGGGCGAGGTGGGACAGGCGGTGCGTGGCCTGCGCCTGACCCGGCTGGAAGTGGGCCCCGGGGGCCAGGATCGTGCTCGTGGGGCTCATCGGGGTCCCGTGGGCCGGTAGACATCACCAGGGCGATGTGCGTGCGTGTGGTTTATGGATGTGTATGAGCTCACCAGCCCCGTCACTTGTTTGGTAAACCTGAGGTGCTTGCACACTTGTCATCTGTTTATACAGAGATACATCATCTGTTTTGTGCACGTCAGCAGTAGGGGTTCTGTGTGCTGTTTATCCAGCAGTTTTGAATATGAAAATAATCATGTGCTTATATCAGCATCAGGCCATAGTGTTACCGTCAAGGCTGTGAGGTTTTCCCTTCGCAGAACTGGGGGCAAGTGGTAAGGTATTCCATCATCATATTTAAAATGTATGTGTATATGCTGTAGTCTTAATGGCTGAAATTAGGAGGGAGCTCATTTTTCTTGACATACTGCCCTGCACCAAAGAATCTCAAAATGGTTTCAAACATTAATTATTTAAGACCTTTTAGCACCGAGGTTCCATTTGGATATACCAGTGAAGCATATGCTTGGTTTCTGGCATATGTGCATGCTTCTATTTCTAGTTGACTGCAAGAAGGGAGAAAACGTTCTTGGCTTTAGGCATGTGGTTAATATTTTTGCTGGATTGAATCCCATATAGAAAGCCATCAGAGTATGTGTTAATCACAAAACAAGCAGAAAAGAAAAAAAAATCTTGAATTATGGTCTTTAACTTATAACTTCTTGAACATGTAAAGCAAGAAGCTAAACTAAGTAGAATATGGACACAGACTTGAATTTTCCCCATACACATGTAGAAATGCCTTGGTTGGGTTTTTGGTTTGTGTTTATTTTATTTTATTTTAATCAAAATATCTAAACTACAGGCCCGTAAAGGAGGGTATGCAGTGCACAGCTTGGTTCTACTGTTCTCTTTTCAAGTCATGATTTTTTACATTATTTTGGTTCTTGCCTTGTTTTCAGAGGAAAGTAACATGAATCACTGGTAAACCCCTGTAAAAAGGCACTGTCAGCATTTCTACCTTGTGCAGGGAATGTTTTGCTCATTACAAACTAACAATAACAACAACAAATATTTATGTAGTTTTTGTAATTCACTGATGCTCTTTGGTCTTGTGTATTGTTTTGTTTCCAGAAGCTCTACTACCTTATCGTATTCAGTGCTGCCAAAATCTTTGTAGGTACCAAATCTTTGTAGGTACCAGCACCGTTTGTTCACAGTCATTGCTGTTGCAGATCCATGCTCCCTGCCGCTGCTGCTTTGCTTTATTTGCTTATTATGCTTTATGGGTTTTGGTGTGTGCATGTCCTGAAATTGTTGTGTAGTATGCAGTTTTCATAATCAATCCTAGTTGACAAATGTTAAAAGTGGTCATTTGTGCTGCTCCTCAGCATTTGTTTATGTTACATACATATTTATTATATGGCTTTATTTCACTTGTTGGCTGGCTTTCTGAATGATCTTGCCTTTTTTTTTTTTTTTTTCCATAACAAATTGGAAAAAGCCTACAGTGATTAATCTTTAAAAATGACAGACAAATCACCATCATGAAATGTATTATTCTGGAGAAGCTGTTAAGCACGACTGTATTTTGTGTGGTATTTCTTTTCAGTTAAGTACTGTAAGTGATTTTTGCTATCTTGACGCTTCTGAGATTTTAAAAAGCAGGGGCTTAACTCTGGATTTATATTTATCAGATATTAATTCTTCACCCCCACCTCCCACAGTGAAATTTCCTTTTGATGGTTTAGTGCCGAAAGGCAGGCAGGATAAATGGCTGTTGCTTTTCCAGCCGGAGACTGGCTGCAGAGCATTCCCTAAGGGGAGTGCTCTGAAGAGGCTGCTCCTGCAGCAGCTGCAGGCCCTGTGCTGGGAATCTTTAGGCAGGGAAAGAGGAGGAATCTGGCTGAATTTGGGTTTATGCTGGTTGGTTGTGACCCCAGCATTGCGAGGGGGAAGGAGCCATAACCTCCTAAAACACTGAAGGTACAGGGCTAAGGCTGGAGTTCGCAACCTTTTCTCATTTGGCGCTCCTGTATCCATGTCCCTGTTCATCCAGGCTAATTACACAGTTTTACAGATCAATTCCCTTCTGGCTTAACAGACTTCTGCCAGGGTAATTATTATGCTGTTGGAAAAGAGATGCTCAGGTCTGCACAGCTGTGTACAAAGGTTTTGGCGTGCAAACTGTAATACTGATGTGGAAATGTAGTAGGGAGAAGGTAGTTGCACGTGACTGAATAGTTGTTTTGTTTGTCTCCTCTTTCTTCTCCCTCAAAAACAACAACAGACCTACCGCTGCCAGAAGAAATAAGGAAATATTAAAGACTAGGCAGTGAAAACATACACAAGAAGGAGTCAGTTCATGCGGTTGCTGTGACTCATGCTATCTAATGAATGTAGCTATTTTTCTGAATTTTAGAAAAAAAAAATTCTGGAAGGGAAAGCCAGCCTTTGTGGTTAAGGTGCTGGTTGCCAAAGTGGAGAGCCTGTCTTGATTCCTTGTTATTCGCGGTGAGTTTTTCCATTTTCTGTGTGGCAGTTGAGACATCTGGGCTGTGGTGTGCAGAAGTGATCAAAGTGAAGTCGGTGTGAGCTTCAGATAGTTGGCGCTGAGGTCTGCGGGTTTGAGCGCAGAATCGAGGAGACAGTCAGTTACAGCTGTGCCTTTGATCCAGGCAGATTTTTTTCTTTTATCTTATGCTTATCAATACGCATCCTTTGCAGGAGATGTGGAGTGGCGTTTGTCCATGTTTGAAATGCATGGGACATTCTGGATGTGGGGCGTTGTTATTCTCTTGATAATGCAGATTCTGTACGATAAACAGAGCAGAGACCACTGATTGCATAGGTGATACTGAACTGCATCGGTTCCGTAGGAGATCCGATGTGTGCTGGATGAACAGTGCCCTGGGAAAACAGCCGTTCTCTAAGTAGAAGCTATCACCTTGTGTATAGACAGCACATAGGATGACATGCATCGTCTTAATGCTGGAAATTTTTTTGATGTTGAGACCTTAAATTAGAGTGATAATAATTATCATGTCTTGAAGTTTGTCATGTAACTACATGTTCCGCTCTGTGTGTACTTGCCATGCCCTTTGAGCTCCCAGCATAAACAAGAAAAGGCTTGCCATCATAGTTATTACAGATCATTTCAAATCTACTTTATATTTCAGAATTCAGGGAAAAAAATATTGCTTTTCTTTTATAATTTTTTTTTTTTTTAAGGCAGGTGGTCTTGTGTATGACAGAAGACTAGCTTAATGTTTTGGTGGTGTGAAACTGAAGTGGTAGCAGCTGACAGCTCTGTTGGTTGAGGCTGATAAGAGAAATACTTGATTGTTGGCAAACCCTGAAGAAAGTAAGGGATTACTTCAGCACCCATGGAAGACGAATGCCATGTCTGCATGCTGCCTGTCAATTTGGTTCTGTGCCCATTTCTCAGTATTACCTATTTGCATCTGATAAGAAGTTGCTGTCTAATTTGAAACCATGCTCTAGACAAGAGAATTCTAGCTGAAATTTTTCTGAACTCCTTTGTATGTTGTCCTACTCTTTCTGATCATTCAAGGAGGAGGTAACTTTCTTGTGCATCCTTTTATTTCAGGTGCTGAAACAGAAATATTTCTGACACAGCGTTGTGTGGCTTTTTTTCTAACCTTTGTTTTCAGAGTTTCTAGTTGTGATATATTTTTCCTAATGATGCATATCAGTGTATATACATGGTACTTTGGTATTCGGAGTGGCATCTGGCTTAGATAGCTGGTTCTGTCAGTCTGGGCTGGAGTTAGTAATAAGTTGTTGTGTGATTTGTATTTTTTTTTTTTTTAATAGTGCTGTGTGAATGGTTTGTTTGTTGCTTGGTGGAGCAGAGCTCGGGTGTCCTGCTGCTATAGTCACTGGACAGGGGATTAGTAGGTCAGGAATAAACCCAGTGCTGTTCCAGAGCTTCTGTTGCAGTGAGAGACCCTGAGAAAATGAGTGAGGAGCTAGAAGCTGTATAGGAGATTGTGTAGCATTGTTATAAAGAAGAAAATGGAGTAATTTGAATGACTAATTGAGTAAGTTTCTGCTCACAAAGTCAGGGCTGTCTCATTAGAGAGCTCTGATCAGCTGTGAGGCTAACTGTGTCATACAACCGGCAACACGATTTTCTTATCCAATAGCTATTGGAGTGTAACAGCTGTCAGGAAAAGATCTATGTGCATGTTGTCAAAGCTTATGGGTTAAATTATAGTAATTGTTTCCTATTTGGACCTGGAGCAGATAATTGAGGGGTTTTAAAACAAAATATGTTTTTAATGGTTTTAAATATATCAGAAGTTAGTGTTTGTCAGGAATCCAAGTGTTTCTTACATGGAGAACCTTCATGAAACTTAGGAAAAGCTAATTTTCGATACAGTGGAAAATAATTTATTATCTAAAAGAACTGTAAAGGTATTATCTGCGCACCCCAGCAAAATGGTTTTGTGCAAGGAACAAGAAGAATTCCAACAATGAATTGCACCTCCCTGAAACCAGCTCAGAAAGCGCCTTTTCAGTTGCTGTTCAGTTTTCTCAGCCTCTGAAATAGCTGGTGATGGTTTCTCAGCTTGGTGGGAATGCGAAGAAAGAATGCAAGACTTAGACTTGTCCTGGTTTATTAGACCTGATGGTCTTAAGTGACTTAACTTTCCGTGCTGCTCTGAAGCTTAGTAGTAGGGCAAAACACAAGGAAGGACATTAGGACACAGAGAGGTGACAAAACATCTCCAGTTTGAGACAGAAGTGAGTCATGAAGACAGAGATATTCCCTGGTAATTTCATTTATATGTCCATGTGTTCCATGGCTTAGGCCACTCAGTTGTTAACAGCAGAGGAAGAAGAGTTTGCATTTTCCTGTGGCTGAGCACAAATGAAGAAATCTGTGCTTTGCTAACTTTTGGGAAATGAGTAGATATAAACAGAAAGGTGCTCAAGAGCTCTGTACAGAGAGGTAGCTCTCCTGTGTTCAGAGGTTGTTTTTAATGAAACCTCTAATATACTCTACAGCGTCATGTTCTGTAGCTCAGATAACTTGATTTCAAGAGACCTGGAGTGATTGTTGCTTTTGTTATAAAGAGCTGAGAGAAACGAGCAGGAATGTGATGGAGTATTCACGGAGATGGGACCCACAGTTGTACCTGACAGCAGTGTCAGGAAGCGAGAGCCATCAGTGCTGGCAGGAAGCTGCACGTGGTCATTGCTGCAGTTCTTTGTTTTGTTCAACTTTCATTACTTCTCGTAGTCTGTTGGCAGAGAGTACGCTATCCAAGACGAATTGATATGTAAAAACGTTCACGGAGTTGCTGTAATGTTGAAAAAAAGGCAGTTTAAGGATGTGGAATACAACTGCTATCTGTGTCACTGGGGATCTGTGGCATGCTTCATCTGTGAACTAGCTGAGTGGATGAAGTGTTTGAAGACAGAGGCAAAGACGTGAGAGGAAGGCTTATTCAAAATTAACCTCATTTTTGGCATTTCAAAAAAAAGGTGTGAATTACTGTCGTCTAGTAAGCTGCATATTTTTATCTTTGCTATATCCTGCTGTAATGAATGGGAGTGCGAGGCACGATGTGGCAGAACAGGTGAGTCCTCTGTATTGCTCCTGAGTTAATCCCAAATTTATGGGTCTAGCAATCTGGTGTGCCATAGAGGCACCCAGATCCTTGATCAGGGATTTCTGTGGCACTGTGGAGGTTACTATACTTTCTAATTGTACTTCTGTGTTCAATAGGATGAAAATACCAGTTCTAGCTTGTCCTACTGGTTGATAGGAAATAGCTACCGGTATTTCAGCGCATCTTACCAGTGCTCCTAAACTGTGTCTTCTACATGTCTACAAGAAACAGCATCTAGCAGGCTGCAAAGGAGCTGTTGCAGTTCCTGCTGTGCTTTTCTGGCACTAATTGTTTTAGAGGAAACATGAGGTTTGAAAAATTCATGCTAGCACATCCGAAGGGAGGATGTCAGTGTGCACAGCAGTATCAGCAGCATGAAAGTTTTGCAGTTGGGTCTCACCATCTCCATCCCACCCATGCGGAAGAGGTGGTCTGGAAGGAACTTAGCTCTGGTATTTCCTTCTCTGGGAGAGAGCTTGATCGGGATGGGATGGTGTTCCCATATGCGCGGGCACATGCAAACTGGCAGGAGCAAGCTCCTGTGACGAGGAGCTGAACAAGAGTAGGCGCAGTCTGTTGTGTGGGGAGGGCACTCCAGAAGTACGCATTGCCATAAACGCCACTTCCCATATAGGACACAGGGCTCTGCACTGCGCCAGCGCTTCTGTCAGGCAACGAACTGTCGTATGCTGTGAATTGCATGAACTGTTGCCATATCGGTAGATGATGTGCACAAAACTGCAGGTGGGCCAGCTGCCCTAACGAGTACTTTCCAAATGATTCTGCTGTCCTCCGACTGTAAGCGCGTTATGCATTCTTGTAAACAGATTACTGAGAGCTCTGCAGTTTAATGTACGTGCATGGCATGACCCCAGTGGCAGAAGCGTGCTCGTGTCTCCTGTAGCTCCTGGGAGCCATCCTGTGTGACCTGCTAGGGCTGACAGGGCTGGGGAGTGAGGTTCCTTGCTGTCTGGGCATGCCTAAGCTCCCTAAGGCACACCAAGAGCAGACATGAATCCTGTCAGGTTCCCTTGCTATTCTTATACTCCTCCCTCCGCAGTCTCTTGTCCTTTCCCCTAGGCTGTGATTAAGCTTTACCACGTGGGCTCGAAAAGAGTCTCCAGTAACTAAAAGGCAGAAGTGGTCAGACTTCAGTGCACAGTTGTTACCCTTTTCAATGTGAAAATGAGACATCACAAGATGATGGGTTACAGGGTTAGATCCCCCTGCTGGGCTTTCCATGTGACCTTCCTCATTTCAGCGTTCTGCATCTACTCCTGGCAGTGCTGGCTACCGAAGGCAGCACAGTGCTACCAATGGAAGAGGCCAGATCTGTCCTCTCGTTGAGAATACATGGAAATAAATGGTGCCTCTGGGTGGGTCAGAGAGGAGGAAAAACATTTTTGACCCTCTGCGTTCTGATTTTCCCATTTGAAAGATGTGGATGGTTTGGATGTGAGTTTTATGTGAACTGCTGGCTGCTGTAGCAGGCTAACCTGCAAATGGTGGCTTAATAGCTGTGGTGAGGAGTGACTTCTGTATTGAACATGGTGAGTGTGAGGCAGATATTGAGCCACATGCATTAGGACAGGGAGCATGTCCCCAGTGTGCTGTCATTGAAATGCACTATTGACATGGCCCCTGCACCCCAAAAGACCTCAGAGGTCTGTAGAGCGTGGTTCGATTGGTGCTTCAGCCTGCGGATCTGAGCGTTCCCTGCAGTGCTCTGACTGAAAACAGCGGAGTCATAACTGGATAAACTGAAGCCCTGACCTGTTAGCACACAGCTTGTTCTAGAGGAAACAACTGAATTTACCTTTTTAAGTTTCTAGATGTAATAGTTCATCTGCCTCCTCTGAAATGTTTTTCTGTGGTCAACCTATCTTCTATTTGTCATCAGTTTGTTTTTTTTTTAATTATTTTTTTACCTGCATTCAGCTGTTGATCTTTCCCCCTGGAATGTGCATCTAGCTTTAGGACTTCACACTGCTGGTTATTTTACTTGCAGGTCCAATCAGCCTTTGTGTTAGTCAAACTGAAGGCTTTTCCTTTCAAAATCATCAGTGCCTCTGTTTTCACTGACTGAAAGTAGCAGTGAGATCATGTAAGGTATACTTCATCTTTTCATCCTATTTCCTTAAGTGTAGAACTTGCATCAGGGTCTGAGCCCCAAACTGTCAGGCAGTTGTGTGCTTGTAAAACATGCCGACAGGCTTGCCAGTTGTGTTAAAGTAGCAGCTGGAATGAGCTACCAAGTACTAGACTATTTTCTTCTAGCGTGCATAAAGTAGGAGGCAGTGGAATTATATCCTCTGCTGCAGGAATTGGGGCTGTTTTATGAGTACTGTGTATCCAGTTAGCTCAGTCTGTTGAAATAGATACCAGAGCGCAGTATGGGCTTCCTGCCTCCTGCTGAGCGTTTCTTTGCTTATGAAATCTGGCAAGGCACCACGTTTATTCATTATTAATTATTGTTATTGACTTACATGGGCAAGGTTCCCAAATGAAGCCAACTGGAACATTCTCGTGGAAGGGATTTTCAATAATGTAGCAGAGCTGTTTGATAGTTGGCCTGTGATTATTGGCTGCACTAATGTGAGCTGAACTTGAAGAAAAATCACTGGTAACAAGATATTTGGAAACATAGGTCACTGTGCTGGATTGAGTGAGGTGATGCTTGCCCCTTAAAACTGGTGTAGACGTTAACGGAATTATAAAAAACTTCTTAATGTCATTCTGAAAATATTTTTATTTTCCAACATGTTTCATTAAGTGGTTGACCACAGGAGAAATCAGTAGTTTTATGTTAGGTAAATGCAGAATGTCATTAGAACATGTTTGGACCAATGAAAGCTATTAACAACAAAGTGTGCCCGGTAATAAATACAGCAGGAGCTTATTTCATAGCTTGTGACAGCAAGGGGGAAAACTTGTATTCTCCCTGGAGAGATTTTCTTTGGATTATGGACCACTGACATTGGGAAAATTCTGTAATTGCTTTGACTGAAATAGAGACCCAGCAAGACATTTGTGAAATGCTGCACGTTTTTTGGTGTTGGGCTAGAGATTCTGTTGTGGCTGTTTGTTTTTTAATTAGTTGTGGGGATCTTTTTCCTTTTCCCCTTTTTCAGGTTGGAGATGGGAAACCCACACCTGTTCAATTGTCTCCTTTTTTTTTTTTTTTTTTTTTTCCTGAAGTTTCATGGGACAGGTAGTCTCAGAAATAATTCAGTGGATTCATTTCCTCCAGTCAAGTTGGGTCTTTGTCAGTCTCTCGAAAGCTGGCACAATGTCATGGGTGCTGGGTGAATCTGAGTATGTTGGGGAGAACACAGTGTTCCATCTCCCGTTTTCAGTCTTTGTGTCAATAAAAACCTTTGTGTCATCTTTGAAAGGTTTCCATGGGGCTCAGCTGTTGCTGCAAGAGGACATCTTGTTTGTCTGTTGGTGTTTGTGTTGGAGACACGGCGGGGGGCAGGCAATTGCCTGTTCGTCTGCTGCCAGCTGTCCCTAAGCTGGGCCCTGGAGCGCTTTGTCCTGTGCTGGGCTGTGGAGGCAGTAATGGTTCTCGGCAGCAGTGGCTGCGTGGTTCATAGGTCCAGTGCTGTCCTGTACCTGGGTGGCATCCATGTGCGACTATGGGGGCAGACTGTTACAGCTTGGTAGTGGGATCTGGTTTGGGAGCTGTTATGCCAACATCTTTTATGACATCTGTGGGATTTCACTTTATGGAAGTAATGATCGGGAATCTTCCATCATTGTAATGTGCAGTTATTTTTCTAGAAACATCACTTATCGTTGTGTTCTTTAATAATTCACTATATGAAATTTAATTCAAACTTTTGTTTGAAAGAGAGAGTAGCTTACTGGGTGCTCTTGTTTCATTGCTGCAATATGGATTTCCTAGCTAGGGCCTTTAATTCCCCTCCCATGTAGACAGGACTGCCGTTAGGAGATGTTGGCTTGTGAACTTCACGTTTTCTCTGTATGTATCTTTACACTCTGGCCTTCTTCTAAGGGGCTAGGGGATCTTTTCCTGTAAGACAAAAGGCAAACAGTGCAAATGCCTATCTTCATTTTCAAGCGGTACTATGAGATTTTATAGCTTTTGGGGTAGAAAAGTGCTTTCAGCAAAGAGAAGTGACCAGCATGTAACTGAGCAGCATCCGTGCATGCATCAGTAATTTTCCCTTGAAATTCATGACTGAAATGCATTGACATTGCAATTACTAGCTTGTAGGCTGTTATTCCACTGTGAGTTTGTACAGGCATATCTGTCTTATGGTTAAAACCTTTAGGGCATTGAATGTCATGTGTGAGGAGGGTATTACTTTTTTCCTGTGAATTTTTTTTCCTTCTCTACCAAATTAAGGGGATGCTTGAACTTGCACAGTTTTTTTACCAGCTAATTCTCAATAATTGCCACTAAGAACTACTTGAGACAAATCTCTCCCCTAACCCATGAGGTTAAAATAAGATGCTGTCGCTTTTAGGGTTGCTGGAATATTATTCCTCTGCCCAAGTACGTTGGGCACTAAAGGGCAGAATGGACAAATAATTAGAAATTCTTTCTAGGAAATGGTGTAATTTCATCCCAGAGATGATGCTGAAGGAGTTCTTGTTTTCTTTACATATAACAGAAGGTTCACTGTCAAGTTCAGGAGTGGGAAATGCATGGTGTTCGCTTATTGCATAGTAGGCACTTGATTTGTTTGTGTATTTATTCAGGGTAGATGATGCACTGTGGGTATTTCAGGCAGCATGGTTCAGGTAGGTTGTTGTGCAGATTTGAATGTTTCCCTTCTGTACTTTCTTCTCAATATTGTATAATGAAGTGTGAATATTTACTACTCAGGTTTTTCATTCCCTCAACTCTGGTGGAAGGTGAATAGTACAGGCAGTCATTAAAAAATTGGAAGGAAAACCTTACAGGTTTGCTGTAAGCAGCAGAGTAAACTGAGATGAAAATTCTTACAGTAGCCTCTGTGCACACATGTGCAAAGGTGCTCTGTTCCCAAGGCTTTGGGAGTTACTACCAGCGTTTGCTCGTTCATTTGAATTTCTGCCGCTGACAAGTTGTTCTTTGATATGTGTTTTAAGATTCGGATATTGTAATACTAATCATTTATCTCACTTAGGAAAGATTACACAATGAGTTTTTTAAAATGAGGAAATTTATCCTAAATAAGTGGAGCTCTGCAGAGCACAGCATTTTGTGTGTCTGCCCATCTGCTTTGCTCCAGGAAGGTGAATTCCCAGCTCCCATAGTAACCACCCTTCTGACAGGCAGCCTGCTGCCTGATGCAACAGCGTAGCAGCCAATAAAAACGCAAAGTTGCTATGGTAATTGTAATGGTCACAGCATCACTAGCATGTGTTCACTTGGGATTTCATTGAAATTATTATTCTTTATGCCATTATACTGATGCAGCAGAATTTATGAAGTACAATTGGAAATGAGAACTGTGGCTCATCATATCCTGTGAGTTAGCATGTTAAGGCTTGCGTGGTGAAATGCTCTGGTTTCAGTATTTAAGTTGAATGGAGAAGGCATCTGGTGGCAGGAGAAGGAACATTCCGCTACTTACCAAGTGAGTGCCTTAGAGCAGTGCATGAGGGGATGTAAAACTACTGCAGTGGATTTTTTTTTAATTGACCTCTGTGCACAGCAGTGTTAAAGTAATACAGAAAAACACAACAACAACATCCACACTTTGTAGCTGCTTTTATGTCTAAATTTCATAGTTCTTGCTCAGGTAGTACATAAAAATATTTAAAATGAAATGCTTATTTTCTTTTATGTACCTTAATAGTTGCACATGAAAGTGTTGGGAGATGTATTCCCACTGGATAGATCAGAGAGTTGTCAGCAGCTTTATGGATTGGCCTGATGACGTTTCGTGTGTAATTTTCACTGGCATGGTCATTCCTGGAAGGTGTTTATTGATTATGCATTGGTAATCGTGGAAGATGCAGCCTGTAAGGGCTGGATTTATTTTGTAGGTTTTCCAGGGGCTTAGTTTTGTCAATATTTGATTCTTGTCAACAACTGTGTATTGGACATCATGCTTTTGATCAGTTCTATTATGCATTGGGAGAAAGATCTTGGAAGTATAACCACTTCCAGTGGTAAAACTGAAGCAGGTGACAGGCTACTTCACCTTTGCAGCAACACAGATTTCCAACTCTGTGGCTGTCCAGATCGTGGTTTTGAAGTAGTTAACCTTTCTCAGTGCCTCAAAAAATTGATACATCTGCTCTGGTATTGCTTCTAATTAATTTTTACTCTTAAACGCTGTTTTTTTGTTTACAAGCTACTGTTTGCTTCTCTCGGATGCTGAAACAAGTTGAAAATACCAGATTGCATAAAATATAATGCGCTCCATATGTTACAAAGTATTATGTAAATTATTGGGTTACATATAAAATCCAGTCAAATAATTACAAGCACCAAAAGCTTGTGTGCTTGATGTGTGGTAATTTTTTTTTTTTAATATGAACTCAAAGTAATCCTGCAGTCTGTACACGTGCATATCACAAGGAGATAGCTGGATTGCTGTGTCTAAACTCTTTCAATTCTGAGGAATTGTCTCACATTAGGCAGATGTATCCTCTATCAAAATATGATTTCTCAAGTGTTGGATGTTGGCCCTATTGAGCGCTGCATAAATTTCATCCTTCAAGCTGCTTCTGAGGCTGGAGGCACCTATTCCAGAAGCAGTGGGGAAATGAGGTCATTGATTTACACTGGCCTAGTGACTGCTCAGCATCTTGGAAACAATTCCAGTGCCTAAGTACTAATGAGGCATAGGTTGAAACTGGTATGTGAGGGCAGCGTTTCCATTCAGAAAGTGATGTCATTTGTTTGACCTCCTGCTTTAAAAAACAAACAAACAAACAAAACATATGAACCAAACCAAACACACGCTGGCACAGAACCAAGCAGCAACAAAGCCTCCTTTCATCTGTTTATGTCTGATTTCTGTTTATATATGCACATGCATACCTACAAAATATTAAACATAGAAGTATGTTCATGTGAAAGGAAAATGAATAATTATTCTCTTTTTGAGTGAAACGAAATTGCTGCTGATAAATAAATTCAGTGAAGAACTTACCTTGCAAAGGCATTGTTAAAAATTCAGTGTTAATTCTTCTGTGAAGGTATGGTGCTAAGCCTATAAATATATGTGCTGGAAAGAAATTAGGATGTATGACTGAGGAAAAAGTCTACTCCTTAGGCAATGTGATTGTTTTATTACTACTTTGCTGCTAAAATCCCCTTTAGAAGGAAAACAGTCCCTACTATTATCTGTAANCCCCCCATAGCTGGCCAGCTTCTCCACACTGTTTGATAGAGTTTTGTTCTAACATGAAATGGGATTTTGGGTCAGTTTTGAACCAGGTGACAAATTATTCTCTGACCCACCAGTTTGCTTTGGATCTTGATGTTTGTTCTGGATCGTCTGCTTATCTCCCGTGGGTGATCTCATGTAGCTTCGCTGTCTGCTAGATTTGTGGACTCCATTTAACGTACACATTCTGGCAGGCTTGGTTCAATGCATCTAATTTTATCTAATTGTCTTTTTTTTTTTCTATTTTTTTTTTAAAGGTGATGAAACTTGCAAAAACTCAGATTAAAATAAGTAAGGATCTTCCTTCATTGTCAGTGTTATTATAGACTAAAATATGACGGGAAATCACCCCAGAGGTTACCCCAGGGTGGAATGAAGGGAGCTGAGAAGGGCCATGTAAACACTGTCCCATGTGATGAAATAATGCCTGTGTCAACACGACTGAACTAACTTGCAGTAAATAACTTCCTTTTTCTTTTTTTTTTCCCCCTTACAAACTTGCAAATGCTTGAGGACTGGCACTGTGGTCTCTATGTGTGTATCATAGCTTATGTCAGAGAAGTAAGGACATTTCTCTATCTGAAATAATGCTTTATTTGAAGCAATTGTAATATACAATGTTAGAAAACCTTTCAGGTAATAACAGTAGCTCACTGAAGTAGTCTGAAGGGTTTCCAACCCCCGCTTCAGAAACAGTGAATTCAGCTGTTTTTCTGGTTTATCTGTCATAGTTGCTGATGAATATGAAGCATTTGCTGAGACATCCGGATTTGACTGGAATGGGTTAAGCTGCCTGCTGTAAAAATGCATGTGGAAGCCTCTCTCATGTAAAAGACACTGCTGTTCCCCTCAGGATCTGGCTGTAGCTCCTTCCTAATTGGGATTTGTTGATGGCTTCTGGGGAAATTGGTTGACCAGAAATAGGGCAGTGTGAATGCTGTGGTGTCCTACTTTCCCAGACCCAGCTCTGCTGCTTTGTCCTTGAAGTCAGTAGTGTATTCTGCGCCACTGCATACATTTTTGCACTTTGAAATGTACATCCTAATGTACAATTTTGCATTAAAATATTTTCTTAAAGGAGTGCTAAGCTATGAAACTGTACTGTGCAGATGATATGGTACTACCTGCATGGAGTTGGCTGCTTGTGTTCAAATGGAGCAGATGGTGGTTGGGTCTGGGCTCGAGGTGACTCGGTACTTTATTTTTAATGAGATCTTTGCATTGCCTGAAAGCGGTTCTCGGTGCTGTTGAGCAGCGCTGCTGATACATGGAAGTGAAATAGCTTCTTTTTCTGAGTGGTGTTTCAAGGAGCAATCCGCACTTGCTTTAAAATTAGAGTTCCCATGCTGCCATTTTGCTTAAAGATCAATTAAACACGAGCAGCTCGTGGCTGTGGCTGTCACCCAGCTGTGCCCTGGTGCACGCGGCTGCTTTACCCCATTGCAGCCTGGTTGTTCAGTGTCGGTCTGCTGACTGGATGGAAGCTGTAGCTCTGAGTGGTTCTGCAGAGAGGAGACACGCAGAGGCTTTCATCTAGCACTGAGTGCAAGAATGAAACCCTGTCAGCTAGCTGTCAATGTTCTCCCTTTCCAGTCAGGCGGAATGATTATATTTGTTATCCTGTGTCTATTTGCAGCGTGTATCTAAACGTATGAAAACAAAGAAAACCACTTTTCCTTGTTTATTGATGCTATTATTTTAGATCAGAGGAGCAGCATGTAGCTGTCGCATGCACATCTTTCCGAAAGAATCACATAATTGGTCATTTATTGAGACACTGTTACCAGCTGGGAATGTATAGAATTACTTGTGTAGAGTCAGAAAAGACTTGGTACACATCTGTGCCCATCTGCACATGGAGTCTATAGATGGCTGTGTGGGAGCAAGAAAACACCGTTAGCAAATGAAGTCCGCATTAGGAAGTAGGGGTTATTAATCAGGCTTGTAGGTTAATTGATAGCTTAACTGAAAGCTGGTCAAAGACAGCTTATTGTGTAATATCTGACAGTAATGGTCAGAATGTTACTGTGAAATGGTTGGCAGGGGCGGGGGGCACCTCGCAGATCGTTGTAATGCACTGTGCGGGGCAGTAACAGCTGTGCTCTGAGCACATCGTGCCTTAACACGGAACAAAAGCTTTTTGTGACCTTTTTACTAAAGCCAGATGTGTGCTGACTGCCTAGGTTGTATTTCATTGACTTTTTTTTTTTCCAGTGGTGCTACACATCAAATGTTGGAATGGATAGCAAAGGCTGATATTCTTAGAACGTGTGATTGCTTCTTCACAGATCAGTGCACCTTTCATATCCCTCATTATCCTAAGCCAGAAAATGTGGTGGTGTATGAATATAAGAGTGAGGAAAAATGACTGTTAAAGTCAAGCAATTTGCACAGCACATGTTCTGTGTCTCTGGTTAGCTGGGAGCATGGCAGTGTAGGCAGTTTCCATAAAACACATTGAAGTGCATGCCTTTTCAGGACTTTTCTGGCATTAGTTTAAACATTCTCTAGGGAAGGACGAGACAAGTCTCCTCATAAGAAAGGAACTAATGAACAATTGAGCTGTGAGTCCTGTTCCCTCCACTCCGTCAGGTAATTGCTCAGTTGAATAGTTGTCTGTGTGCTTGAGGAGAACTGCCTCCCGGGAGGCTAAGAATCTTTCTCAGTATAGGAAATCGGTGATTAATAGGGGAAGGGGATTTGGACTGGGTCTCACAATGTGTAGGTGCTTCCCAGGAAGCTCCCTGTCCTGAGGTGGAGGAGAGTTTGAGCTGCAGCCCTCCTTGGCTGTAGGCACCAGTACCCTGGTGCCCGCCAGTGCTGGAGCTGGGGCTGCGGTGGGGTAGCAAAGCCCCGCGGATGATTACAGCGACCAGGTGACGCACTTACCTGCAGGTACAGAATTAACAGGCTACAGCGGGGTATTGGAAAGACAGATTTTGCTTCGCACTGCTATGCTTGGAATTGGAAGCTGGGTGCAAAGTATTCCTATGGCTTAATGCCGTGACACGATTTCTGAACTAGGATAGTGATGTGCAGCCAAATTCCAGGCACTAAATGTTGTTGCTCAATGTGAGGTGTAATTTATCGACTGTGACATTTCTGAAGTATGCTAAGTGTGTTAGAAGGCATTGTTTCCCTTTTTCTAATTAACTGCTACTGTTGTATGAACATTTATCAGCAAATGCTTAAATGTCTTGTAAGCTGGCATTTCCAGTGGACTTGCCAAAAGACAAATCTGTATTCCTCAGAGGCAGCACAAATCAAATTAGCTCAGACTGAGTTCTTTTTTCTGAGTGTAGGAGTTCTGTCAGATCTGTTTAATGCTGAGATAGAGCTGACCCACTTGTGTTTGGCAAGTGGCAGTGACCAGAAAGCAGCATGAGTTCTGTAATTTGGTTCTGTGGAACAGTTAACCAGCAGTTACGTATTTTAGTCTGTAATACTTTGTTCAGGATGTTTTATTGTGATTTAAAAGAAAAATCTTACCACAGTCTCCATCATATTTGTGACTTAAGTCCTCGAGAACACTTGTGCATTAAAAACAACACAAATAGCATTGTTTTTGAAACTGAGATATCAGGAGTGTTAAAATAACGTTATTAATAACTCCGTGGCATTAAATATGCCTGATAAATTTGCACAGCAAATGGATGCATTTGAAGGACCCAATTTGAGAAGGGAGTTGATCCAGGGATATCAGGTTTGGAAAGATAAGGATCTGTCAGGGATGTGGCACCACCGGTGCCCGGTGCTCGCACAGTCTGAGCTCTCAGCACCAAAGGAGCGTTTTGCTTTGAGCTAGGCTGTTACTGCTGGGGGGTGCTCTGGTGCAGCCAGCTCCAGGCAAACAACAGTGAAATGTGGCTGGGGGAGGAAGAAACTGTTGTTGTTCCTGATGCATTCTGCAGTCTGTTTTTTCNATATTAAAAAAAAAAAAAAAAAAAAGGATTTTAGTAGGGCTGGGACTGAAGGAGATGAGAGGAATAAATATTCTTGCATGATACTGTCTTTGAATGTACTAACTGCTGGAGGAGGAATGTAGTGATTCATTCCCCCTCACCTGTTTCCCTTTTTATTTTTTTTGCTTTTTGGAAATGGGAAAACTAATGCACATTAAAACAGTGAAATAATGAAAAGATTGTCAAACTGAGTGCATTCTAGGTTTTAAATTTGTATGGCTTTGTTCGGCTGTTAATAGTAGGATCCTTTTTCTAATAACTTGATTCCAGCTGTTATAATACCAGTTTATTCTAGGTAAATTCAATTCCGTCTGGCATGAGCTTCAATTATATACTGCTGATTTTTTAAAATTTATTTAATTAACAAAGGCTCCTGGCAACAGGATCAGAATGCGGCATGCAGCCTGTTCTCCCTTTTTAGTGACCTTTTCAACAGTCATCGGCCAAGGGCAGACCTTTTGTCTTCCTCATTTCGGAGTCCCGTGAAATGATGCCAATGTGTGGGTAACTGGACCAATGCTTGAAAAATCTGTTGAAGAGTCATTGTTTGCTTACGTGACATGTATTTCTAATCATCAGATGACTTAAAAATCCTTTATCAACAACAAATGAAAAGCAATTTTATTTGAGACACGCTGTGCATACGAAGTAAGACAGCGACGTTCTGAGATTTAGTTTAATTCTGTAAATAATGTTCGAATACCATTGGAACCATTTTTCTTTCTTTGAAGGAGATATTAATTTGCAGAGGAAGATTTGGATTACTCTGTAATGTTGCAGAAGATCAGACTGGCAAAGCTGTTAAATTTTTGTGCTACATGTGATGAGTAGTAATAAACTGAGTAATGAAATGAGCTTCTGTGTGCAGGTCATGTGAGCTTGTTTTCTGTACACACTGTTTTGTTGGAGGGGTTGCTCTCAGCTTCTCAAGGCCTTTTGGTTTAAAATAAAGTCAGTGGTAGTAATCTTTTGGTGTGGCATCAATCGTGATTATAGAAGATAGCATAATGAAATTGAAGTGTGTTTTCATGCAGAGAAATTTCAAGCAAACTTAGCTTGACAATTAACCTAAATAGAAAAGCATATTCATAGTTAATATATTAGAAAATATTTTGTAGTAGTGCAATAGTGTTGAATAGTAGTAATTCTGTCAGCCAAATGTTGGGAAATTGATAGTATTGGGTGGCATAACCTATTCAGCAGTGGTCCATAGATACTTGAATTTATGCTGAGGACTTCATTTCACCCTGGAATTACTATGGAATTCTTTCTTGTTTGGGTTCTCTTTCATGCACCTGCTCTCAGTGAGAAGATCCCCTGGTAGTTTAGTTGCAGTCAAGGGGGGAGATAAATGGAATGTAATTCAAAGCATCTGAAGAATGTCACTCACGTGAACTTACTGTTTTCAGCATGCTGCTCAGTCACTGTAATTAACATCTGCACAACACACCGGGTATCCCCAAGGAGTGTCAGCTCCATACAAATGCTGTGTAGAAGCTGCAATTCAGAAAGGTGAAAACTAGACCGTGAGGGTAAATCCAGTGGGAGATTTTATATTAAAGCAGTCGTAGTGTCTGGATGCATTTGGTTAGTTTTTAATCAGGTTTTTTTGCATGTAAAAAGAAATGTTATCCCACAGTTTGTAGGTTGTAGGTTCTCTATTTCTAAAAGATGTGCATCTCTAACTGAGACCCAAGCTGAGGGTTACACTTGGATAACAAGTCAGCTGCAGTGTCAGTGTGATATCACAGAGGACTCGCAAGGCACGTGGAAGCTCACGTTGTCATGTGTGCATTGTTCTGGCTTAAATGAGAACAGGAAGAATTACTTCTTAATTTGGGAAGGTGTTTTTTTTTTTTGTTCTGTTATTAAATGGTTAAGTGTCATATTTAACTTCAGTCACCTCTGGCATCTCTATGCCCCTTTTTAAGGTCTTCTGCTTCCTTGTCAAACAACTGTCCCTCCGTTTGCCCATACCTTTCCTGTGGTGAGACAAAAATGGACCATGCACTGCATGAACAGCTAAGGGGTGAACTGCAGGACTTGATTAGACATTTAAGTTACAGTCCTTGGTTACAATGTATTATCATATTCTTTTTTCCTTCTCTTATAGGATCTGTGTTTATGCTAAAAGTTCAGGTAAATGACATTATCAGTCATCAGTACCTGGGACAAGCAGTTGTGGAAGTATTTGTTAACTACACGAAGACAAATTCTACTCTCACTGGAAACAATGGAGCAGTATTAATAAAAGTTCCCTATAAATTAGGATTAAGCCTAACGATTGTATCATACAAGGATGGCTACATGTTAACACCTTTGCCTTGGAAGACTGGGAGAATGCCAAGTATGTAAGCCTCTTACAGTCCTATTATTAAACCGTATCTGTTGGTAATTAAAGTGGTTTTTCTCAGCAGTCAGTGTAGTTAATGTCAAGTGAAGACGGCTGGAGTCAGCTGGGGGAGGTGGTGCCTGTCTGTGCAAGTGTAAGGGCGCGTGACATGTTTGATCTGTCAAAAATTCTTATTACTGTAAAACTCAAAGTAGCCCTTGTTAGCTCTGGGTAGGTTATATGGCAACACTGTGGGTGTATTCTGAGAAATTGTTTGCATAAACTTAGACAAGGGCTGGTTATGTATTTTGATAAGTCATTTTCTCTACTGGTTCCTGGAGTGCCAGTACTTTGAGTGCTGTGTAACAGGTATAGCCTGTTGTTATGGCTTCTTCTTAGCAGCATTTCCTCACAAGTTTGCCTTTTTTTAAAGAGGTAAAAAAAAGTTATGATTTGAAAAGAAAAGAAAGCTCTTAAGAATTGTAGCTACTTGTGTACTATAGAAAACATGCAGCACTAGCAGGGAAACTGACAGAGTATGTCCTCTCTAACCAACATAATTCCTGCTTTGGACAACAGGAGTCACATATTTTTCCAGTCCTCATATACTGTCTTTTCTAAGTGCTCTATCTCCTGTTCTCTCAGAGTCAGAGAGCCTATGAGATCCTTGTTCCCAATTGCATAGTATAACAGATATTATCGCTTCCCACAGTATACTCATCCGTGACACTTTCGTTATTCCCACAAAGCCAAGCGAATATATGGCTGTTTGAGGATACTGTTCTAATCACTGGAAAACTGTCTGGTAAGTTCAGTGCATATGTACCACAGGCTAAACATCTTGTGATAGCCATCTGTACACCAAAATAAATAAATGAATAGCATGTTCATGTTGTCTGTCAGGGGTTATTTGTCAACATTTGCTGATCTTCTGTGGAAATGGAAGCCACTTAGGCAGTGGCTAACTGAGCACTACTTTCCACAAGGAGAGGTAGATATTACCTGTCTCTAGGCCAGAATTTTGGTTAATTGTTTAACTTAGACTTCTGACAGATGCTAGACTAGAAATATACAAACCTTGAAGAAACTGAGTGAAAGCAGATTGTTCTCTGAATGATAATAAAAACAGTGGTGTGTTGGTTTTGTTTGTTGGTTTGTTTTAACCAATGCTAAGACAAAATATTACTCTTTTACAGATGCCAAATCTCAGCCAAGTGTTCAGTTTCAAAAATCTTTAATAAAACTTCCAGCGGATCACCATATAACAAATGTTACAGCTTATCTGACAGTGCCAGAGCAATTTTTGAAAGTAGACAGTTTTCTCTATACCACAGGAATTCTTCTCAATAAATCAGGTATAGTAGATATGTTATGTACATTTTTAAATAGTTTTTTAAAAATACATTGTATCTGAGGATGCACTGTTTCAGGAAAAAAAAAAACATGCTTTAACTAGAAATCTTCTGTATAAATGTGTGTATATACAGTTCCACATAGTGTTGTAGCACAGCTGTGGGGTTCGAATGCACATAATGTAATACTTTAAGTGGCTTTCATCTGGAGATATTCAGGATGTCATAGGACTGTAGAGCTAGTTGAATAAACATCTTAAAATCCGTTCCTGGCCACTGTGTGAATTAGGGGAATGTGAAGAAGTCAGTGGATTTGCACCGGCTGACTTCAGCAGTGGGCTTTTCTGCATTTTCACTAGAATTCTGTTGCTTGGCTGTCAGAGCTTTACACCTGGCATAAAGATCGTGTGGAAGGCGTAATTTGGCTCACTGGCAGTTAATCTGTGTGAGCCTGTTTGAGATCGGGTAGTCTGCATGTATACAGAGCACAGTTGTAGTAATATTTTCTGTTACTCTGTTTCATAATAGAAGCGCAGGATTTCTCTAATCATTGTAACTGCTGATATGCAGTTGGATCTTTTAGTATTTGTCTTTATATCAGATATTTCTTGTTTGACTTGGTTATCTCTGACAGATTGTACGGCGTACAGTTGCATCTCTCTTTTGTTCTTTCCATTCAATTCCCAGTGGGCCTGAAGCCATGAGGCTCTTAATTTGATTGCAGTGCATGAGATGGCTACCAGTGGGTTTATTTTAACCAACTCTTCTGCAACTTTCATTGAATTTCAGTCATCACATCTAATTGATATGTTGACTGGTGTATTTTAAAACTTTTCTCACCTATAATTCAACTTCTTAAATTTAAAGCATAAGAAAATAAGCAGTGTTTCTACCCTTCAGTTTTTCTTTCCATCTGTCTGACATGTGTTTTAAATTATTCATGTTACTCCCAAAGGAGTAGTCTTCCATTTAGGGCAGGTGGAATCTAATTGATATCTGATGCACCAGGAGTTTTTCCACAACCAGCTTCTAACAGCTTGTGCAGAGTTAATGTTATTCTAGTACTTATTAATTCTGTTTCATTTTTTTTGCAATATCCTGTCACGTTGTGGACTCTGAAGTATTTGCAAATTAGTGCAAAGGAAAACAAAGGAAAACAAACTGACAGGCTGCACTGTAAAGTTCTGTATATGCAGTTTCCTTTGAGTGCATTGACATGCTTCAAGATTAACTGTTCAGTTAATTATAACTGCCAAATCAGGAAACTCATCCTTACAGGAAAGTTTACTGTTTGGCTGAAAGGAGCTGTCATATATTTGCAGTATATCTTCTGGATTTAAAGCTGTGTACATTGCAATGATTAGAAAAAAAAAAAAAAAAAACAAATAAACTAGATTTTCGTATTTAGTAGCTATTTTGGAAACAAATTATATGATGGAGAAAGGAGAATTTCTCGATCTCCAAGCCAGCTTTTGCCTAGTCATTGATTCTACAGTCAGTGTTGAATCTGTACGTCAAAAGCATTTGTCTCTTTTACAGGTCTGGTGTAGAAATGACTGTTTTGCACTTAGAACACAAGATGTAAAAGTCTACGAACATTCATTGTATTTGACAAAGTTATTGATGTAGAACTGTGTAGCTGGATGCAAATGAGGGCTTGCCTTATGTTATGAGGATAGATTATTAATTCAAATATTTTTGCCAGAAGTACACTGTGAGTGGAGAATTACAGACGGTATTTCTCAAATTCAGGTTTCAAAAGCATTGAATTGACTCCTCTTGCTGCAATATGTGTAAATGTTATTTTGGCTGGGAAAGAACTGAAAATAAACGGTCCTATTCAGATTACACTTCCTCTTCCTGCAAGCACTGTAAAATCAGGAGATGCTGTACCTGCGTGGACGTTTGATATGAAAACTGGTAAGTAGGTGAATTTATTTGCTGTTCTGCACTTTAACACATACATTTAGTTCTGGGTGCATGCCATTTGGTTATGAAATACTAACAGCAATAATATGTGAGAGGGAAGTGGTAAACAGTCACAAATTTTGTTAGAGATTCTGTGTTGCATTTTGTTGACTAGCTTGAATTTTGAAATCAATTTCCCTGCTTTTATTAGTCCAAAAAGTTCTGGTAAAAATCATTAGCATTCCTATTTAGCACATTTTCAATGTAACTGATTTTTGTTTTCATGGGAGACTAAGAATTCAGGGAACATACATTGTATGGTGTTAAAGACTGACAATTCTGTGAATGCCTTTTTAAATGAAAGCTAATTGGAATTGAAAATTGGAATACTTTATTTTCTAGGGTATTGCTCTAAAGATTCTTTGACACTAAGACTGGAATAAATGTTAGTGTAGTCAACAAAAACAATTAAGAAAGTGAAATGAAGGAGGAGAAAGACTTACCCAAGGGTATGCACAGGAGGCTAGGGATTAGACATGCTAAACCTTTTGTCATCTCTTCAAGTCTAATTTTACTCAAGAGTAATGAGCTCCATACTCTTACCCCACTTAAATGTCCTGTTAGCTGTGTGCACTAGTGTATTGACTCTTACCTTGTTCCTTATGCTTTACCACCACAGTTCATCTTGAAATATGCAAGTGAATGAACATATAAGAGAGTCTTACTCCTTACTAAAGCAAAAAGGTGTTAATAGTTGGAAGTAGAGGAGAGGACACTAAATCTAAAGAGAATTATTGTTTACACATCTGAGAGAGGAATTAATTGTAATAAGAGCAACCAAAGAACATTGATTTGAAATAAGGTCACGTTAATTAAAAAAATCGGCATATAGAATAAGTTTTGACATAAAGATAAATCTGTCTGCACACCTAAAAGACTTTGGAAAGTGATGATAAAAGATAGCATTCTTCTTCAGAGTCTTAACTATGATAGTACAATAGCGTAATAAGAGGATTTAATTTCTTGTTGCCATAGCCACCTTTGCCAGCTCCTGTGCTCATCTGTACCTATGCTGAGCTGTTTTGACTCTAACAAAACTAGGTCAGCAGTGCTATTAAAACAAAGAGCTGTCAGAGAAGAAGAGTGGCTCAGCACAGGAGCAAATCAGAAAGAAACCAGTCTAAGGTGCATATGTGGGTGTTGAGGAGCCTACTGGACGTGCCTTGTTAGGCATGTCGGCCTTAGGGGTAGAGCAGGAGCGTGATGCGCTAACGTAACAAATACAGCAAAAACAAAGTAGTTGGCTTTTTGCCTTTGGAGTTGTTCACTGGCTGAGGTTCTGTAAAGGAAAATTGTTTGTGATGGGCGCTCACTGAAGTGCAGTGCTCAGGTGGAGCCTGGAGAGCCCCCAGTGGTGCTTGGGGAGGGAAGAACACGGAGGCCTGAGGACGTGGAGAGAGATCTTTCAGGTGTAACTTAAACTTATGCTTGTTGTTATGCTTCCTCAACTCTACTACACAGTGGATATTTACAACTGTATTCATTGTTTTGGATGTTTATCCTGAAATACCTTTCCCTTATTTTACTTTTGGTCTGACACGTACAAAGTGTGACTTGTTTCTAAGGTAACTGGCGAATAGCAAGGTATTCGTTAATCAGAGCGCTGGTGAGCAGGGCCAGCTGAATCCCTCAGCTTCAGCACACATTAAAGAGCATCCATAAGTAGCAGTTGGCCCCCATCTGAGCTGACCAAAGGGATGCTGCCCCACCAAGTGATAGGCTCTGGTGTGAAAGGTCTTGCATGCAGGTTGTTGAGATATACTTTTGAACTCTGAAGTCTTTGGGTAGTTTGTCATATATCATTAGTGCTTCCATGTCAGTACTGATTGGTAAGGGAACATACCTGTGTTTGATGCTATGTGGACTGGTCCGTATGCACAAGAGAAAAAAAACAGAAACTGCTTTCACATGGTTACTCATGCAGTGCTCCCTGGGGTAATTCCTAGTGAAGCAGTACTGGGTCTTTGTGGAGAATGAGCTTTTGTGACTATATTCCAGCTGCTGCAAATGCACAGTCTGTTCACATATGTTGAATGTGGCTTCACTGGTGCTAAGCACTTTGCTACCTTAGAACCAACAGTACTTTGTGGACTGTGA
>VXAV01005071.1:277571-288255 GCA_013399715.1 Alectura lathami | reverse complement strand
TTTTTTTTGTTCACCGAGCTTAAAATATCATACCATTAGCAGCCACACAGAAATGTATAATAAGTCACCCATGAGAAAAGGAATTTTAAGAATAGCTAAGCCCAGTGTGCTGGCTTGTGATTTACATAGCTTTAAATTCTTGTTTCACTTAAAGCTCCTGCTAGCCCTTTTCCCTGTATGTCTATATGCTGGTGTTTTCAGTAACTTGATCCCTGCAACTAACTGTGATGGTCATCTATACATATATGTATGTGTGTATATATATGACTAAATTTCAGGATGTTTTGAACTTATTTAGAGCACAAGCTTCAAAAAATAAACGGTAAATGCTACAGATCAACAGGCACATTACACACAGTTTGAACACAGTTTTCACAAGTCATGCTATAGGGAGTTCTTCTAGCCAGCAAATGAGGAATATGATTATGATAGATTATTGCATACACATAACAGATCCTTCCCATCTGGAGATAAAACCTAATCCATGCCATGACGCAATATGTGTCATTTTGCTCTTACAAGGTGGTGATTGCCTTTTGAACTATTTCTATTCTAAAGCCAGTCTGGTACTTACTCGCCTTTTGTTCTGTACAAGCCTTTTCAATCCTCCTCCTCTTGAAATGTTACAAAAGTAAAATGACACCATTTTCTCCATCTTCAAAGCAGACCACCATGTGCAGATCTTTGCCAGCATGCCTAGCATCGGGAGTAGCATACTTACAGTGTAAGAGTCCTCACGCTATGTGGCAGGATCCAGGCTGTATGAACAGCCTTTAGAAATAACTGTTGTGTAATATGGTATTTTTCTAATGTTCTTTGAGACAGTTTGTGCTTCTTATTTTATCATATTTTAAGGCAATGACAACTTCTTCTTTCACACCAGCACATAGAAGCTTCTTGTGAGTTTTGTTGACTCTGTAAGAGGTGCAGATACGTGTCATCATCTGTCTTCGTCCCTAAACTGTTGCCATGAAGTGTCCAGGCAATAGTTGCTTTTTGCCCCCTTAATGTGATGCAGTTTTGAATACTGCTAGAGCCCAATTCTGAATTCAATTCGAAAGAGGAAAGGTGAAGACACAGTCTCAACTCTTGCCTCTTTAGAAGGTGAAATCTGCATTTTTTACTTACATAGGAGCGTCTGATTTCCAGAATTAAAACTACGTGAAATAATATGGGAAAGAGTACTCTGACCCTCTCTTCTAGAAACTGTGATGTTTTAAGTCAAGATTATGTTGTGCTTAAGCCCATGAAATTCGCAAGATAGATATTTCTTTTTCTGTGGAATTTGGTCTGATAGATGCTCCCTGCCTTGCTTAAGAGCAAATTATATTGATTTCCAAGGTGTGTTTTACAGTTGCTTTATCCNCCACCTACTATCTAACCAAATCTTACCCTTGGAAGCTGTGACAACCCATGCTCAAGATCAGCACTGTAAAGTAAAATTTTTTTTTTTTTTTTTTTTTTTTTTAAGGAAAAACAAAAAAATCCTGAAAAATAGGAACAAAGATTCTGGGAATCAAAGAAAAATTATTAGATCTATGAAATCTCCTGCAAATCCTGAAAACGGAAGATGTTTTCCTGTCAGAGATACTAACTCAGTGGTTAAAAAAACCCTATTTTAAGACTCAAAAAGCAAGGTGGCCTTGTAGCTTAATGGCAGAGCAGGACTGAAGAGAATCTAATTATCCTGGCTCTTTTAAAGACTTCCTGAGTGGCCTTGAGCACAGTCACTCAATGCCTCAGTTTGTTTCTCCTCTTCCCTGCCTTGTCTATTTAGACTGGCTCTCCCTCTAAGGAGGGGTGTTCTGTGCTCTTGCTATATATTAAGTTCTCTCAATAAATTTTGGCAGTGACGTATTCATTCAGTTCTGTCAGTGTGCACTAATAGTGGCACAATGGGATTCTGATCATCTAGTTTCTGCTTTACTAATTATTGTAAGCGATGAGCGCTGATTTGGGGTTTGAGTGTTTTCAATCAAACACTGATTTCTGTGAGGTCCTGGAACCCAACAGTGGATTCTGATTAAAGCCACACAGGTCCCAGTCTCTGGCAGATATCAGCTATTTGCATTCTTTCCATGTAATGGCAGAAGCTATAAATATAAGGGGAGAAAAAAACAACCAAGGCCCCAAATCAGAAAAACTACTTCTCCTCTTCCTCTCCATCAGAAGTTTTCGGCTTGGCTGCTGACAGATACCTGGAATGGAGCACAGCATTGATGAACTGAGGCAGATGGGCAGTGGGACAGTGTATGTTCAGTCTTGCCAAAATCTGATATTTTAATTTGTTTTAAAATAATATAGGAATAATATTTTTCATACATTCTTATGTTGACACCATCAGTATGAAATCTGGTGTGATTTCCTGACTCCTAAATGATTTGACCATTGTTAATATACTGATGTTTAATAGGATTATGGTTCTGAAGAACGACTCTTTAACTGGCGCTGTCAAATCTATAGCGAGCACATCAGAAGGAAAACTTTGGTTTCCTCTATCTCTGTTTATAATTTTTTCAACGTTGTCATTGTTGTTATTATTTGTTTGTTTGCTTGGCTTCTTCCAACAATCATATAGTAAAGAAATTACCTGAGACTTTCTTTTAACTTTTGTGTTGATGTGGTTAACAGTTTTTGCAACACTATAGGACAAGGTAAATCAGATGTTTTACCAATTAAGAACAGCATGTTTCTTAGTAAAAGCTTAACGTACTGACGCTGCCTAGGATATCTGGCAGGGCACTAAGGACATTATCCTATCGCTAACCTGCAAACACATTTTTTATTAGGTGTATGTCTTTTGGGGGAGGGCGAGGGAGGGGGGGTCTTCAATTTAAGTGGGTTACAGTTCATTTAGAAGGCCTTGCAGATCAACAAAACCCCTAAATGAACTGTCTAATGGGGAAAGTTGTGTATAAAGTTTTATACAATATGTGACCTTTAAAGGTCTGCTTCAGAAGTGGAACAGGGAAATAATGACTAAGAAGAATTTATTTTGGCACTATAAAGTTAAGCAATTTTGATACGGAGTCATTTCAAGTGATGTGAATCTAATTTTAACGTGTAGTGTATAATGTTTCCTTTCCACTTCTACTTCAGTTCAGTTTGTACAAATTATATTGTCTAGCAGCTCAGATTTGCAAAAGTACATTTTTAATGGCATTATAAAAAGATTAGTACTGACAGCTTTTTTTAATATATATTTCCTTTTGGGGGCCAGCTCTTCCAGCTCATTTCCTTCGGTGATATCTGGAGAGGATCTGATAAGCTTTATACTGCTTTTCACAGGTCAGAGGGCATTGTCTTCCCCTTCACTGCAGCTGCCAACAACAAAGTCAGACATATGTTATCTCCATCACACAGGAAGCTGTGAGCCTGCTTGTGTTCAACAAAGTACAAATACAGGAAGAACATAAGGTTAGTTAAAAGGCGACTGGAGCTCTGCTAAGATAGTGTCTGTCTAGTAATATTGTAACCCAGTAATACTGTTCCATACACTGAATGTTTCAGTATCAGGAAAAGATGGCTACTTCTTGTTGATTGGTTTAATAATACTACAGGCCAAGTATAAGCATCCATTTGTACCCTTCTACAGGAGGGATCATCTCCTGAGGTGGGGCTGCATAATGTTAAAAGAATCATTAGTCATTCAGTGAAGAGCTAAGCTGCATTGGGATTAAATGCTAATGAATTGAACTTGAAGTTCATTTAAACAGATACGATTTAAATATTGTCACTCAATGAACAAAATGTGAGTTGCCTAAAAATTTGTTCTAGATTTCCCTAATTTTAGCATACAGTATCCTATATATCAAAGTTAAAATGATATGCAATTTATTAGCAAGCTTGTGAAATGCTGTCAGTGTTGGTAACTTGTTAGTGTTTGTAAAAATGAGTTTTCCATTTTTCTGTAATTTTGAAATATGAAAGCAGCTTAATATGAGTTTTATGCTTTAATCACCGGTATTTTGGAACTGTGTTCATTAGTGCTAAATTTGGATCCATTTGCAGCTTGTCTTCTGCTTCCGGCACATTGTTTACCACTTTAGGAAAGTCTTTCCACTATGTTAGTTCCTATCCTCTGGCATTTGCTCAGCACAGAACGAGTCAGGGCAGGCACACTGAGTTCCAAATTCTGTCTGTAAGGACTGGTTAGCTGAGGCTCTACTGCAGCATAGAGCTGCTACCTGGAAGTTCCAGGCCACAGCACAGATAACACGCAGGTAATACCTGTGTGAGTAGAGGGCTGCAGAAGTAGAGATAAGCACCCTGCTTAACCATAGCTTCAGGAAAATGAGGAATGGGGTCTTCGTTCCTGTTGCAGTGCCAATGAGTGCAGTACTGCATCAGTGAACTGTCTTACTGCAGTTTATCCCATCACTCTACTTGTTATATCATTGTTTCACACTTTTAGTAGCTATGCCTAGAGCTTACTATACTTTTGGAAGAGCCTGAAAATGGCACATGTTCTCTACTGAGATCTCTAGATTACTTTAAATGTTAACCAGCACTTCAGCTTTAGCCATCCAGAAGTATAGATCCAGCATCGAATGCCAGAGTGCTGCCACTTTGGAGTGCTGTGCATTTGCAAAGTAAGCAGGTCTGGGTCTTTAAACAAATGACACAGTTAGGATCATGTTATGACTTCAGAACTAAACTTCTAAATTCCTAGTCTGCCCATCTGTTAAGCACAGGACACCAACAGCAGGAAATGTTTGGTCTGCAGCAACTGGAGCTAAGAGCCCATGGTAAAGCTTTTCATCTAACCCAAGGGACAGCACCAGCTGGGTAGAGGCTATCCCTGGAGACTGCTGAGCTTAAATACTGCTTTAGGTCACTGCCTTGCGGTGGAGAATAAGGGGAGCAAGTGATACCTGCTTGCTTTTACATTCATCATCTAGGAGGAATAGTCCATCGTGGCAAGTAACTGTTGCTGTTCTACTTCTAAGTTGTTGCTATACTTATCTAAATAGCCACCCTCTACTCGCCATCCTCCTATGATCCTGTTAGTCTCTTTTGTTGTCTCCAGAAATGAGTGACACTGCTTGTACAATTTCCCTTAAATTTGTGTAGTGGTCTGTAACATTACTGCAGACTTGAATCATTTGTCATCTATAACTTTGTTTCTACAATACCTCAGAAATATTTGTGAGGATTTTGCTGGGGGGATAGAAGGGGGAGAAGAAGTGGATTATGTTAACAGTAGGATATTATCTACCAGCTGGAAAAGAGATGTGTGACGCAATGACAGAACTCACGCCTGTGTAGGCAGAATGAGTAGATGTGTACCAGCAGTAGTGACAAGGATGGCTGAAGATAGAAGCAAGAACAGGCAACAGTATGGAAGATAGGATATTGAATGAGCAATGAGTTACTGTTCTTGAAAAGAGTATGGGCATATCACAGATCTGCTTTAAGCTTGGCTAAAAGCAATGCACCTTCACTAACACAATCCATAAACTGCACTTGGCATCCCTTTTTGTTAGCTGAAATCCAAATGCAGAAAAAAACTATTATCACTGATTACAAGATCAAAGGAACCACTGAGGAAATGCTCAGAATTAGAGATACAGTAAAACTAAATCAAGTGATGAGGCTGAATGAGACTTCATAGTCATTTGGTATTTCAATTCCTCATTCAGAGCAGTTTGCCCATTCAGACAGGCTGCATGTGGTTCTGCAGGAAGTCTGACTGGTATTTTTCTTCTGAAATCTCTGAATTTTTTGGGGGTACTTAGTCTTTTGAGCAAATAAGATCAATGGTCTAATTTGAGTTGGACTGCTAAGATCTAGTAATTTGGCTTAGATAAGATCTGAATAGGTGTTTAAATACACGCTTGATCATCACTGGGAGAGTGGTGAGGCGCTGGAACAGGCTGCCCAGAGAAGCTGTGGCTGCCCCATCCCTGGCTGTGTTCAAGGCCAGGCTGGATGGGTTCCTGGGCAGTTGGATCTAGTGAGCTAGTGGCTGGCAGCCCTGTCCACGGCAGGGGGGTTGGAACTAGATGATCTCTGAGGTGCCTTCCAACCCAAACCATTCTATGATTCTATGATTTTATTTTTTTCTGAATTTTTTCATCTTTGTCTTTCTGCATTTCATAGAAATGACATTAAACACTTCTAGTTCTGATATTCTAGAAGACAGATTCTTAACAATACTTTTCAATGCTTTGAATTATTTAATACAGGTGTCTCTAACATCCAGCACAACTCTTAATTGTATATACATGCAAATTGGAGGCACTGGAGATGCTCCGAGGAAAAAAGTTTTCCAAATGTGTCTGATGTCTCTGCTTTTTCGTAACTGTTTTTGGGAAACTGAGAGAATAGTGTAAATGTTGCTGTCTGACAATTCCCAGTAGAGCTTGAAGGGTTTCAGTTATTTTTTCTTAATAGTGTGAGAGTGATAAAGCTGTCATTAAAATAGGTATACTCAACTATGGTGGCATAAGTACAGTCAAAATATGTGGCAAATATACAGTGCATAATGCAGAGTATTTGTGGTTTGCACAGAACCAGAGACTGGTTGAGTTTGGAAGGGAATTCTGAGCTAATCTACTGTGACTCCCCTGCTCAAAGCAGCATTGACTAGAGGAGATTGTCTAGGGCCTTGAGCAGCTGGGTTGGGAGTATATTTAGGGATGGAGATTCCACAGTCTCTCTGTGAAACCTGTTTGACTACCCTTGCAGTAAAGCAAAAATAAAACAAATTCTAATTGTTATATGGATTTTACTGTAGTTCAGTCTGTGCCTACTGCCTTTTGTCCTTTCACTGGGAACCACTGGGAGAGTCTGACATTGTCTTCTTTACTCACTCCTCATGAGGTATTTATACAAATGGAGAGGTTCCCCCTGAGACTTCTGTTCTTGAAGTTGATCACTTCCAGCTTTCTCAGCCTCTCCTTGTATGACAGGTGTACTATTCCTCTGATCATCTTTGTGGTGCTTAGCTGGACTCACTTTAGTATGTTCATGTCTCTCTTGTACCGGAAAGCCCAGAACTGGACATGGCACTCCACATGTGTTGAGGCAGGGCTGAGAAGAAGCAAATACTTAACCTTCCTTGACCTGCTGGCAATGCTTTTCCCAGTGCAGCACAGGACACTGATTGCCTTTGCAGCAAGGCCTCTTGCCTGCCCATGTTCTGCCTGTTGTTCACCAGGACAGGACACTCAGGGTCTTTTCTACAGCACTGCCTTCCAAGCAGTTAGCATGTACTGGTGGTGCATGGGGCTATTCTTCCTCAGGCACAGGACTCTGCATTTCCCTTTGTTGAACTTGACGTCCCTGTCCAACACTTCCTCCATACTCCAGCAGTACAACCAGCTGATCCGTTAGCCACCACTCCTGGTTTTGTGTCATCTGCAGTCTTGCTGAAGATGTGTTTTGTCCTGCCTTTTAGGTTATTAATGATGACCTTAATCAGTCTTTGCCTCTGTGTCAGACCCTGGGATTTTCAGTAGTAGTTTGCTAGATGCTGCATGGTATTTGAAATATTTTCTTCTGCTCTTATTTTCTACTAATATTTTTCTGTCTTGTAGTTTATGATGTGAACTGTAACTTTTAAAATTTGAGATCATTGTTTCTGTTCTAGGGTTGATGTTTTTGCTCTTGAACACACTGTTGGCATTCTTAGGTTGAATCTTTCTGATTTTTTATGACTTTAATTAGAAACAGCTTGATGACACATTGTGCTTGTACATAAGATTTTTTTTTTATATATCCTGAACAGAATCAAACTTGAAATTATGATTGAAGCAAAGTGATTAAAATCTTTCTATTCAGATAACATTTAATGAAAATCATTAACTTGTACTGAGTTTCTTTGGTATTATGTCCCAGGTGTTTCAGCAAGCCTGAAGGTAGAGGAGTCCCAAAGGGTACATTTCATCCTCTTAGTCAACATAAGGATTTTCATAGTCTACTTGCCAACAATTGCCAGGAGTCTCTCTTTGTTACTTTGATAATTGTGCTGAAGACACAAAATAGCAAATCTTTTATTTCTGCTCTGCTTACCTCTATGTGTTTGTTACCATGATTAAATTAACTGTATGTATTACGCAGGCAGGTGGGTGTTGAGAAGAACCAAAGCAGTGATTCACACATCTGGGGTAAGACTATCTTCTGAAACTTGTAAGGCTGGCAGCATGGTAGTAACTTGTCTGAAAATTCCAGTGGTTAGTCAAATATACTTTATTGATAATTACAGAAACAGGACATTCTGCTCTGTTTTAGGAAATGATGTGTTTCACAGAGACCTAGTTATTTGAAGAGACTCTTCCCTGACTTGTATTTGTACTTACTACACTTTAAAAACATACTCATCACAGGGCAGTGTGTCCCTTTTTGTATTAATTGGTTCTAGAATGTCTTAAAAAAGATGTTGTTTTTCACCAAATGTGCTTCCTTTGCTAGAGCTTCAATTGTGAGTCCATGGTGTCATTATGTCCACCTTATTTTGATGTAGAATATTGTCATAGGGATAACTTATGCGCTTTAACAACAGAAATGCTGTGAAGTTACTTTGCTGGTCTGATGATGTCATCTCCTACATGTATTGAAGGATAATGTAGCAGGGATAAGGAAGATTTTTTTTTTTTTTTTTTTAGGTAGCTTGGCTGTTTATATTGTGTGATAGGCTATGTATATCAGTTTAATCCTTTTGAACCATGATATATGCTGAGCTTTTTTTGTCTGTAGTACTAACTTACCCTCTGCTTTGCATCATGCCTTAGTTCTGACAGTCATTTGCTTTCTCATACCTCTGAAAAATTTCAAATGAGGAATGGTGAAAATTGATGCTAGCAATTTCCCACAACACCAGTATTACATAAGCACTGAATTTCTCCATCTGTAGAGTCAGTAGATCAGTATAATGTAAGCCTGTATTCTTGTTCATGGTTGAAATGGCATTTCTGAGTTCTGGGAGTAGTTTCATCCATGTATCTATATAGATGCAGGTACAGGTAAGTCAGGCCATGTCAAGTTTTAATGGGCATTTTGCACATACATTACTTTATTTTTAGTTACCTGCCCTACTGCAAATCATATTCATGAAGAACTTAAGTTTAAAGTGCTCTAATTGAAGAAAAGTTGCTAAAATTATGGTGGTCCTGAGAATTACCTTTATTTTGCACCACAGAACATGACGCGTTTTGATTATACCTGAGGATTTCTGTGATTTCGATGGCTAATTGAGCTTTTTTTCACTCTTTTCTTTTTTTTTTTTTTTTTTTTTTTTTTTTTGTATCCTTGCTGGAGTTATGGTAGGCATGTAAACACTCCTGCAGTGACAGAAGTGTGATGAATTCAGACTGACTGTTAAATGCTTCTTATCTCGTGCAGTTTTACCTTACAGCTACCTTCCTTGTATAAGTTAAGGTGGAGAATCTTGATTAGTGGAAGCCAAATAACTGTTACCCAGTAACAGGAGGAAAATTCTACCTTATGAGGCATCTCCTCTAACAGTGGCAAGAAATCAGAAAAAAAAAAATCACTCTAAGTTATTTCTTTCCAATGGTATGATCTTTCTAAAGGAATTTTATTGGATTGTGCTACTGCACAGTTTGAAGCAACTTCCATTTCAAAACTCTTTGTTTTCTGACTGTTTGTCACAAGAGGGGGCTGGAGTTCTTTGCAATTTTTAGAAGGTGTGATTCCACTCCAGTGAGGGGACTGATTATGTTTGTGTGTTTGTGTATGAGGGTAAAATAAGTCCTTCTCATTATGGGCTTGCTGTTGGATTTACTGTTTTTAAATAATGGTCTGCAAAGTTGTTGAAATACTTAGGTCAAAACAGTGGGCAGTTACTAGGAAAACAATTTTCATTTTTTTTTTTTATTTTATTTTGTAGTTTGATGGCAAATATGTAATTGTGAAAATCATGATGTAAAAAGTTTGTACTGGTAGATATATTCTTGGGCATGGTTGTGCTGTTAGGCAGTGAAATTAATAGAACATGAGACAGGTTTCTCTATGAGAAGCTTCATATCTTTAGAGAACCATCACAAGGTGAATCTAAGTCAGCAGCTAACCAGACTAAAGTAAAAAAAATGATACTTTGTACAGCTGAGGATTACCCCTATTTATGCTGGTATTTGTAGGATATCAGCATGCCATATAAACGCTGTCCTCTTTGTGATAGACAAATATCATTGCTCTATTTCAGAATCCTCACTGGGAAGTTTTGGAAAATNGCATGGTTGTGCTGTTAGGCAGTGAAATTAATAGAACATGAGACAGGTTTCTCTATGAGAAGCTTCATATCTTTAGAGAACCATCACAAGGTGAATCTAAGTCAGCAGCTAACCAGACTAAAGTAAAAAAAATGATACTTTGTACAGCTGAGGATTACCCCTATTTATGCTGGTATTTGTAGGATATCAGCATGCCATATAAACGCTGTCCTCTTTGTGATAGACAAATATCATTGCTCTATTTCAGAATCCTCACTGGGAAGTTTTGGAAAATGTGACAATACCACTCTAAGTCTTTTTTTTTTTTTTTTTCTGGATAATCTCTAAAGAACCTTATAGGTTAGGGGATTCTATACATTCCTGGCTCATTTATTAACTTATAAGCATGCAGATCCAGGATTAGGAGAGCATTCTTGAAAATGCTTGAAAAAACAAAAAAGCATAGACAGTGTTATTGAAATGGCTAAGCCTCCACTTTCTATGGCAGA
>VXAV01005071.1:258706-270310 GCA_013399715.1 Alectura lathami | reverse complement strand
AGCGAATTCACTCATTAACAACACACTTCTTGAACATGATAAATTCTTTCATGTTCCTAATCAAACAAAATTGTTGCTTTATAACAAATATTTGAACTAAGGACAAAATGCTACAGTGCTGATGCCATACAGTTTGGACTGATGGTGAAATCCTTGATGGTTCTTAGTCTCTGAGATTAGGGCTCTGACAGAAATCAGAAACAATGTGGGCTTGACTTCTTTCTTTTCTTCTCAACTGTGTTTGATATTGTTATGCTACTGCCCCCTTCCTCTCAAAAACGGTGTTTCTGTGCCTATCTTCTACTTGGCTTTAAAGATCATTCTCCTTCAGGGAGGATGTTCTAACTATTTGTAGTGTCTTGTGCTTATCTTGTTTGACAATTTCAGTTATTTGAATGTCCCTTACATGTACCCAGACTCACCTGTCTTTGCCTGTTTCATCACAGTGTTCATATCTATATCAAAATTACATATTTGCTTCCTACTCTAGGGAACCTGCTTTAGCAAGGGTGTTGGACTAGATGATCTCCAGAACAACACCTATGATTCTGTGGTTCTGTGAAATGTTTGTATATTATGTACAATTACGTCACGGACAGTATTGGAAAACACATATGTTGTTGTTACTTACACTATTTTAGTATACTGACATTTGGGTGCAAGGCAAGTGAATATTAATTATATCATGATTAGTGCAGTTAGGTTTTATGGGTGTTAAAGGCCCTGTTTTGTCTATGGTGCAAATTTGAGAAAAGATTGATAATACTTTCTCTTAAGAGAGACAACATACTGTAAATTTCAGTAAAATTATGTAACAGATGAGAGCCATATGTGATTTATTAGATTCAGTTCAGTCTCATTCCTGCAAATCTGAAATGAAGAGTATTACGGTATAATTTTGTAAGGTTGGTGCTCTCACTGGGGTTTTTCTACAAGACTGTGATGCCTGGTACAATACATGACACAAAAATGGAATCTGGATTATAGCTATGAGAGAGCACTTCAGGAGTTCTTTTCAGACCAAGTATTCATATGATCAAGTCCTGTAACCATTTAGATGGAGGCAGTTGAATCTCACACAGTGAAAGGCAAATCTAGGTACTGCTGCAAATCTAGGTACTCCCCTGGGGCAGGGACCCATTTTTCTTCCCTCCACACATTCTTCTGAAGCAGGAGTCAACATTACTCTCTTACACCAGCACCTGCTTCTTTCAGTGACTTTCTTGCTTCTTTCTTCTCCCCCTATCAAATACAGCTGGCTCCAAACGTTTGTGTCAGGATACACCAGAGACAAGAGGCGGCTTTTTACTGTTGGAGGCTTTTGGCTGTTGGAAGAGCTTTCGTTGCTTAAGCAGCTGTTCCTTATAGTCCCTGGGGTAAAGTCAGAGATATGGATAGAAGCCAGCTGGGCTGCATGAATTTGGGTGTCTTTCACATGAAGTTATTGCATTTTACTTCGTAAGAGGTTCAAGCAATTTTTTAGGAGCAGCCTATTGATTGCCAACACATGAACATAAAGTAATTTCTAAACTGCCATTTTTCATTATTTCTTCATGTGCATCTTTATTCAAATGAATTTTTAAACACAACTGCAAAGACTAAAGTCTTAGATAAAAGACAAAGTTTTAAACAATTTTTTTCATTAAGCTTTTTCTTCACAATATCCCACTTGAATTGTAATACTAGATACAGAAATCTGTAACAAGCGGATTAGTAGCAGCTCTTTATTCTATTGTTTTTTTTTCATTAGTGCTCTAACTAACAGAAAGGGAATACAAGTTTCATAAGAATATGCCATTATCCAGCAATAATTAAAAAAAAAAATAGATAATGCATCCATCCAATCATTATTCTTATTTGAAAGCTACTACAACAGCTTAGAAGTTGTCTCTCATTTGCCCAACAATGGTTCAGCTAGTTGATTTGTGATGCCTGTGATGGAGGTGACTTTTTCTACTAGTTTGTATGAATTTTCTGCAAAGCTGGCTATACTCTACATGGCAGGCAAATAATTTCAGTTTTTCTGTTTGTCTGTTTTGTTTTTTAAAATGAGGCAAATAATATATTTTCATAACTTAGTACTGTTGCATGTAATGACCATTAGGTCTCACACAGAATTAGATCTTGTAGCCAGCATGGATATGAGCAAATGTAGTATCTCTGCTACTTGAAAGTCACTTGTGACCATCTGTCCAGGCAGAACAGAGATGTTGATACCACATTGGCCCACTCTTGTGTTCTCTCTGAACGCTAGCACCTTTTTCTCTATTGGTCCTCAGAATGTTGAACTAGAAATGTTCAAGATGGCTGAATAAGTAATATAAGGTTTTCAATATTTAGCGTCCTGCATTGTCTCAAAAATGTCTTTGGAAAATAACAAGTGATTTATCTTGACAATTCAAAATGATAGATACTGTCATCTCTGTGGACAGAAGCTTTTGTATGAAGAATAGATTTTGTATGGACTGAGCATATAGGACAGAGGAAACATCAGCATAGCATACTGGCTTGTGTTGAGTTCATTGTGAATTTGTGGATAAAGTGTGTTTATTACACGTGGGCTTGTACAGTCATCTGCACATGTGCTAAGTTGACCCTCTACTCCACTGCTCCTGAGCTTGTCCTGAGCTAGCAGCAGTAAACTATTCTGGGGGTTTCTCTTGAAGGCTGTACTGAGTCTTGACCAGGGTGTTAATGCCTCATGTGGGACTCGGGGAGCCTCTTGGAGCATAAATGCTCTGAAGTACTCCTTTTTTACTTCTAAATGTAGTCAGACATGCTGGGAACCAGTAATGGTCTGAGAGAGTCCTGGCTTCTGAAAACAATTGGTTTGCTATCCTAAGTGTCAATCCTGTGTTTCTAATTTGTATTTGTCAGTACCAGCAGACATCTTCTCTCTCTAAATCATAAATGTGTGATTCAGCAAAATGCAAATTTGGTGAATGTAGCTCTGTATGATATATATTTGTAAGACATTGCTTCTGGTGCATTGTTTTTCTTCCTGATGATGTATATCTATTTCAAGTTGTTTGATTAATAGACCACGTCTATAAATAATTCTATCAGCCACGAGTAATAACTACATAATTGTACTAGGTAATGTATTTTGATTTTTCTCTACCAATGTAAAGTTCACATTAGTATCACTAAGTACCCAAAGCGTCCCTTTAATTCCCTAATGTGCCACATAAAAACGCATTTCTGGAATACTGTAAAGGAGAGTGTATCTGTAACTGTTAATGAATTTAAGATTATAATCATGTTTTCTTCTGCTACTTTATTATCTTCTCTTAAGCTAGGGAGCAAATATAAACTGTATGGCATTTCCAGGAAACTAATAACAATTTATGTTAAAATAATGTTTACTATGTAAAGTTTACAGTAAGTCTCAGCAGTAGTTTCTCTAAGTTANTGGTTAATTTTCAGAAGAACTTAAAAATACACCCCCATGAGATTCAGGATTTGAAAATCATATTTTGAAATAATCCAGACACATACACTGTTTTCTTAATGTTCTCTTTTGTTGTGAATTTCAAGGATCAAAAAACAGCACAGATTGTTTTTGCCCCTCCTTTCTTCCCTGCAGACATGTGCACATCTTGAGCGGCTTAAAAAAAAAAAAAAAAAAAAACAAAAAAAAAACACACACAAACACATAGTTGAAGCAANNNNAAAACCCCCAACAAATGTTAAGTGTTGAAGTCAAGAGATTTTGTCTAAAGTTAATACTGGAAACCTTTGTGGTGGTTTTGGCCTTCATTTATTAAGCAACCTTGAAATATTTGTACCAAATGAACAATAACGTAGCAAAATCATTTTTATGAATCATCATGCTTACCTTTGGGTTATGTTTTCTTGAGATGCATTTATTTTCTAAATTAGAGATTGAAAATTGTACAGTTGATTCTCCATGTTTTGGAACTGTTCAGTAAAATGCAATTTGCAGCATGTTAGGAGTGCAATAAAGATATTTTCCATGGTCAGTTTTACTGAGAATTCTGAGTTAGTGTGTTTGGAGTGCAGTTCTGCAAACTGTGAACGCCATTCTTTGAAGTGCTTGAGTCTTCAGACTCCTGTGGTAGCACAGTTTAGGTACATACCATGTTTTTTAGTTCCAAGAATTTGGTTCTACATGGCTGACTGCTTCAGAATGGGGCTCTTGATCAGTCTTTTCTCTGTACAGCCCTCTTGAGCCATGTGTCCAGAATGCTAGTTTCTATGAGGACATTATATGTGTTCTCATTGTTGTGCACAGCTGCCACTTCACTTTGATTTTCCCTAAGACATTAATGAGTGCTGACAGCAAGTAGATGATTTACTATAGTGAGACAAGACTATAGGCCTTTTCTTTGCACTCTGCTGAGAGCAATAAAAATAANGCTGAGAGAAATAAAAATAATATGAGCACTCTTGAAAGGACTGAGGAGCAGAGACAGGAGTACACTGAGAACTGACTCAGCTGAGCAGAAGTACCTGCGGCTGTACCTGAAGTAACTGCAGATAGAAAAGGTCATGCTCCTACTCAAGTACTGTTCTCTACTCGTTCTGTGGCCAAAATTATTCAAGTGTGTTTGTGCTAATTATTGGAATTATTTGTTTTGGTACCACTGTGTCCCATAGTTTCCCCACATCTTCCCTAGGCTTTTTGAAGCAGAGTTGTGTTTTAAAATCAAAATTCAAAGTGATCACTAAGGATACTGGGTTTATATATTGAAATCAAAGCAGCCAATTTTAAATGTCATTCGTACTGAACACTGTAGTATTATTTAGCTTTATAGATTTATATTGCTTGTAAAAGCCAATAAATGAAGAATTATCTTTGGCCTAAATGACAGCCATCTGCATTTTGCTCTTTCACAAGTAATTTTCCACTGGCTCCTCTTTTTTTTTTTTGCATTGAAGATTATTCCTAACAATATATGGAATCAGAATATTTTTTACTTGTTTTGTTTTGTCATGATAATGTCTATCATTTTTGTAATAGCATCCTGCTTTTCAAATATGGCTGTCAGTGTCTTTGATAATGACTGATGACAGCTCTATCAAATATTAGGTGTAATTATTTTAAACATTTAATCCTGTGCAGATTCCTTACAAGGCAGATAAGCATTTTCAATAAAGGACATTTTTTTTTTTCCCAAGTCAGTTTTTATCGCTAGGACATGCACTCTAAGGCTAGCACATGCTGTTACAGGCAGACGATTAGGTTGTTCATCATAACTTCACCATTTTCAACGTACTTTTATGCTAAAACCTAACAGAAGAGAGGCGAACATTTACAATTAAAAACAAAACAAAACAAAAAACCCACAGGATGTACCACTTTTATTGCACAAGATATTAAGCCACACAATCTCTTTCTGGTTCAATTTCCTAACTAAATAATGCAGATTCACAAAGTATTTGCAACCACAGCCAAAGGTGTCTGACTTTTGCTTTGTTCTGGGATTTTTTACACATACAAGATTCAAAAGAAGATTTCTTGTAATGGGAGAGGTCTTGTGAGTAAGCCATGAATAAATCATGATTCTGCATCAAACTTCAGAAGAAAAAAAAAAAAGAGAAACTTTTAAATACAGGAACATGTTGGTAGTATTAATTTGACAAACTATGAAGAGAGGCTCCAGCAAAGTAATCAAAAATCAGTCTCTTGCAGTAGATATTAATGTTCTGCCTGAGCTTTTCCTGCAACTGAGATAGCTATTTTTCAAACCAGACACTAAAATTCAGAAAAATGTAAACCAGAGAATGGATAGAATTGCCTTCCACTTAACATCAAATAATTTAAAAGGAAATTTGTTAATTATTTATAGGAAAATGATAGTTATGAAATTATGAAATGCAGGTTTAAGCACTAAAGACTGAGCTAATACTTAAAAAGACATCTCTGTTATCTATATTGTTTTTATCATATTTACAGCGCCTGGTTTTTTGTTTAAGTTCAAATCTTTAACTGCCAAACATGGCTTCCTTCTGTCAAAGTATATGACTTGCAGTAAAGATTTGTATGAATGTCAACAAAATAAAACAGCCATATTCATAAGCCAGTGGAGTTTTAATAATCACATGCCCACAAAACCTGCAGTTGTTTGAAATGACATTTCTTTTATGTGTCATAGTGCTCTTCTGAAGGGGAAATGTTTCTTTAAAATTAATCATATCTGATCAAACCCCACCCAGTCTTGTGAAGATGCTGCAGAGCTATCTCCTAAAAGGATATATTTAATTAAAGTGATGCCCTGAAAGGCAAAATGATCTCTTAACCCTGCAGGAATGGAACAATGACTGACAGGAAAGAAGCGACTCTATTTGGATGTGAGGGACTCCTACGCAGAGGAAGGAAAAATCTCATCAGGAGACCTTCCATCTGCTTCAGGATATACTGAAATTGAAAGGATTATGTGTTCCAAGGATAAAAGTGTACACTTAACTGTGTGAAGTGTCTTTTTTTCTCCATGTTACCAGCCTGAGAGGAGATTTACATAAATCTGCTATTCTAAGAGATTACTAGGAATTCCAGTTGTGGTTACCTTCTGATTTAGGTGCAATCATCCTGTACTGAATTGTGCTCTGTCTCCTATGCTTTCCCTGCTGCTACTTTTCCAAATTGCACATCACTAACTACTCTAGGGAATGACATGAACTAGTCATGAACAGATGTAGTGTGAGTGAGGGTGAATTAAGACTGCCAAGGTAGTGCTGACACTTGTTTGGAAGTGGGACATTGTGGCCTACTCCCACAAATCACTGTGCCAATGGGTGGAATTAGCACTGTTTTATTGCTTTTTGTTACGTGTGATTTAAAACTATATAGTTCTGAAACAACGAAAGCCTTCCCCTCTGACATTTTGCATATGTTTTATTCAAACCCCAGGTAAGTTTTTCAGTATACAGTGAATTGACTTATTGATGTAATCTTTCTTTGTGGATTGCAGATTGCCTGCAAAACTGACAGTTAAAATTCATGTAGAGCAGCTTACCAGTAGAATCAATGTAACTATAAACAGAGGCAGAGAGAACATTATTTTTTTTGAAATAAAAACTGATCTGTTTAATCTCAGCACAAGCATTTACTATTTTCAAAGCTGACTTCCATTTCTCTTGCACACTTCATGCTGGAAATAATGTAATCACCTTGTAGTTAAAAGAAACTTGAATTGCCATGGAGACCAGAAAATAGAAGTGCTTTCCATAGACCAAGTAAGGATTAAGTCAGGCTGGGAATGTCAAGGTATTTTTTCTGTTGATTATATACATGTAAACACAGTTATGTGCAATTTTAACTGTCAGCCTGATAATATTTTAAAGTAACCTAGAAACAAATGAATATCAAAATAAGCTGTGTGGCTGGCTTTTAGGATGAAAAGTTTTGCTTTCTATTATTCTAGGCAGAATGCAGAAATGAGGCTTAGTATCATTAGATCTGAAGATTGTGTCACCGTGATGGGACGACACCTTAAATGAGCAGATGCCCGTTCCCCTGGACCTTCCATTTACTAAGGAAAGCCAGGCAAAATGTCTTTCTGGCAATCCTTCCTGCTGCAACCCTCTTTCCTGTGGCTAGCCAGACAGTATGGGCCTAGAGAGGAAGTTCAGTGGTAGAATCACATGTGATAATTGGGATGACCAGCATTGCCAATGTTCTGCGTGAGTTGTGCCATGTCTTCACATTGTCTCTGGAGTGCATATCCATGGCCTGGGCTGCATCAGTAGAAGTATAACCAGCACATCAAGGGATGTGATTATTTCACCCTACTCAACCACTTGTTCGGCCACACATGGAGCACTGTGCCAGTTTTGGTCTCTGTACTTCAAGAGAGAGACTGAAAAATGGGGAACTACCAAGATGATTAGAAGGTTAGGGAACATGAAATATGAAGAAAGGTTGAAGAACTTTGGTTTGTTCAGCTTAGAGAAGAGAATGCTCAGAGGGAATCTAATCACAGTCTTGCAATACTGGAAGGTATTTGTAGACAAGATGGAGGTTCTCTTTTCTGACATCATCAACCAGACAATGGAATGGGTTGCCCAAAGGAGTTGTGGAGTATCTCTCACAGGAAGTAATGATGACTTAGCTTCCCAGAACCCTGGATAGCCTAATCTAAAATCACAATTTCGGCAGAAGGTTGGATCAGATGATTTCCATATATCTCTCCCATTCTAGGCTTTTCTATAGTTCTGTGATCAGGAGAGTGGCAATGGCAGAGCAGAGACTAGTTGGTGGCTAACCAGATATGGTGAGCAAGTCCACCGTGTGCCACAGACTGGCAATCTAGTCTTAGTGGACTACTGAAGTGGATTTATGGAAAATTCATCAGATGTCACCGAAAGAGCTCATGATGCCTGTTTCTTCCGGATCCAATGGATTGAATAGGAACACAAGACAATTCTTTCTAAACAACACCATGTCTTCTTGCAATTTTTAAATGCCTGATTGCTTTGTATGAGAGGCAGCATATCCTTTCCACTGGTGAGTCATGTTTTACAAACTTAAACCCCTCAAAGCTATGAGTGTTTGCCTTTATTATTTTGTATGTCTTTGCTGAGATTTGTGAGCTGCATTAGAGAGAAATAAAACCAACTCATCAATGAGTTTTATAAAAATGAGTCACTCAAAAAATTTCACTCATTTTTTAGTAAGAATAAATGTTTTACTGTATTTTACATGCAAATCTCAGAAATGGTGTCTTCAAAGATAAACAATTGTTCTAGTAATAGCTGTACAACATGAACAGATATTTTTCATTCAAAAAGTCAAACTAGTGCAAGAGATGCTTACAGACTGAAGTTTAGATCATCAATGGAATTGACATTTTTGTTTCAAAATTTTTATGTTAAAAATTTATTTTGGCTCTTATTCAGTTAAAATTTAAGTAACAGATACTAAAAATAGAAATGAGTCTTGTAAAAATCTTATTCCTTTTTTCTTAGGAAACTGTGATTGGAAACTAGTAGTAAGAAGTATTAGAACTGAAGGCCAGTGAGTATAGTTGGTACAAATACAAATGCATGTTTTAAATATACCAGGACTATGCATGCTCAGTTATAAAACATATACAATGTGAAAAGACTGTGACTTGGAGAAGTAAAAGTGCATTTTCCTTAGTGTGTAATTGCAATGGCCAGCTGTGATGCAGAAAACCTGAAAACTGAGCATCCATGAGACTTTAATCTTTCACTGATGTCTAAATCATAGGACCACAGAATCATAGAATGGTTTGGGTTGGAAGGAATCTGCTTGAGTAAAAGGCATAAGTTGTTTTGGTGTGAGTTGATCGATGATAGAAGACAAGAATAAAAGTTAGAGGCATCTAAATGTTATAGTAGTGACTGCCATTATAGATTCCACTTTTCCAGGTGAGAGCGGTTGAAGGGCATTATGAAATATGAAGGCTGACTGCATTCAGGAGAGACCTTTTATAATCTTCTGAAATATTGCACTACTAATCGTTCAGCTTAAACATGCTTGAGATTGAAAGGTGGGTGTGGCATGTGAACTCCTTATGAAAACAGAATTTAGAAGACCTACAGATGATCAGAAACGGTTTTCATGTCACTAGAATTTATTATGACATGCTGTTCCATGAAGAACCTGTTTGTAGAGAATCTGTATGAGAGCCTTATTTTCTCTAAATTCTCTATGATACTTAAAAAGGTTGAAATAATGACAAATGAAAGGATGCTATCTTTATTTTCCTGAATATTTTAATAGTGTCTCAAGAAACTCGAACACTATTGTGAAATACAGCAAGTAGAAAGATAGCAATAGAAATCACAGTTAGCAGATAAATGCTTAATAAATCATCAAGCTGGCCATCAGGAACATTCATGGCTGAAATGAATAATGTTGAAATGTTTCAAAAATTTCACTCATTTTAATGTACTATCAATTATGTGTACAGCATGGTATATCTTTGGGTTGCATCTCAATGAGAGGGGAGAAACAAGGAAACAAGCATGAATAGATGGGATGGGAAGTGAAATAAATAATAAAAAATTGATAAATAATAAAAAATTGCATAATCCTGTATATTGTTTTATTTTCTTTCAAGGGTGCACATATTATATCTGAACTGAATTTCTTGCTAGCAGTTCTGGCTAAGCCTCTTTTTTTACCATCTCATCTACTTTTTTTTTGCATTCAAATCAGGATCAACTACTTGAGAATAATAAGAAAAAAGTTTCTTGTTTTGTAAAATGTTTTTTGTTAACTCCAGTGGAATTGTTAATCCAGAGCTGCTGTAACTGAAAATTTACAGAAGACTTAATAATGTGACTCCTAATTAAAAAGGAATCTAGTTTCACAAGTATCCTAAATGCCTATTAGTCAGCCTGACCACACTTCTTGTGTGGTAATACAGACACACACAAAGCAAGAAGCAGCAGCTTTGTTTCAGAAAATTGAGGGCTTCATTGTAGGACTGTCTTGCTTACAGCCTCTCTTAGGGTCATATCGTTACTGACAATAATGTCAAATTTCTGCTATCTTCTCATTGCTGGCTTGTCATTAGTTCAAGTAATTATTTGCTTATCTCCTGTCTAACTTTCTATTCTCCATGTTTGTTCTGTATCTATTGTTTTCTTTTATATGTCTTATCTGTGCAGCCTCTGGCCTTTCTTGTAAGTTTGTCTTTTTCTTCTCAATATTACTATGAAATTCTGGGGTAACCATTGTTAGATGAACCTCTGTAACCATTTCTGAATCTGCCATTGGTTTGTGGGACCTGTAGGCTCTGTGCCTCGTTTGCCCTGCTTCTACCTTTTGAAAGTTAGCCTTACTTATAGTTAATCTTGCTTTATTATTAACAGTTAAGCTTAACTGTTATTATTATAACAGTTAAGCTATTCTCAGGTTGTTGACTTCTGCAGAGGGATTATTCATTTATTTATGATTTGTACATTACACTTGAAATCTGAAGATATAGCCATAAGAAATGGATAGATGCCAATTCAAGCAACAAGAGGAAGAAGTAAACTGGGCCTTCCACTAGAAGGAAAAAGAATTTTAATGCTTACTGATATAAGCCTCCCTACACCTAACAGCTTGTGCGCATTTGTAAAATCTTTCAAAACAACAGTTGCCACAGTAGGAAAATAACCAGCTCTGCAGACAATAACTTCTGTGACCTCAAGTCCTAGTCCAGAAAACAAATGTTTCTTTACTACTCAGATGTTCTCAGTAGAGTCACAGTAATTTACCAAGAACTTATGCTGAGGGCTGTTGTCCTTTGGGGAAGAAATCTTGTATTTCAGCAATTTGAGACATGCTGTGCAGACAAAATTAATGATGTTATAAAACATTACTATAGTTACTCATGCAGAACTTGATTGACGCAGTATGTTCTGAAAGTTCCCATCATGTTATTCATAATTATCTTCTAAAAGCAATGAGATGTTCTCACGGTGCATTTTCCCTTCTGGGAAGAAGATTTTTGTGTCTTGCAACAGTTTTATAAAAATATTCTTTATGCATTTAACAATAACACAAAATCATGATTTTGATCCCGATTTAGAATTGCTGAAGTATGTCGGTTGGGATGGGCTGGTTTACTTATTGGAACTGTCTACACTATACAGAGGCATGCTTAATTGCGAGGAGGTTAC
>VXAV01005071.1:246823-258682 GCA_013399715.1 Alectura lathami | reverse complement strand
GCGAGGAGGTTACGATATTTTTCATTGTATCTGTTCAATATAATCAGGCCTGGCAGAGCTGTATCGATCTGTTCACAACCCTGTAGATTTAACATTGCATTATGAAGTCTTGGAAAACAGAGATGGCCGTTACATCTTATGCCAGAGCTGTATGGGTTATTATGAAGTCCTGTATTATTCTTTCATTAGCATTTTCTCTCTTTTGCTCTTAGATTTTTGAAATTCATGTGGCTATGGCAACAGTTAGAGGGAGCCTAGTTAGATCAAAATATTGCATTTTCTAGATTTTCTTTAGAAAATTTTCTGATTTTTTTTTTTTTTTCCCTAAAAAAAAAGGGGTTTTTTTTTTTTTTTTTTTTTTTTTTCAGAGCCTGAGAGGCAGAAGGTAGACCAAGCACAGCTCTAACTGTCAACATACTGTACAGTGTACTAAAGAAACAATGCCTGACTGTGGCAGTGGTGAGTGATGTTTTCTTTGACATTATAATGTTGGTCTCCCATAAATGATTACTTATCTTCTGACAATGAAGGCATTTTTAATACTTTTAATACTTTTGTAGAGAACCCATCTCTCATGTCTAGTACTGCAGATTTCTTGTGGAAACTGGGGTCCAGTTTCGTTTTGTAGAAATGTATCAGAATGGGTATTATTACCACATTCAAAAGAATAATGTATTTTCTGAATAATTCCATCCCAGTTACCTCATTCTAGGGTATCTGTCTTCACTCATGATAATTTATTATCTGAGTGTTGTAATATTTTAGTGAATGTTGATTGTGGTTTCATTTTTGCAATGTAGAGACTATTATTCCCATGTTTGATGAAGAACTAGACTATTAAGGATCTATCTGCTTGATACAGTGCAGAACAACCCTGAGATCCCCAGATAGCACTACTAAATTTTCCTGTGGAAATACAGCACATGAAGTCGTGGAATAACTAGCTTGGGTCCTGGAAATTATGCAATGAGACAATGTGTTGTCATAGCGCTGCAATAGGAGTAATTAGCACCGTTTCTCAGAGTAAGATGACTATTCTGCCTCTGGGTTTGGAGTTTTGGAGTTTGAATGTCTCTGGATGGTGCTGTCCTGAAGGAATGAGCAGTGATGCTCCTTGTGGCTGTGGTTCCATGAAATATCAAGACTTAGAGGGTATGATTTGGACCACACAGAAGGAAAACATGTTGGCTAAGAGCACAGAAGCACTTCAAAATAATAAAATCATTGTTTTAGACATAGCTTGAGTGACTTTCCCAAAGTTACCCCAGGAATCCAAGCTGAGAGTTCAGTTCCGCTCTCCTCTGTATGTGCCTAAGGAATTACAAACTAGAACATCCCTTTTACTATGTCTTGTTCTCTTTACCCACTGTGCAGTGTGAAAAATATACTACAAATCATATTACTTTGTGGTTCTTCAGGCTTTTGTGGTTTCCTAGTACTAATAGGCTTGTCTGAAAAAGGAAACAATGCCAGGATTTTCAAGAATTCCAGCTTGGACACAGAGGATTTGGATGGAACATTTCCTCTGCTGTATGTCATGGAGTTTAATGGTCAACTTTGATGCTCTGTTGTTCAGGCTCCACTTCTGCTATTCAGAATAGTGAAGCAATGCTCTTGTTCAGTCTCTTTCCAAAATTGTTGGAGTGTAGAAAAATAGGATTGGAAGGGGTCTGAAGGAATCTCTTTGGTTTTCTCGTTGACGAAATCTGTTTGCTTCATAATCTTTCTGGCAGCAGTAGAAATTATCAGGTAATAGCCTGAAACAAACTGCTGCACGAAAGATCTGATCTACTTTCTGGGTGAAATTTAGCCTTGCAGAAGCAGGTATAAAGCACCCCATTTTCTATCATAAACTTGTGTTAAGATGTAGGCTAACACAATTCTGTATGATAAGTGGGTGGACAGCGGGTGGTGAGAAAGATTCAATCCAGAGACAGATGAAATCTAGTGGGAAAGAGCCTTTTGTAATTTAGTCCACAGTGTGGTGTGTCTGACTTAGTATTTTTCATCTAATAGATTAATTTTTCTTACCTCATAAATCCTGTATTTCCACATTGCTGTCAGTATAGCAAGTCAAACTGAGGTTAATGTATAAGTGATTAGCCTATAGCTGGCCAGAGTTTGGAGAACTGTGATTCATAGCTGCTCAGACTCTTGAATTTTCAAGTAAATACACCAACACTTCAAAGTTTTCTGGTTTCACGTAGTAAGAATACTCTGAAAGGGCTAGGAACAGATAATTCCTTAATACGTATGCCGTAATTGAACTCGAACTATCTTCAGAAAGGTTAAGCACTGTTTATTTTTATGCTTGATTGGCTCTGTGTTTTGTTATTTTACAGGCTATATCTGGGGGTTGCAAGTATAACAGATTTGTTTTTATAATAATAAAAAGTACTCCATTGAAGATGCTTCAACTTTAAAGAGCAATCAATTTAATAAATGAAAAACTAATGATAATGGTCCTACAGGAACAGGAATAAAAGCTGATGTGAATGATTAAATATCATTCACTCCTGAACATTTGACAGTCATACCAACTGAAGATTTATGTAGTGCACTTTCCCCGAATAGCATGAGGATAACTTGCAGCAAGTTTGCAACAGCATCTTTGTTATCCTTCACATACCAGGAACTTCTGTATATGGCCTTGTTCTTCATCACCAGTCAGAGCCATTTAAATTTGTATCAGCGATAATGTATATGCTTTTGTGGGAAGGTATAGCAACTATACTGGCAAATGAAGTAACAATATTTTTCTTTTTTTGAAGTGTACTTAAACACATTTCTGCACTTGCCATTTTCAGCACTGAAGTTTTTCTTTAAAGTTGGGACTGAAAACTCAAATCATTATATTTAAAATCATGCCAAGGTTGGAGTATAAAACATACCAAATTCTATCATAGTACAGACAGATCTAATAACATTTTTAATAATTACATTATACTCTTTAGAGATAGAAAACACCTCCTCCCTAGAGTTGGCAGACGAATAGAGAATATAGACAGTTTTTCATAACAACTTACAGAGCTTTGTGAACAGGACTTGGAATATGAAACTCCTTCTTCACAGTCCTCACAAATAATCATGGCATCATAGAATAGCTTGGGTTGGAAGGGACCTTGAGGATCATTTAATTTCAACCCCCTTGCTGTGTGCAGAGTTTCCACTCACTGGATCAGGCTGCCCAGGGCCCCATCCAACCTGGCCTTGAACACTTCCAGGGATGGAGCAACCACAACTTCTCTGGGCAGCCTGTGCCAGTGCCTCACCACCCTCGGAGTAAAGAATTTCCTCCTAATATCTAACCTAAATCCACTACTTCAGTTTAAAACCAGTCCCCATTGTCCTATCACTGTCAGACCAAGTGAAAAGTTGCTCTCCCTCCCATTTATAAGCTCCCTTTAGGTACTGGAAGGCTGCAATGATGTCTCCCCAGAACCTTCTTCAAGCTGAACATATCCAGCTCCCTCGTTCCTTCTTTCTGTTGTATCAACTGCATCACTCAGCTTGGTGTCATCAGCAAACTTGCTGAGGGTGCACTTGATCTCACTGTCTTTATTAGTGAAAAAAAAATATTAGTTTTAAAAACACACAAAAAAATATGAAATACTATTTTTCCAAAGTTGATGTATGGGTAGAAACAGGAGTAAGGAATGCATTGCCCTTGTATGATGGGTCAGAGTTGGTGAGACACCACTTGCTGTTAGAACTGAAGCTGTATGCTTCATCTGCTATAATTTCATAAAATAATTTATCTCATAATTTGTAATGGAGAGCTGTGGACTCCAGTGTGTTCATGCATCAACATAACAATCTGCTTTTCTTAAATAGTGATGCATATCTTTTTGTTATTTTGGCAGTTTTCTGGATGAAAACCACTATAAAGCTCAAGCACTTCAATGTGCTGCTGAGTTTAATCACATGATTACACCATTCCTGTTAAGGTTGTTTGCAGCTGACAGATGAGCAAGGATCATCATATTTAGTCATTTCAGAACTGAAGAGCAACAAATAATGTAAAATGCAACATGATGTCTTAGACTTGTTAACCACCACTATTTAGAATAGTTATATTGTACCATCCTCAGATCCAATATTTATTTTAATGCTATAGATGTGGTGCAGGATTCCTAAAGGGAGGCTAGAGGGATAACTATGGCTTAATGTGAAGGAGGTGGAAGGCAGCTGTGGCAAACAGAAGTTAAATTAGCATTATTATTTATAATGAATATGTACATATTAAAGCCTCCTTTAATAGGCATGGAAAAACACAGACGATTTTCTCAATTTCTTTACGGCACATGGTTACCTCAAGGGGAAAGGAACAAGTACTGTTACTGGGACACCTGTTGCATTTTGTAAGCTCTGTAAGGGCTGGAAAAAAAAGCTGTCTAGGGTTTCAATAAATCATTTTGGCATAGGTTTCTATTAAGAATTACATATTAATTATGACTGTGCATATAAGCAGATTAAAAAAAAAATTGCCAACCTGAAATCATTACCTCTTAGTTGTATAATTATAAAATGGGTTAAAAGGTTTCACACACTGGATGTTTTGCCTTTTTAAGGCATATGTTTTATTATTTGTTGAGACTACTGCATTATAACAAAGTGACTATTGATCACAGACACTGTGATCTCTGCTCTCTGGAGTATAAGGCCCTGCATACTTTTCCTGTGATATAAAGAGTAGGAGCTATAAATATTTGAAAATTAACATTATGGTGAAGGCTTTTAAGGTACTGCTGTTATGTGAACTTATATGTTACANCCCCAAAGGATTCATTTACAGATTGATATGCCAAATCTCTGCTGATTAAATTCTTCCTCACTAAACCTTTCACCCATCTGTTTCTCTGGAAGTCTTTAAACATTACCAATCCCACTTCAAAATAGCCTGTAAGCTGGTTTCTCGTCTGTATGCTAGTTTCTAGAAGGAAGAAACTAAGCTATATTGATAGTTCTCAAAATCTTCTTAATTGAATTTCTCTGGTTTTAAATTTGCATAGTTTAAATGTGCATAATTTAAAAACTGAGAATTCAAGAATATTTTATATGCGATTAATTAAGGAGAAGAAATACAGAAGAAAAAGTTCATTCTGTTTATTTTCTTAGCAACACAGAGCAGATCTCTTTATTTTCCAATGTTGTTCCTAACACTCAAGTTCTGTTTTCCATTTTCTCTTGGACAAATGAAATTTATTGAGACTTAATATCTCAATGCTGTTTTTTCCCTCAACAAATGGAAAGTAATAAACATCTGAGAAAAGAAGAGAGAAGGCATGTGAGTGAGCTTGATAGAGCAGGGTGTCCTCTGTCTGAGATCTTCCTTGTTCTTCCCCTGCCTTCTTTGGGGAAGAGTCCTTAGATAAGAAGCTGACCACATAAACAGAAGAGGCTACCTAGTAACAAGGTGAGGGAGTATCATCACACATTAAGCCCTACCTCATAGAAAAAATTTATAGTTTTCTTAAGATATTGCAGAGTGCTTCTGACAGCCTCATTTAAACCTCTGACCCCATGGAGTGCATCAGAGCCTTCCGTTCTGCTGCTAGCCTCACTCAGGTGTCTTCCATCTCACAGTAATTACCTTCTGAGGAGAGCACTAGTTGCTTTTGGAGGAGGATGTGGAGAGTGTGCTAGGCAGAAGAAGAAGGGAAGTGCCCATATCTGAGAACTGATATCACAGGTAAGGAAATAAAAATTTGAATCAAATACTTGGGGAAGGATGGCAGAGCTTTTGTTCAAGGATTTCTATCTCAGTGAAGTTAGATATTTCCAGAAATCAGTATTCTACACATATGCACTGATATAGATAGAAATATTCTAAAATAGCATAGTTTGACAAGTTAGTATAAAATTTTTACTTTTTGGATGTTTTCAGTGTGTTTTGCTTATGTTGTGACAAAATGATAGATTCTTTCCTCTTACCTGTCAAATTTTGCAAAAGTAAAAATAAACAAAATTTACCCTTGGGAAAATTTAAATGTGTAATTTTGTGTACCTTCCATTAAAAAGAAAATTTTGCTTTTTATGAAGGAAATGTCAAATATCTAAAGGTAGATTCTTACTTCAAGTTCAGCCCGAAACTTTTAAGATAGAGGTGCAGCCATCTTGGTTTTTCTGTTTGTATAGCTACATTTATTTCCATGGTGTGACTAGTGCTATCGCATTTGGTATTTCTCATAAAATTACTGAGGGTACAACTGTGAATAGTGTAGTTGTGTAGTGCTGAAGAGGTGAGAAAGAGCTCAGAAACTGTAAATTTATCTTGCTTTTTAGGAAGATGAATATTTGAGTACTCATACATTCAAATAGTACTGTTTGTGTGGAAATGTACTAACCCCGAGAGATGTGGTAAGAACTTACCATTCTTCAGTGTTTATTTTGCTTGGAGAAAAACAATATACAAAAATCTCTTGTGTAATTTGTCACAGTGTTTTTTAATTTCTGAACAAATTAAAACTGAGCTAAGATTTGAAGTACTTTACTAGCTCTATTTCTTCATGCTTTTTTTTACTTGCATGGGAATGAGTGCAGTATAGTTTTGGTGGGCTTTTTCTGGAACACAAATGATCTGCATAGCATGTCCTAAAAAGGTCATAGAAGCACAGCATTGCAGTACCTCTGTAGTTCTACTGTTACTTTACTTTACGGTTACCCAGTATTTTTAATAGTGGGGTCCCATGATTAGGATTTAATTGTGAGAAGTGGTGCTGATGGTCGCCTGTGTAGTCCCAGAGTTTTTGTGTGTTAATAAAAGCAAGCTGTTGATTTAACGATATATGGAATGCATCTGTGTCAGGCTACTCCTTGTGTCTAGGCTAGTATTCTTTCTCTACCAGTGGCAACGGGGAGATGCTAATTAGAGCTTGTGAACCTGGCCCACATGTGCAGATCATTCCCCTTGTATTGCTGAAGCCATTGGATGAAAGTTAACTACTACCTATATTTTTTTTTTTTTGCCTTTGTAAGAGTTTCACAGCTGAGCTTCAGCAAGAGATTTTACTTGTTTTTCCTTTGCTGAATCAAAAGTAAATTCTGTTTGCTACTGCAGAACTTAAATTTACTGTACGTTTTACATGTTTAAACAACTATGCCTTTTGAACTGATGTCCGCCTGTGCGTGGCTTTAAGTGTATTGTGCTGTGGATGCAAGAGATTGCAAAGAGTGAAGCTATCTGAAAAGCATACTTTATTGGCAACAATCACATGTTTTATGAATCAGTTAAAAGTGCTATGTCAAACTAGGTATCTTACTCATCAAGCTGTAGATACTACACTTGTGGTAGTCAATTTACATCAGAAATGATAATTAAGCAAGTTGATTATGGATCAGCCCTAAGTTGGATGGTACAATTCTAAGGGCAAGTATTTAGTAATGAAAGCTTGTGGAAGATATAACTGAGTTAAAAGTTTGTCCACATACACGTATGTCTGGTGAGTTATGTTGCATTATAGAAGCATCAGAAGTCAATGATGTCAGCTTCTTTTCTATATTCACTTTGATTTAATGTGACTAGGAAGTGTGATTTTTGTAAGGCATTTTTTGCCTGCAACAAAGGTCAGATTGACCTAAAATTGTTTTATTCTATATTTTCTCTTGGCCTTGTTTTCTCAAGCTAGCTGACTAAGAGTTATTTCAGTTGTAATTACACCATTATAAATCATGTTCTATCCCTTACATTCTCTCTGAATGCTTGAGAGAAAACGTAAGGTTAGACTGCCAGAGAGCAGTGAGGACTAGCAGCTCCACGGCAGAAGGCTGGAGCTGAGCATGGTAACATAGCTGGCAGCACCCAAGTAGTATGGTATGTGAGCAGGCAGGTCCAGTGAGGGGACCCTGGGTCAGACAGCTCCAGGCCAGCTGTCCAAGGGCACCAGGAGAGGCCAGGTGTCCCACAGGTGGGGGCCTGTATAAGGGGGGCCCACAGCAGGCACAGGCACAGCAGGAGGTGTAGCTTGGACAGGGGCCAAACAATAGAGAGTCAGACAAAAGCAGCTCCCAGAGAAAGGGGGTTCAGCCCAGGGCCTCAGCACTGCCTGGAGCCTCTCTGTGGTCAGCCAAGGAAGGGGATGACCTGCAGCTGTGCTGTCTCCAACTTGGCCCCGTGCCCATGTAGACAAGCCTTACAGAGGAGGATGCTTTTAGGGCACAGGCATAGATTTTGCAGTCTCTAAACTTTTAAGAGATATTTAACACTGGTATGTTTAATTACTCATATTTTTAAGTTACTTTCTAATTACTATTTTAAAGTGGATTCTTTATTTTTCTTAGTCTACTGTAGGCTGAAAATCCTTGACAAAATCCTATGTTCATGGGAATTAGACTTCTCTGTTTTACCTCTTCTAAGCTTGTAATTTTTCTGCTGATGTGCTGATATCTTCAGCATTGTAACCTGAAGGATGACCTGTGCCAAATATGTAAATTATATTTGTTCCTTCTGTGTTCTATTTTGTTGATAATAAGTAGCATCATCTGTGGGAGATGTTAACAGTTGTGCAGGTAAACCAAGACATAATGTGAGGCTTGTGTTCTCTCGCATCTTCTGTGAGATGCTGATCTCATAGCAAAGCTGTCTTAAATGTTTTGTGATCACAGTTCCTCTTATTTCTGGTCAGCCAGAGTACTTTTTTTTTCTTTTGAGCTTTGCAGACTGAATGTCTGAATTAATTTGAGGTGAAAGCAACATGTGAGGAAAGAGGACTTTATTTTTCTAACTCTGTTATCAATTTAGGATTTTAATTTCACTAGTTGGTGTGGCATAAATGAGAAGGGGTAAGAGAACTGAGAGAATAAAGGAAGGCTGTAAGCATCAAAGAAGCTAGCATTTCAACTATCTACCTTCTGAGTGCATGTCTCTTAATTTTAAAGTGTGTAATGCTATCAGTTTTAGGATATTCTCTCCATCGTCTAATTCTGCCCTTGCTGCTGCTTCTGCCACTATTACACGGTATGCCAACACTTCAGATGAAGGGAACTGGCTTAAAGAGAGCATGGAGTGTGTGGACAGCAGGAATACCTTGATTTTCCCACTATTTCCTGTTGTGAAACCATGTACGTCTCTGGAAAACACCAGATTAACTGTGGAAGCACTTACTGCATGCTGTACATGGGGAAGACTGCATTAGATATCACTTATTGATTCTTACTGATAGTAAATCTTTACTTGATGGTCAATAAAATGTAGCTAATCTTTATAACAGGCAGGGGAAATAGGTAATACAGTGAGAAATGAAAGTGTTTTCTGAGAACATGCACAGTCAGTTCTGAAGATCACAAAATATGTGTCAAGATGTCTGTGATGATATTAGTGCGTATGATTCAGCTTGTGCCATAACAAACTGATATGAAGGCAAGAAGTACAATGTTAGTTGTACTTGAATACCTAAGCTTTCAAGATACTTTTTTGTAGACACTTAGATGAGAAAAATGGGACCTTTTGCATTCTGATAAATTCAGGAAATTGTGTCACCATTCTTAAATGGTAGCAGTCCTCTGATTCAAGACAAGAAGGTCATGGCATAGAAAGCAGTTGTCAAAAGATCTGGAATAGAAGGGCTTCAAACATACTTTTTAAAACCTTTTGCTTTTACTTTGTTTAATGTTTTAAACTTGTGGTTGGTGTCACTTTGCTTACAAGAGTAAACAGTGTAATAGTTGGAAAAGCTCAAACAAGCATGAATTTCTAACAATTGTTGGTATTTGCTTTGACTACAGAACTGGAATGTTAAAACAGGTTTAAATCTACCACCTATCATTCTCATTTTTCTTTCCTTCACCTTGTGCACACGATTTCCTTTTTCTTCATATAAACACTGTGACTCTTCTGGATTATATTTGTTCTTCTGTAAAATAAGGCAGAAGCATTGCCTGCCACAGAACAAGGACAAAAGCACCGTATTTTATCAGTAGCATGCATTTCCATACTTCACGTTAAGAAACTGGTTTATCAGCCCTTTAGAGTTATTTTATATATAAGGTGTTTGGAAGCTTTTAGTAATTCTGTGTATGGGACTTGATAAAAGGATTAACAGAATTGTATCTGGATAAACTCTTTTATGTCTGTAAGGATAAGACAAATGGAGATTTAGTCCTGAAGTTTGAAATTGCTTTGCTGTTGTTGGGTTTCAGCCAGAGAAACATGGAGTAAACATGAAGGATTTCTCTCCTTATCCTTTGTATTTGATCACAGGGACTCCAAACTGATTTTTGTAGCTAGCAAGCACTACGATGACCCATTGGAATTTCTAAACTTGTATGCAATGACCTATGCCATTCTGAGTGGAACAGTACAGATTTACTTAGACTTACTGTACTGGAGACAGTGACTATTGTAAATTTTAATTTGACCTTATCTAAACATTTAAAAAGATCTAAATAAATAAATGAAAATTTTTAGTGTATCACAAACAATTTGTACAAAAAAAAAAAAAAAATCTAGCTTTATGCTTCTCAGCTTCTATGTGCTATGTGGTGTTTTTTAGAGTATAAACATTAGACACAAAGAGGGGGGAAAAAAAAAAAAGAGAAGGAAAACAAAGCTTAGAATAAGCTATAGAATTCTTTAATGAGTTGATGACAGTAAAGATTTTAAGCTATTTTCTTCATAGTTCAGTCCTGATTCCAAGACTGTAATCTTCAAAAGGGCCTGTAAAGGTTTGCTTGACTGTTTGGGACCCTACCTGTAGACCTGAAAGTTTGCCCGTCTCTCAGCCTGAGTGGTTCTGAAATATGGAATGTTCAAAATATGTGAACAAATTTTAAAAAGTACCCTAAAATATCACTGGTGATCTTTTAGATAATTTTGTCCTAGAGTTTTGAGAATACATGATACTCAAAAAGAAGTTCAATATTATTTCCCAGAATTCCTCTTTTTAATCGGCTATTAGAATTAAGCGGAGATGACATAAATATCAAAACACGTGTTCAAAGTGCTTTTTTTTCTTTTTTTTCTTTTTTTTTTTTTGAGCCTGTTGCTTATACATCTTTGAGCATTTTTGTGTTTCTTGTCATCTGAAAAACACCTTAGCTGAAGCAGGACTGTAAATGTTATACTGAAGAATATTCTGTATGGCCTTCTGTCACGCTGTTCTCAGAAAAGCACAGTTCTATGTCCCGGGTGTTCTGGGGCTCGAGGAATTGCTAATTAGATGCGGTTCTAGCGTGGAAATTCTTGTGTATCGCAGCCTTCTAAGATGCATAGTAGAAGTTATCATCAAGAAGCTATTTCTTCACTTCTCTAAGTTTCAGTGCATCTTCAGCAAAGAAGATTTTACACAGAGTTGATAAACATACTGTTTTGGGTTCAAACTGAAATTCAAAACATGGTTGTGCAGACTGTTAGAATGGCTGTTAGAATTGCTTGCTCTCAAGTATACCCTTTTCTCCTTTCCTTAAATTAAGCAACAATTACTACTAGGTCTGTTCTATCATTTCTTATGTGTTTAATTTTAAGGCTTAAATGAAAAGAGAGAAGATAAAGAAGCTAAAGCCGAATCTTTGCCAATGTCATTTATTACTGGTCGGTGGGGAAACCTCTGTCACCCTAGACATTATATTTCATCTTTTTTCCCCTCACCTACCCACTGTTGGTCTTAAACAATTAATCTAATTTTGGTCTTCACTCACATGGAAGCTTCTGAAATTTCTGCACCTGTATAATACAGTTCTTGAGTTGCTGGTTGAGGAGCTGAGGCCGTGTTTTATCCCTGTGAATGTGTTCTTGATAGCTGGGCAAGTCAAGCTCTTAAGCAGATAGACATATTCTGATTTGGTGTTCACCATCTGACCTTTCATCTTTTTTTTTTTTTTTTTTTTTTTTTTTTTTTTGTGTGTTTTGGTTAAAAAAATTGC
>VXAV01005071.1:219100-229723 GCA_013399715.1 Alectura lathami | reverse complement strand
ACAGGAACATTATTAAGAAAGATAGCCCTTTTCATTTCAAGAATTAAAACCTGAGGAAGTTGAGAGGTACATTCAGTACTCTGTGAAAGAATTTCTGTTCTCTGGCAATTTTAGTTATAATATACTGTAGAATAACCAGATGTTTTTTCTAGATATTGGCATTAAATTAAAAAAGAGTTTTGGCTTCCAGCTTCTCAATAAATCTAGCAAGGGAACAAAAGCCAAGTATTTTCTTCAACTGTTTGTTTCTACACAAATGCTATTCTCTTCCTTAACTTGATTTTGTAATGTATTTAATTTGAAGGGATTTGAATTTTTTTGATTAACATTGATGCTATTGTGCTGAATGAAATCATAAGTTTGTCCAGATGAGCCATGTTGAGAAAGATGGGCTGTTCGTTTGCACTGCTGCTGAAGAGTTTTTGAATAAAAGAGTACAAGTGTGGAAGCTAGAAGAAAGCTTTTTTCCTACTTATTCTATCCATTTTACTGTTCCATATATCGTCTCTGTGCCTCAATCCATATATCAGTAATGCTGTATGTGGATATATTGTTAATGAGTCTTATGGGTGCTAGTATTGTTAGGATTTAAAATCATAAAGGTTGGAAAAGTCCTGTAAAATCAACTTGTCCAACTGTCAATCTAAGACCACTACACCCACCAAACCTTCTTGCTAAGTGCCACATCTACACGTTTCTTGAACACCTCCGGGGAAGGAGACTCCAACACCTCCCTGGGCAGCCTGTTCCAATGCCTGACCACTCTCTCAGAGAAGTTTTTCCTAACATGCAACCTGAACCTCCCCTGGTGCAGTCTGAGGCTGTTAGCTCTTGTCCTGTCACTAGTTACCTGGGAGAAGAGGCCCATGTGAAGCATGGAAGTAAGAAATGAAAATGGATTCAAATGACAGAACTAGCACATAAGTTGAAGGAATTGAAGTTAAGCTCTAAAAACTTACCAGTATATGAATATCCTGCAGAAGCAAGCAACCAGAATTCAACAACTGAGCCAAGTGAGCTTTACCTAAAATCTCAAAATTAAAGAAAAAATTCTGTTCGCCATGGCACTGTTTCAGGTGATGTTTTTTAGTTTTTTTTTTTTTGTTTGTTTGTTTGTGTAATGCCTTGATGTTTCCTGCAGCCATGCCTTTGCTTTTTTTTTTTGGTGTTTTCTTTACATGAAATCTTTGTGAGGATCTGCTGACTGAACAGTTGTGGCCAACTGAAAAGACTTTTCTCTTTTGAGGGAAGATTAGTTTCTGAACTGTGCTCCAGGCTGTACTGACACACAGAGTGTTCTAATCCAAACCACTAGATGTTTCCAGATATCAAATCTGTGTACAGGCTTGAGCTAGGTCTCTCTCTCCCATCACCTCTCCACATCATGAATAAATGAGCTTTATTTAAAAGGAATGGATTCTCTGGTAGGAAATGTGGATGTTGACTCCAGTGAGTGATCTGGGGAGCTGGACAGCTGATTCATTAGTAAGCCTTTTCAAACTCTAGGAAATAGCTGTTCTGCAAGCATTTTATTATCTTCTTAACCTAGACGGAGTTTTCTTTCTCCCTTGTTTTGCCTGAACGTGTGACATAATAGCTTATGTGAAGAAAGTACTAGGATGAAGTCCAAGTTTGGCAGAAACTAAAAGAAATCAGAAATTAGTTGTACTTACATTCCCATATGGCTCTGTGCTTGCTTGCTTGCCCTGTTTATGAGCTAAACTGGTAGACAGAAATCATGGATGGGAAGTAAGCGTGCAAAATGACAAACTCAGATGGTATTTGTAAAGCTGTGAGTAGCAGACAATGAAAACATCCATTAACTAGGAAGTAGGAAGTTCAAAGACAACAGAAACAAATCTTAGCCTCTTGAGATTTCTCCCCCATTGCCCCTTCCCCTCCACCAAGTGCTATACTCTGTGGAATTTCAGCTTTTAAGAGAATTGGATATTTCTGGAAATTATTTTCATCATCAAAGTTCACAGATCAGATCCATCAGTCAGTAGTGATCATATCCTGTAAGTTCAAAATATTTTTACTGATACATTTTTTTGTAGTTGAGGGAATTATATTGCTCAGTGGTTGAGAAATATCAAGATTAGGCAACATTTTGCCTGTTTAAACTTGTTGAATGTTAAATGTCTATAACATACACACCCTCTTGCCAGCCAGTGCATAACATTTAGCTCTGCATGAAAGTAACTAACGATTCTGGCAAACACAGCATAAGTTTAATGGTTCTGAACCTAAGTAAGCTGTAACTATCTGTCTTCAGTTATCTCCAGACATTAACAAGGATTTTTGTTCTTCAGCTTTAGCATTTGATTTGATTATCGCCTGATCAGCAGGTGTGGGTTGGGATTTCTCGATATTTTCTGTCTGTTAATTTTATAAAAACCTGTTGTGCTCCATGCTATCGGTCTGACATATACCATCTCCACCACTCCAGCTGCAAGGAAAAAATGCAGCAGACAGGTCAGAAGATTAGAATAAATTCTGACTTCATATGGTGAAATTCCTGCTAAGTATAAAGCCCCATTCATCTTACTTCATGCAACTTGCTTACGATGCCTGAGACAAAATTTGATTTTAATTTCAAATATATATGGAATGCTGTGTCTTGTAATTGATAGTGTTACATATTTATGAAAAATATAGATTAGGTTAATCTTAGCAAGTTTCTCTTTTTAAATTTAATTGCAAAATATACATTACATTTACATGATTAGGGGAATTTTCTAAGTCATAAAGAACACATGGGATCACTTCTGTCATCTCAACAGGGGGAAGTATTTTTCACAACTGTGTTGAATTAAGATGAACTAAAGAAAAAATACAATAAAATTCCTAATCTTTCATGCAGCCTATGATGTAATTAGGTTACCACGTTCCCTTATGAGTGCATTTTCTCTTGTCTGTGAAAATCTTCTTTCAGGAAGATGCCTCTGAAATGCAGTCCAGGAGCTCTAAGCTCTAATGCAAAAACTCTCGACGTACTTGGTGTGGTTTCTTTCATTCAAAAGACACAACGATCTTGAAATCATATTTGAAAGAAGAACTCATCATCTGAATTATGTTACAGGATTAGATCTAAAGATAGTAATTAAAGAGCTTGTGTCTATAGATGAGTTGACGTCATGTAGATATTGAAGAGAACTACTAAAGACAGTAAAGACTCCTAAGTGATTAAAGAAGTCCAGTAACAGTGGCTGGCTTAGTTCTATGTCCTATACCAAAGGCATAACTGTCCCTAAACTGTGTAATTGGAGTAGGACCTGATATCACATAAGACGTTCACAGTAGGCAGGCCTGCATAATACTGATGAAACTTTCTTTTTAGTGAGTGTCTACAAGTATTGTTCAATTTCTAATGATTGTTTAGCATTCTGTAGCATTCTAATTTCTCTATACTCATGGAAACCTGTATATAAAACCAGAAGCTTATTAATTGACGTGATCAAGCAAATACAACTGTTTTTTTTTTTAGGAGAAGTAGTTTCCATTTTCTTATCTGTCAGATTTGGACAAGGCCTTCAGTAGCTGATAAATTACCCTTCCGCACAATCTGTGGCAATTGACATTTGATATCTGTTTTGAAACTTTGCTGCAGAGAGACCATATGGAAGGCTGTAGGATTACCATAACATTTCTTCTTGTGTGACTGGAACCTTCTCAGGTAGAGAAGAGCTGAAAATTGTACCAATAGTCAAGGACTTGTGGGACAGGGAGGATTGGTGGAACTGCTGACAGTTACAGCAAAAGCAGGAGGGAAGGAGCTGGGAGGAGAGAAGAACAGCTAGTTTTGGCACGTTGATTTTCATTTGGCAAGAGGGTATCTGCAGAAGATTCTGTAGAAGCAGTTTGAATTACAAGTGTGAACAAGAGGAAAGGGAATGAGGAGGAAAGAAATCTGAGACTGACTGACCCAGAGATTGCCATTCTCAGGGATTTGAATTACAAAGGTTGCCCAAGAACCGTTTAGTCACGCTGTGTATGTACTACAGAACCAATTACATCTTAAAAATATAAACCTTTTCACTTAGATACTGGTTTTGTGAAAACTGAAAGTAAAGATGATCTTGAAACCTGGATATCTGTTGTGCAAACTCAGTTTTGCAATACATAATTGTAGTAAAAATATGCAAAATTGAAGAAATTCAGAGTCTGAAACATCTTCCCATTGAACAGTAGTATGGTGTAAGACTGGTAAAAAATCAAGGTTCATTGCATAAAATTTCCCTGAACAAAGAATGGACAAAAGTGAATAAAGCACTGCAGTTTTTAGCAAGGAAGCATCAAGTGAATTCTTTAGAAATAATTATTGATTTTACACACTGCATTTTCGTATTAAAACAAACAAAAAACATACCTCACCATGTACAAATTACTTTTGAAATACGAGGGATGGTAGTTTTTTATTTTTTTATTTTTTTACTGTTGCAATGATACTCTGAAAAATGTACATAATTCTCTGAGTTTCACACGCCTGGAAGTTACTGTTCACACCCAGTGATAAAAGCCATGCAGAATACTGACATAACTGGGTGTACTGTAGTTCATCTCCTGCTGACGTGTCTGCCTTTTGGATTCAGAAAACATCAGCTGTTCAAAACACTGCAGTTAATAATAAATGGAGAAAAATGTCAAGAGAGTTTGTTTCTTCAGACGTTCAAGCTTGCAATTAGAGTCAGGTTATCTGCTTCTGTTTAGTACTTAGCTCGTCTCTTTTTCACAGAATTTTAAATAATTATATAGCTTCCCTTTCTTGCATAAATGTATTGATACACCAGGTGTCATTCTTCACTTCAGCCTGATCCTAACTACTTTTTTAGTTGTTTTGTCAGCCATAACTTGTATACTTTGTTATTTGTCCTCTGCTTTTAGGACAGCTACGCAAACCAGCATTCATAGAATATCTCACCTTGACCACTGTTACTCTTCATTAAGTATTAGACCTGCTCTAGAAAAATAACAATTAGTATGTAACTGCTTGTGATGTATGATTTACCATTTCAGGTTTCTGTGTTTCTGTTAGTGGTGCCATTTGTTTGTTTGCTTAGTTGAGTTTTTTTTTTTTTTTTCTTTACTTGATACTACTTCACTGTACTGAAGGGTAGTCCGATCAGGAGAATAAATGCTTTATGCCAGTCACTATCAGTGTTCCCCAGGGCTCGATTCTAGGGCCAGTCTTGTTCAGCATTTTTATCAGTGATCTAGATGCAGGAGTGGAATGCATTCTTAGCAAGTTTACTGGAGATACTAAACTCAGAGGTGCTGTTTGCTCTTCAGAGGGGTGATCAGCCTTGCAGAGGAATCTAGATACCTTGGAGCACTGGGAAATCACAAACAACATGAAGTTCATCAAAGATAAATGCTGGGTGCTGCACCTGGGATAGAGCATAGGGACAGACTGGGAGGCAAGTGGTTGGAGAGCAGCTCAGCAGAAAGAGATCTGGGTGTGCTGGTGACAGCAGCATGAGCCAACAGTTTGCCCGGGCAGCCAGCACACGCTGAATTTTGGGGTGTGTTAAGCACAGCCCAGCCAGCTGGTCAACAGAGGTGATTCTCCGTCTATATTAGCATTGGAGTGGCCTCACTGTGAATATTGTGTGCAGTTTTGGGCCCCACAATATTAAAAAGATGTTAAGGTCCTTGAAAGCATCCAGAGGAGGGGAACAGAGCTGGTAAAAGGGCTGGAAGACATGTCCTGTGAGGAGAGGCTGAGGACACTTGGGTTGTCTAGTCTCGGGAGAATGCTGGAGGCGATCTCACTGCTGTTTGCAGCTTCCTGAGGAGGGGAAGTAGAGAATGAGGTGCAGGGCTGTGCTCCCTCGTAACTGAGGGCAGGACATGAGCGAATGGCACAAAGCTGTACCAGGGAAGGTTCAGACTGGACATTAGGAAAAATTTCTGTACCACAAGGGTGGCCAAACCCTGGATCGGGCTTCCTAGCAAGGTGGTTGATGCATGCCTGTCAGTGTTCAAAAAATGTTTGGACAGTGTCCTCAATAACATTAAATTTTGGTTAACCCTGAAGTAGCAGCTGGAGGATCTTTGCAGGTCTCTTCCAACTGAACTACTCTAATTCTAATTAGCGTTATTCAAAGTAGGTAACATTTAGAAACCAGTAGTAGTGTTCTGTTCTGATTTACTACCCTAATTTACACTGAAATCTATTAAATTTCATGGAGAAATAATGTCTTAATGTTGGACTTCAGAAACGGTCGTAAAGTATATTCACAGAATAGTCACATGGTTGCCACCCGTACACATAGATGTGAGTAAATATTCAGAGTTCTCTGCTAGTACTTGAAAGCTGTAACTATTATGCATTAACTGAGGATCTTCTGTATTCTGAGAAATCATCTGAAGCTGTGGGTTATAAATACTTACATAAAAAATTTCCCAGAGCTCTGGCATTCAGATTCAGACCTGCATCAGACCTTTCCCCAGCTGTTGAAGGTCAGTTTTTGGCCCTTGTTGGTTCAATTCTTGTGTCTCTATTCTGAGTCTGGCGGAGGAATTTAAAGGAACACTGGCTCAGAACTGCAGGCTTGTACATAGAATTCACTCTATATTTATATCTTTTCATACAAGATTGTTGCTAGTCACTTCATAAAACAGCTGCTTGCATGCCCCATAGAATGTGTTAGCTTTCTCCTTTGGTGTAAAGATTAAAGTGAATAACCGAACTCTGAAGTGAGGTTTATCCAACTGAGAAAAGTATAATACTGTGTACTTTGGAAGAGTTTTAAAACAAACTGTGGAGCATTATATTGTTCCTCTTGAATGGCAGAGGATGTGGTTTCAACACAAAAAGCACGCAGGAGAGCAACATACTTTGTTCTGTATTATCTTTACTGAATAGTTAGGAACATCTTACAGTACTCAGTGAATCTTTAGAGATTCTGGTGACTCAGAAACTTGTTGGATGTTAGCATATACACAGTTACCTTCAGTTGTTGTTTCATAGATTTTCGTGCTAATAGCTGATGTGCAGCACCTCATAATTTCCACCCAGGTATTAAATGTCCATATCTGGTGAAAATTCTTGGTAAATTGCTTTCTTAATAGCTTCTTAGTGCCTCCTTTTGACTAGAGCTTTTGCATAGTGCTATGGTACTGAGAACTTTGTTCCAGGAGTTTATAGGCAGTAATGATTGCTTAAACAATGATGAAGCAGAAAACAAATGTGCTCTAATACCACTCAGCTCTTTTCCAAGAAAGCTCAGATCATCCTATCTTACTTAGACTGCAGAGGCGCCACTCTGTCTTGGTTTGCACTGTCCAACACCTAAGTGTACAAGAGGCAACAACCATTACCTTCTCTGTTAAATGCAGCTCATTGCTCTTGTTGGTTTGGTGGTTGTTTCTGGCAGCAAAATAATCCCACTTCTGTCTTAAACCTGAGAGAGTGGGATAACACGCTGGACAAACCCATCTACACTACTCTGTCTCTGTTTGTCGCTTATTAGTTTGAACCTGTTTTGAATTTCCCTGTTAGATAAGGTCAGATCTGGACATGAACATCCCTTTACACTTTGGTTTGATTGCTTGTCTGTGAAGAAGAGACAAATGGTGTAATGCTATAAAATTTTCTTCTAACATCCTTTAGTTTCACTACTTTCTTTCATTTTCTATGAACTAATCCAGTTCTTCAAATTTCTTTGAATCGCAGCATATTGTACAGTGTCTGTACTTTCTCATTTATGAGGCACTAGTAGATCAGATGCTTAGCAACCAAGATTCATATGGATTTTTCATTCAGATTCCTTTTTACATGTAGGAAATTAATACAGTATGGTAGGACAGATGTAAAATAGCACTACTGTGTATGAGGTAATTGTTGCTATAAATATATTTTTTTTCTGATATATATGTTAACATCAGATTTTTTTTTATTTTTTTTTTTTCCATAAGTATCTGTGGAATCATTAGTTAATTAGCACTGCTCAAAATAATGCCTTTATTTTATCCTGAGTTTTTGTTCCTGCTGGATTAAACATTTCTTTTCTGGCCTTAGTATTAGTCATTAGATTAGAACAAGATCTGTGACAGGCAGGAGAAAAAGGAAAAATTTGTGACTGAGTTATTCCCAGAACTCTCATTGTGAGAGCAAAAAGGCAAAAATTGACTTCATTGTTCATGGCATGAAAAGGAGACAAATGTTTTTTCAGTGTTCAGGGTCACACCTGGTACAAGAGTTACACTCTGGCTACCAAGTTCTAGATAAGAGAAATTAAAAAACAAAACAAAAAGAACCTTCAGTGAAGGAAAGAAACAGCCTGCATTTGGGAAATTCTATATAGCTGTGTTTGCATTTTGCATGTACACCAGCACTGGTAATACACTTGAGGAGTAATAGGCTACCAGTGTAGTAGAATATGTGTAGCTGATTCTCTCCACAGGAATAAGAATGTTAGGAGTCCCACATTAAAGTCCTTTTTTGTGTGGTTATTGTGTTTTGAAAAATTAAGGAGTAGAAAGAATCACTGGATTATTGATTAAAAATAAATATTGACTATATGGGATGAACACTCTAGTCATTGATTGTAAATAACTATAAATTCACATTAATTTTCTTCATGTTGTGGTCATTTTTTCAGTTCCCCATTGTTCACACATTGATAATGAACCAGTAGACTGTGAATCCTATCTTACACGCAGTTACTCATTGGTTGCTGTTGAGAGAATTCCCGTGGAACTAGCTGTTCTCAAGGAGCTTTGTGTTCAGGCTAAGGGGACTGAAACTTAGAACTGTTGACCTCTGTTCCCAGTTCTGCTAACTTAATGTGTGGCCTTTTCTTGTACTTAACCTCTGCATCTCAGATTTAAAGTCTTTAGAATGAGCATAAAATTACATTTTCTCTGGGCTATTCTGGATTTGAGAGTTTGTTCTTAGAATGGAATAAAAAAAATACTGCTGAAATGCAAATCAGCTTTACTGAGAAATACACCAAGTATTCTAATGAGTTCAAAATTTGAAACAACCATTAACTGAGATCACCTATTAATTGTCTGCAAAATGTAAAACTTCTGTAAACCTCCTTACTGCCACAACCTTGTGTCTGTCAGGGCTGATTGTGAACTGGAAAGCATCTATATGGTGTCATGCTGTGCAGCAATGAAGTTCCTTTACCTAGCACGGTGCAAAGCTGGGCTGTGACACTGGCTTGTTTCAGGAAGCCAAATCAGCCTAGCGCAGAGCCTGAGACTGCTGAAGAGGACTAATCATATTTATTGCTTGTGCATTCAGATTAGTTTGTCTGACGTTAAATCAGGTTCACAGGGTACGCAGGTCTCTGCCTGGTTACTGTATGGGCATAGTAGGTTGTCTGTGCAGTAATGTCAGAGCCTGTAGCTTGGAAAGGCAAAATACTGAAATGAGGAGTGTAAAATATTCTGGACCAGCGTAAGTTTAAAAAGAAAAGGGAAAAAAAAAAAAAAAACCTATTGTATTTTAAAAAACTGTTTGAGATATAAACCACATGCAGCTAAACTTGCAGGCTAAGTTCAGAACTGGTATGTCTGACTGAGTGTGATTAAGGAGGAAATCTAGTTTTGACCCAGAGATTGTATGTCTCTGAGCACATTTAAAACAGGAGGATGTGTGGAAATAGATGCCACTTACCAGGCTCCAGCAAGGACATTTTGCAGTACCGTATGTAATCTATTACAGGATGAATGGTGTGGTGAGAAATGATTCAAGCAGGCTCTTTTGCAGAGCTTTAATTCTCCGGCAATGTCCTGGACTTATCAACTGAAACAGCAAGCCCTGTGTTAAAACACCATAGACCTGTGTGCATGTGGACATGTACTTATTTAATTGTCATATTACAGTGTTTGAGCTTCAGACTATTTCCTGGGACTTAGTGTCCTGCTGGGATTCAGTCTGAAGTTCAGCCAGATGCACTCAACTCCCACCAGCCAGTAATTAATCCCCATTAATTGCCTTGAGCTTCAATCTCCGTTACATGTCTCTAAGTTCCTTCAATAAGATTTAACTATGTCTTAAGATCTTATTGTTAGTTTTCAATGTGAAGTAATGGCTTGCAATAAAATCCAGTATTTTCCCCCTCTGCCTTTGGCAGTGAATGAGCTTCTGATTGTGTCAGATTTGTAAGTGGAGGGGTGTGTTAACTCCAAAGAGTTTGCCTACACACTGAGATTTTCTGTAGTATTTTTGCAATATCAGGCAGTGCACTTGTTAATATTTCAGCTGATTTTCATGACGGCTGTCTTATCCAGCTCCCTTTGAAGTCCTTTTCTTCCTGTATGTATGACATTTTAATGCAAGAGCAGTTACTTGTTACACTGACTCTATTTGGAGCAACAGCTTTTTTTTTTTTTTTTTTTTGAGCATGTTTTCCAGTGTCCATATACCTTTTCTGTGGTTACCTGGGAATGGGTTAATAGGGAAAGGCATGGGAAATGTTATAGGAAGGTGCATCCGGGGAGTGTATTTGCCCATCCCTTTTAGGAAGTGACAATCTAGTTCTCGGTCATGTCAGTCGGTTTAAATCCACTTGATGCAGACAGTTTCCTCCAATTCATGGCTGTGTAAGTAGAGCACTGATAGGCGTTTCTTTTCTAAGTTTCAAAGTCCTCTTCTAGGAAAAAAAA
>VXAV01005071.1:198809-210385 GCA_013399715.1 Alectura lathami | reverse complement strand
ACCCAATATTAAAGTATTAACTAATCTAATTAGTTAATTAGAACACCAAAGCCTGCTATGGATGAATATCTACTCATATTTCTTGAACTTTTATGATAATGTAACAGATCAGGCTAGGGGGCTGTTCTCTGTAAGAAGGCAAAGTCTGCTCAGATTTGATAATTCTTTCACATTATATATTCTGAAAATGGTTGCAAACACTATTTCTTTACACTGAGTATAATTTCCTCAAGTGACTACCAGATGTTTGGTGAAGTAGGGAGAAACTGGAGTGTTTGACATAGTTAGAAATAGGAATATATACAGAGCTAATCCAAAGCCCAAGATATCAATAAAAAGATTTCCACTGATTTAAATAAGCTGTAGGTTAGGCCAGTGTCACAGAAGTCATCTGAGTAATGGACTCCCTCATACACAGTCCAAAGGGAACTCTTTATATTTATGCCCAAACAGTGTGTTTGGAGTGCTTCCAGCACATTTTTGGCTCTGATTTGACATTAATTTATTGCAGCTTGTTAAGCCACTGCTGTATGATTTAAATAAATGTTTTTTTAATGGATACATGAGAAAAGATGGACTTCAGGACATGTAGTTCATTTGGTGACTCTGACTGCCTAAATCTCTGTTTTGCCAGCACATTAGTAACTTTTCATCAGCAAAGATATCACATAGGTTGTAAATATCTAAAATGCCTAGGACTGTATGTTGACAAAAACAGTATTCAGTGTAGAGTTTGAACTCTTTTTTTTGTGTGAATTTCACATTACTGTTTCTTATAGAAACAATTTGGGAAAGTTTATTTGAGGAACTCTTCAATGTTATGCCTGAATTACAACTTGGATCCATGTGTCAATGACTTGAAAGGAGGAAGTTACTTTTTAAACTCATAAATGCAGAACTAACTGGCAGCCTTCTTCTCACTAAAAGTCTAGCTAACTACAGTCCATTGTAGAATAAAATTTAGAAATGACCTATTCCAAGTATGGAATCTCTTTCTAAAACCATTTTGGGTAATTGGAATAAGGTACAGTTTATCTCAAGAGTAAATTGTATGTCATGTTGAAAATTGCATTATTTTTTATACTCCTATAGCACAGTTTGGGTGTCTTATGAAAACCAGAAGAGTATTTTGACAACTTGATGCTCAAGATGGGCGTATATCAAAGTCCTTTATATAATTTTTTGAGAAAGATGGGATTAGAGGACTTAAAATATAACTCTAGATTTTAGGTTTACAGCTTTGGTTATTATAAGCATAAAGAAGTTTCTCTGGCACAAAGTTTTCAATTAAAAATGACAAATAAACCTAAAAAAGGTTTTCTATAAAGAAAAGATCTCCAAGTAGCATATCATAGCAAGCAGCATAACATTTTTTGAGATAAAGTATGCAATAAAATCATTGGAGTCTTGTCAATGAGAGTTAGTACTGACTTGTTGTTTCACATTTACATTCCCCCAGTTCAAGGCGAAACCTCTGTGAGACTAACGAATCATTCTTTCCCTAATGAAATCACTAGGAAATCTAATCTGAGATGGATGTGAGATGGAACTGTTCTCCTTGTGTGGCTGTTGAGTGCTGATGATTCCTGGGATAAGTTTCAAATGAGAAAAGATTGTCACGTGGTCTTTGATCTTTGATTTCAAATACTCGTGGAAAAGATGTAATCACCCACTCTTTTTGCAAAGTATAAGCCCAGTAAAAGAATTATTTTGCTCAAGGTTAAAACTGCTAATGCAATGAGTATCATTCAGTAAAAATGGACACAAACATCCTGCCTGCATCATATGAAGAATTTTTCTCACTTTTCTGTTCAACTGATTTATTACAATCAGTCATGTTACAGGGTGCCTGAACTCACTTCCTCTTTCCTTTTCAGCTTCCTTATTTTAGCTCAGATGGTGCTTAACTTCAAATCACATAATATGGTAAAGGGTCTGTTATTTGACCTGGGACTAGGGTCACACGACCAATCTTAGCGAGTCTAAAATTAAATGTTAGTAGTGCTAAAATATATTTAATAATTCTCAGTTTAAACTTGGGAGCTGCCAAGTAGGGTGTTATTGTTTTATTGCATAATAAAATGCAATTAGAATGGTGACTGTTAATGATTTAAGGTGTATGCAAAATGAGTATACCGACCCATTCATTCCACAGTTATATTATTGCAGCTGTACCTTATTTGTTGAGGATTTGAGAAGACTTTTCCTATTTTGTTTGATTTATAGCTTCATAGCTTCACAAATAGTATGAATTTTCCACTGGTGACCACACAATGTATTGAAAGGACAAAATTATTTTTAAAATCAATCGTGTTTCATGAAGTGCTATTTCTGTTCTACAGTCAAACATTTCCGTCTTCTGCAGAGCGTATTTTCCTCTTAACTTGAAGAAAATGTATTTACAGAGTTAGCTTTCCAACTATGCTTGTACTGTAATGCACCAGCTTCGGCAGTTCCCTGAAAAATCACCATGATAGGATGAGAAAGACTAGAAATGTTGCATGGCTTGAGAAATACTACATGGAGACAGTATGGCTTATTTAAGAAAACAAATCTGCAATTACTGTGAATTAACTAGCTGTCTTAGTGAAAAGCTGGCTCGGTACTGTGTTCACGTCTGTTCCAAAATGCTTCTGAAACTGAAAGAGTATCCAGACATATTGTATAGCGTATCGTGTGTTCTAAGAACATCTGTGGTTTTCTCTCTGCTATTCAGCATGGGATTAGTTCACATGCAGCTCTCGTTTTCATGAGTGTGTGTGGTGAGCAGGATGGTTTAGGATGGCCCCATTAGTTTAGTTACTGTAATTAATTTGGGACAAACGGAAAAGAAGAAAAGACACCACCAGCCCCAGTCAGAGAAAGCAAATTAGTATTACGAAAAAAAGTGAAACTATGTGAGATGTGGAGCTTCTTTGTTTAGCTTTTGTTAAGCATATTATCTTACAGCTAGGAAAATTTTTTAGGAAGAGCTATTTTGCCAATAATTTATATTGGTCATGGAGTCCAGACAAATGTTGTTTTCCATCACAGACACAAACAGACAAGAATACTTTTTTTACAGTTTAGTGTCAATCTTTTAGTTGGCCTATTTAATACAGTATTGCTGTGAGAGATTCATGAGTAAGAAAAGACAAAACTAGAACTGTTGTTGGTTTGGAGGGTTTGTGTGCCAGAAATGGCACCCTTAAACAATCTTAATGTGACAGTGATTCACAGAAACTTCTGGTGGTCTTGAAAAAGCTGTTGAAGGTCATAAAACACTCACCTTTGCCTTTTAGTTCTGCTGTGTGAGTGCAGTAACTCGCCAATCGTCTGCATGTTCTCATCGTTTGCAACATTTTTAAAGGAAAAGCTGCGTGTTCAGAATAATGTTCTGACCTCAGTCTCACAGCGTAACAGGGGCGAAGTTTTCATAACGTTCACTCACTTATAACATAAACTGAGAAGAAGGGGAGTGTCACTTGTAGCAGGGCCAAAGAACCAAGACTCTACCTCAGTTTTCAGTATTAAAAAATAAGAGAAGTACTATATATCATCATCATCATCCTTGTCATTGTTTTTAACGGTTTCATTAGATGCTTGCTTAGCAAGTTCAGATGAAGCTTGTTGTGCATGTGTGCATCCCTATACGTGTGTTCTCCAAGTATTTCTCCTTCATTTATTGTGGGTTTTAGCAAACTAAATCTTAAAGTGAAGTGGTGAAAGCTTGGACAGCAGTTTTAAGATTGTCTCTTGAGTTCTAGGAACTTAGCTATTGTGAATTACTATTCTGAAAAGAGACGGGTTTCTGTTATTTAAAAAGAAAGGGCAGTTTCTGTGCAGACATTTAGATTTTAAAAGCCTAAAAGAAAAATGTTTTTAGACGGGATGGGATTTAAGCATCTTGGTTAAAACTGAATTATTTGGGTTGGCTTTTACATCTTAAATATTTACATTACGATTCAAATATGCACAGTCATTTGTTTGGCAACTGAAAGGACGCTGCGAATAGATTCTCTTTGTAATGGAAGATCAATACATTTATAACAGCCTAACAATACGTTGGTTATTTTGTTTTGTGTTTAGAATAGAGCCTGAAGTTCTGATAAGTTTTCCAAATCGCTAGTAGTACACCATGTAGTACGTAAGAAGACATGCTGGTAACAAAGCATTTGTTTTTAATAAGGGCATTGAGAGACATTAACTTCATTGATAGTAATTTTAAGTTTGTGATTGGCACAACAGTATTAGAAAAATCTTGTTTTGTGCTAAATATAACGAAAGCTGAGTTTTCATTTGGCTGCAATCTATAGTCCTACACCTGCAAATATAAATACGTATCCGTGTTAGTTCTTGCAGAGAGAATGGTTGGGCAATCTGGCATCTGGCAGTTAAACATGTGTACTTGTGCGTGGAAGCAAGTACAAAATCAAAAGTCCTGCTTAAGATGGCCTACTAGTCAAGAACCTTGTCTGTATTACTGTTTTTCAACACTAGCTACAAGCTATAGTGAACTGAGATTTTGGATCGAATTTAACTATTTAAAAAACTCTCAGTGTGTGAGATGCATGATGTAAAACCTGTGAGAAAACTACAGACACAGTCAAAGTAATGCTGAAGTCTTTTCAGGCTGGACACAACCTTTCACTTGGAATATATGGTTTCTCTATCACCTAATCAGGTTTGGATTTGTTATGCTTACTATACAATTACCTAAAACTCAGATGGTTGTGTTAGAAACAGAGTGAATATGCTTAATTTTAAAATATGTATGTTGTTGTATTTCTTGAAGAAATTGCTTACCTTTCCACATCCAGCAAACAGAACAATAATTTCTGCTGGAAACAGGCTGCTGGCACAGGCTGCCCAGAGAAGCTGTGGCTGCCCCATCCCTGGCTGTGTTCAAGGCCAGGCTGGATGGGCTCCTGGGCAGTTTGATCTAGTGAGCGAGTGGCTGGCAGCCCTGTCCACGGCAGGAGGGTTGGAACTGGATGATCTCTGAGGTCCCTTCCAACCCAAGCCATTCTATGATTCTGTTCATTGAGCAGAAAAGAAACAATACCAAGAGACTGCACCACAGAAAAACAAATATTGCTTATGTATTGACAGAAATAGAGGAAAATTTCAGTTTCAGTGTATATATAGGCACAGTACAGATGGGGGAGATGATAGGATCTGTTCTTTTGTGACTGGAAGATGTAAAACTTAAAATGGACAAGTGTTACTTTGCATGGCAGATTGTTCCATTTCCCACTGATAAATGGCTGTTATCCTGACTAGTAAATGTAATGACATTAATTTAGAAATTCAGTAGAATTCACAAGATTTTAAAGTGTGAAGTCTTAATTTAGTTGAGTGATCTAAACGGCTGAAAGATCTATTTAATTCATATTTTTAAGGAGTAAGATTTGTTAACAATTTATTCAGATTTGAAGACTAAGACCAGAGAATGAACTACGGAACCTTTGACTTAATGATGTGAAATCTATTTAAGATTTGCTAAACACAATGTGGATATTTTCAGTTTCATTACTAACTGTTACTCAGACAAAACACCCATAAAACTAGCAGTAAACATAACCAGAAATTTGAATTATCAGATGATGTAGTTTGCTGCTTTTCAGCCTCTTTTGGTCTGTGTCAGGAAAATTGATCGTTATTTCATCTCTTGTACATCATAAAATGAAAATCTTGGTGTTTTGACAGGAGTTTCACAAGAGTCTAGAAATATAAAGCTCTTCTAATGAAAATAAAAGTTGTTGTCCTCCAAATCAAGTAAGGTAGGTTTTTACCGATCACTGTCTATAACCCTGTTGATAAATCACACCTTTCACTGGTTGCTAATGTGCTCTGCTGTCTTTCTGCACTGGGGATTTCTCTGAGTTAGGCAGATGGTAGCGTTGGAGATGTCTCTGAAGGGCTATCCCCAGAAAATGGTTTAAACTGGCTGTCTGTCTGCTTTGTGTACTCGCTGGCAGCCTGTCTAACCTTTTTTCTTTCTTTTTTTTTTAAACCACTTTTCCTTAATAATAAAGTAAAAACCCAGGTATATCATCCACTCTGACAGAAAACCTTGGTACAGGTATTTAAATCTATGTATTAAGACAAAGAGTGTGTCTTCACCAGGTTTTTGCTTTAGTTCAGGAGTACAGTTTTGAAGTGAATCTCCCTGTTGTCTACACTTACTGTTTAATTGCTCAAACTGCAGAGCAGACCTTTCCAGTGAACAAAGTTCACTTTTTCAGCATACTAAGTTCCTATCAGACAAACTTAAACAGAAAAGTAAAGCAGGCTCGCTCCAAAAGCATAACTAATGCACTCCGTTCAGTCCGTGGAAGCTGCAGATGGTGAATGTCAGCTCTCACTGCACTTTGCTCTGCAGGTCTTTTCTGACTGGTACTCACTACTCACTCTGTATCGTAGTCTGAATTGTCTGTCACAGAATAAAGAAGTTAAACATGCAGTTCAAATGTTGTAAGAAGGTACAAAATTCTGTTTTGTTTACATTTGTAGAACTGTTTGAGGGCTATACGTGAGACCAAGGAGGAGCTGGGAACATTTCAAGTTGCCTGGTGATTCTGGGTTGCTTTGAAACTTGCTGAAGAGGTTGTCCTGGAAGTCTGCCAAACTTACTGCCAAAGTTGCAGCAAAGGGCTCAGAATATTTTGCTGGAGAAGTACATGTTTGTTACTGGAAAAACTAACAGTGTATGCAAGACAATAGCACAGAGGCAAAATGATCTGATTTTGTGGAAAAGCTGCCAGCTTTTTAGGTAATTCATAGGCTGAAAAAACAGTGTGACCGTTCAATAGGAAACCCTCCATCTTCTGTTTATTTTCAGGGAAACAATCTTTGTAAGTAGGATTTTATTAAGGAAATATGAAACAGTCTTAGCAGTTTCTCTTCCCAGTGGTAGTGCTATTTCTCCTCTGACCATAGACTATGGATATGCGTCAAAGAATCTTGTGTGGCCCCAGCTGGAATTGCTTCTCCTTGTAGATCCATGGACATTTCATGTGACCACTTCCTTCTTGAGAGCATTTTGTGCCAAGGAGGGCTTTTTAGCCTCTGGCTCTAGCACCTCCAAAAAAATCCTTCCCTGACCTAAGATAAAAAAAAAGTAATGCTTAATAAAAATCAACAAAATTATGTGATTCAGAAAGGAATAATTACAGAATGATTAAGAGAAAAAGAGGAAAATGGAAAAGATTTGACTGGTCATTTGACTTTCCCCTTTTCATTTTTATTCTAATCTGGTCAAGCAGCTGTTCTGAAACCACGTGGCTTCTTTTTCACTCAGTTGGCAAATTAGGTCACAGAAACAATGGGCTGAGCCATGCTTCCTTGCTTTTACTTTACCTCACATGGTAGTCTTCCAAGGAGACTGCCATCCAAGCTGTGATTGTGACTGTTTAGTTCCTAAGATTACAGGAAATCAAGCGTATTTAGGTTGTCTTATATTAGGTAGGCAGACCTAATTTGTTAAGACTTTGGCCTAAACTACCAGCACATTGAGCTTCTGTAGGAAATGCTTTTGCAGTTATGACTGTCAAGTCCTTTATTTGAATAGTCTTCTCTTTCAGTTCTCACAACATCCTCTGTTTATGATATTACAAATATCAGAACATGCTTTTCTCAAATATAGAATACTATATAGGTGCATAGAAAATCAGCATACGCAATGTTTTTCAATGTAGTCTAAAGGGAAGTATAGAAGCTTTATACAGAAGACATGCACCTGTTTCAGCACCTAGTATCTCACCACAGTTCTCTGAGAGCTGTAAACAGCATCATAACAGGCTAGATCTGTAATGAAATTGATTATCTTGGACATCTAATGGTGCAGCAATAAAACTTTTCTCTGTGGATTTTTAAATCAGCATTTTAATTCATCACTTTAATGATTAGTATTTACATTTAACTTACTAATATCATGCATGCATTTTATATTTTGGAGCCAATCCCAATCATCAATTGAATAAAACATTGCAATAAGGTAGCAGTACCCTGCTCACCCTGTAGTACCCTCACCCTGTATGATATCTAATGGGAAATATATATTTAAAAGTAGGCATTTTGTTGTATTTGTGGCTGACTGTCCAACTGGTTAGGGAGGCTGCTTTGAGTTTCCTCCTCAAGTAGGTAATACTTGTTTTGTGGAATGGTTCCTTTCTCCTGTTGTGGAAAGTAATTTAGAGACTCATCTACCTTTTGAAGAACCAGAACACATAAGGTGCGAACACACAGTACATAAACATTACAGCAGGAAATATGTTTTGGGGTTGTATGAGCACAGGGCCAGATGACTGAGGTCCTGGCTGAGCACAAAGTTAGTCTTCTCAAATAGAAGCTGTGTTTCTAAGAGCACTGTTGGGATTATCTCTTTGTTTTGGATTTAAGGAGTTTTGCCCATTGAGTTCAGGTCTGGTAGAAACATTGTTATCTATGTAAGGCTTCTCCTGTAGCACTCTGTACAAAGTTTGCGTACCTCATGTTCAGTGTTTTACAGCGACATGAAATCTGCTATAGTTTGTTGTCTAATAGCTTGTTCTGAACTTTTGGTATAGGAATGGGCTTGGTGTTGTACAATTGTGTCAATACAGTTCCTGTATTGTGGCTAGGCAGGAACGCATTGCACTGCAAACTGCTTGCAGAGGACAACCGCAGTCTTCTGTGCCCCCTGTGCTGTAAGTCAGCTCCTAGGTATGCTTCTATGCTGGGTCCACTGAACTGTGCTTGATAAATCTAGTAACATCTAGCTTTTAACCATTTTTCAGTGCATCTTCTTGTATCTGTGCACCCAGCTCTCATTGTGTTTCGTCAAAAACATACTGTTTGAGATAAAAGCCTTCCAAGTTTTACTCCTCTCCTCCACTGAAGAGTGAGTGATTTAACTGTTTATAATGAGGAACATATGTTGCCTCTTGGCTACTGACCATAACAATAGGAAATTACAACATAATGGAATTACTTTCAGCACCTTGCTTTGAATTAATATGAGTCAAGAAAATATAGAACTGACTACTTTAATTGGTTTTGAAACATTGTTTTGGATTTAGAAAAATCAATGTGCCAGAGGACTTCTTGAATGCAACAATTTCATTAACAGAATTTATTGTTTATTTGTTGGCTGTGCAATCTGCAGTTAATTGCTTAATTCATGTCGGGACCATTCATTAGAAAAGATAATGCCATATTTTTGTGATGTTATTTTAAAATTGTGCGTACTCTATCAAGTAATAGATTGTATCTTAGTTCCAAGATTAGATTTCTTCTGGGTTATTACATTTAAAACTCTTATAAAACTCGATACCAAAATTAAACATGTTAAATGGTAACACTGTTTCTTCTTTGCTGAAAGACAGAATTGCAGACTCTCTCTCTCAGTTGTAATTTCTGTCTTGGAGAAAGTTCATGTCATTAGAACAGTTCTGATGAATCTTTTGGCTGATAAGTGATGATATCACTTCAGATCTCAGGGGAGAAATCTTTAATATCTACAAAAAATGAATGTTTTTTAATAATAGCTTTACAATGGGATCTTTCAAAAACAGTCTGATCCAACTTTTATTGCCAATACTTGTTTTATTGTAATTACGTCTGTGCACGCGTATGGGTAGTGCATATTCAGTTTGATGGGCGATGTAAACATAGAGAAAGGACAGTTCACTCATTGCTGTCTTCTATACACAGGGAGATGTATTTTCAGAGCTGAAGATTAATGGTAAAGTTTAGATCATATGGACCTATGTCAAAGGTCAGGCAAACATTGTCTCTTGTCTTTTAAATTTCCCTTTCTCAGGATTTTCTTGAAACAAGTACTCGGTTCTAACATAACAAAAGCAGCTGAGCAGTACTCCTTTCCTTAAACAAACACATTTTAGGCCCTGTACAATCACCAGGGCTCCGATCCTGAAAAATGTTAGATGTAGTGATCTCATGATCAACAGTGACAATAGCAAATAGCAAGATCCACAAATGAGTTGAATATTCGTCTCTTAATGCTTCCAACTGCATCCAGAGGATTTGCAAAAATAGAGAGAAGCTGGTTATGATTATATAGCATTTTTAGTCATAGTCAAGCTAAGTTAATTACATATACCATGGAAGGCATGAAAAATGAAAAACAGAAAGGAAATGATTGTGTAAGAGATTAGTTCCTTGGCGGAAACTAATGGTGTTTAAGAATCACGTATTATCTGATAGAAATGTTAGCTACTCCTTTGATATATTTTGCAAGTTTTTGTTTGTCATCAAGTACTTGATGAAGCTGTATAAAAATTAAGTAACTTCTGTTTGATTAAACCAACTCTTTGCTGAACCACAGCAGGATATGTTCATCATACATTCACCCATATAAGCAAATTTTATCCAAGACTTGTTTGTGCTATACTTGCAAAAAGTCTGGGAGCAGCCCCAGCTCTGAGCACACTTCCTACTAATGTCATAAATCACTAATGAGATGTTTAGCACTACTTGGGAAATTTTTTTTTTTGTAAATCAATGGCTTCATGAGAGTCTGTTGTTTAAGAAATCATGATGAGAGCAGTGCTGAGATTTTTATTTTTGTCTGGTAGTCAAACATCATAACTTTTTTTCCTCTCCCAGGAATTATCACTCAGTTGGTGTGATATTTGAGTTTCAAAGGACGTTTTAAAAACTTTAAACTGCATAATTATGGATGTTACAGTAATGAGCTTGAAGCAGCTTCCTATTGACTTCATTTTGTTGTAAAAATCTCTCAACTTCTTTTTCTGTCTATTGATTTTGAACTGCACACTATTGTGCTGCAAAAATAACTTTTAACGATGAACTAACAGATTTTTTTTATTTTTTGAGTTCAAATCTCCCATTGCTTTGTTAGGTTAATTTTTTTTTTTTTTTTTTTTAATTTCATCCACTGTGTCTGAATTCTGGGTAGTAAGCATTCTTGGCAGGGATTATCATTGTACAAATACAGTTTGATATTGTATAAATAATATTTGGCTTGGTTTTGCTGTGTGGGTTGTTTTCTTTTATCTTTTTTATTTTTTTTAAAGAAGAAATTGTATATACTAAAATAAACAAGTCACATTTGATCCTTTTTTTTTCTAGACAAAAGTTTCTTTAAGTCCAGTTACTTGGCTTGCTGTATTTCTTTTCAAACATTCCAAAATCATAGGAATCTTCACTACTATTTTAGTGAAACATGAAGAGTTATGCTATTAGTAAAGTTATATAAATGAAAGTAATAATGTTATTTGAAAGTAAGGTTTTGTAAATTATTAATAGATGTATCAGTGAACATCTCTGATGTCAACTACGTTTTTATACATGAAAAATTATATTCTCAGTTTTATCTTTGCATTTCTCAGCACATACTTGGCAAATATAAAAAGTGTGGTGTTACTGAGTGTAGCTATGGCACACGTAGTGATTTCTTGAAGCAAAATCAGCTTAAAAGGTCATATCTGAACCGTCCTGGCACTTGTTCCTGATCATTTTATTCCTCTGTTCTGAGATGGAGGTCACAGTCCCCTCAGTTCCACAATCTTGAGGGTTAACATTGAAATACTCTAAAACTTATCTGTGAAATGAGCCTTAACTGAGCTTTA
>VXAV01005071.1:176167-190177 GCA_013399715.1 Alectura lathami | reverse complement strand
CCCCCCCCCCCCCAATGAAATGAACTTTAATATCCTAGATGTAATCCGGACTGAATATCAAGAAGGAGTACTTTTTAAGTTTGGAGTATTTTTAAGTGTAGAAGTCATTAATTTTTTAGAATTTTAAAAAAGGATGCTTTTTGAAAACTGTAAGAGTATAATCGGAGTACAAAGGTGCGTGATCCTTCCTCCTCAGTCATCAGTAAAATCTCATCAGTAAATATGCCTATTTGTATCTGATTATATCATGAGAAATTCAAGGTCATGTCAAGCTCAGTGCTAAAAACAGAAGTGTAAGAGGAAATGTTTCCCTCCTATTTTTTTTCCAACATCCAGCATTTTTTTGATTCAGTTATTTTGAAATGTACTGCCGTGCAAGTCAAACTCTTTTTAAGGTCGTAAATGGAGATAAAAATATAATCATATAATGCATCTCAAATATAAAGGTTGTTCTTCCTTGTTTTAGTCCTCTGGAGAAGTTCATTTTAAGCAAAAGGAATTGAGGACGTTCTTTCTTTGATATCTGCTTTAGAACTCAGCCAATGTCCCCATTGTTCGTGGGCTGGGCTGCTCCTCTGTGGCTAAGATTTTAAACAGGCTGCAGTTCTTGGAGTCACGTATGCATTGCGAACTGTGTTACAGTCTTACACCACTGTGCATACCAAACTGTGCCTTTGGCACCCAGAGATAAGCAGCAGACTGGCTTAAGTTAAATAGACTTATAAGCACCCATAATTCCTCTTGTACTTCATTTATATTGGTGGTTAAAAAGGCCAGTTTAGTTTTTAAGTATTGTTTGAATAATATTTATAGCATCTCTGAGATTGCAGTGTTGTACTGTACACATCATCAGAATAGGTTTGTACTGGCTTTCCTGAAATTTGATATTTTTGTCTTCCTCTGGTAGAAGGTTGATTTCAGCACCGTGTTATTAACATAGAGTCATGCTGATTCATTTCATAAATTACAGGTATTAACAGAAATTTCAGGGTCCGCAAGAGAAATAAAGAGCAAGTCTGCCAGATAAGTTCCAAAGCCTTTAGGTAAGCAAGTTTTTGTATTTAGGAAAGCACCACGTGTTCATTAATATCATAACAGAAGATAAAGATTATTATCATTTTTCAGAAAACCTCTGAAATGCCCGCTTTGTGCTCCTTCCATGAATCCGTTTTCTTGGAAAGCTTCGACATCTCTGAACAGGAAAACTCTGTAGGGCTGACTTGTGTGGCCTCACACTGAAGGAAGGGTCTGAAATGCCCCAGGGGTTAGGACTTGGCCTGGGACTTCTTTGCAGTCTGTTCAAGAAAAGGTTGAGCAATCTGAGCATTACTGAAGGGGGAGATACTGGCCAGAGTACTGAAGAGCTAATGCGGATTCCAATATGCCTGGTACAACCTTGTGAAAAACAGACAGGGGTGAATAAAACCCCATGTCATCTCCCTGAGGGAAATAGGTGTGTGAGGGACGGGAGCTGGGTAGAGCAAGGGGCCAGGATGTGGCAGTGGTGTTAAAGGCCATAGAGCATCTCCTCCCCCCACCTTCTTCTTCAGTTGTACAAGGGGAAGTGTGTGGAGTTTTATGTCAGTTGTTAAGAGAATCTTTCCCGTTGCAGTCAGTTCTGTGGTAACCAACTTCAGGGACAGGCTTAGGAATGTATTCTTGCCCCAAAGTCAGTGCAGGTTTGTAGGCACAAAAAGTCCTTATTTATGGCTCATTCTAAAGTCTGGCTATCAGTGTAACGGGGAAGAGCTGGAACTAAACCAATGCACAGCTTCAGTGTATCAGCATTAGGCATGCAAAAATTACACAGGGACATTAAAAAAAAAAAAAAAAAAAAAATNAGAAAAAAAAAAAAAAAAAAAAAAAAAAAAACTGATTTAATTTAAGTGTGTTTTTAACAGCACGTGCCTTTCAGTCAGCACATTCTGGTTTAGATAAACACTGTGGTGAGTGACAAGAAGTGGCCAGTTAGCATGAAGGCACTAAATGAGCCATGAAACCAATATTATAATAATATCACCATGACATCAGGTTTGCAAAGCCCTGCATTGGCAAATATACAAGCCACTGACTGAGGAGTAGATTGCAAAAAGGCACCTATAAAATAAATTAATCACATTGAATGGGAGATGACAAAATGCAAATGCCCTCTAGCTGCAGGTGCTGACTATTGTTTTTGATGGTGATATAACAGTACAGTGAAAAATACCTGCTTTATTTGTCCTTTCAAACATTTTATAAAGGTGCAAGGCCAAGGTAAAATTTTCCAGTTTGTGCAATCTTGGTGGTGAAAAATTCCAGATGTTTCATAATTAAGGAGTCTGGTCTTCCTTCAGCATGAAGGAAACCCTTAATGATACGAGAGGGGCCATTGATCGTCGTGCATGATGCCAGTCTACATTACATAACCATAAGGCATGCAACACCTAATGTAATATACACTCATATGTTGAGCAAAAAAGGATGTGCTCTAGGACTGGTGGGCAGGAAGAAGGGGCAGTCCTGACCCACAGCTCACCTCAGGGAGGCCCGGCTGACCTTTCTGCTAGATGGGTCAGGAGCATCCTGTCAGGAGTTGGCCCTTAACACTGTGTGTTTATTATCACACTGTGTGTGATCATCACACAGTGAGTGATGCCGTAAGAAGGGTGAAGGTTTAATAACGTTTCCAGCTTGATTAGTGACATCAGATCCTGGATGTCTGAAAAGAGAAGTTTGCTTATCCAACCTGAAATGATATGCTTGGGTTTGTGTGTATTTAGGAGAGATTTGATATGTATCCAGTAATCTGAGTTTTCTTTGAGTCTTTTCAGAATTTGCCTGTTGCTGTTCAGCATGCTTAACTGACTTAATTTGTGGGAATTACAAGGATGAAATAAGGAGGAAAAATGTAAAAGCCTTATTAATAGTATTGTTAACATCCAGATTAGAATGTGCAAATCTAAAGGTGTGGCAGTTAGGTTTAAAAGCTGTGCTCCCATATTTCCTTTTAATTTCTTATATGTTGGAAAACATCTTAATTTCTGAAATACACCAGTTCTTTTTTTCATCACACCGCTAGTCCACATTTTCAATCTTTAATGATATAAATATGTAAAAAGCTGTTGCAACTTGTAAGAATTTTTTCTGTGCCTAACTGTCACCTCTGAAGGACATAAGTCAGATGTAGAACAATTAATACTAAGCAAGTATGTTTTTCGATGTGAAATCAAAATTAGGTATTATTCTTTTAATTTTTTTAATGTAGTGTGTGTTTTGTAAGTAATTTCTGTTTATAAAGTAGTAATTACTTCTAAAGAACTATTTATTTGACTCATCAACTCATATTTGTCAAAACAGAATCATTTACATAGTAATTATGATATTACATGCAGTGGGCTGTTATTCTGATTGACAAATAAGCTTCTGGAGCAGATGTGCTATTGCTGAGAAAAAATTTCCTTTGGGTTCATGCACATGTGGAAAAATACTGTAGAAAAGACTCACAAAACTAAAGGAATTTAGTAAGTTCTTTACAAAGTTTGTTTTGAAAGAGCTGAAGAGCAAGCTAACTAGCTGTGTCTTGTTTAATCAAGGATTTCACAGCATCTTGACTGGCAGATCAAATGCATAGGAGTCAATGTGTCTACATATAGCAGAAATTTGTAGTGAAACAGTTTTTTAGTGCCTTTTTTTTAAATTAGAATAAATTCATGAAAAACAAAACAAAACTTGATGTGAAGCAGTAAGCTACTGTCAGGAAAATGACCTATGTTTGGATTAGTGTATTATTTGGAGGCTATAGGAACTTTTTCATCACTGATGATTAATGGATAGGCAAAGTTTATCAAAGGAAGCAGTGAATCATGTGGCTGTAATTTTTGCTTCTTTTCAAAAGATTGTATATCCTTTAGCATAGTTACACATTTATTGCAAACATAACTCCATTTATGTCAGAGCACAATACTTGAAAAATTTAGTTCAAGGAGTGCATTTTTTTCTATACTTTGAAAAAAAAATATATAAATTCACATGATGATAATAAGTAAGGAAAGCTAATCAAGGAATGAATTCAGAAGCAGGACCATACCATTTTCTACTGCTCAGGAATCTGATTCACATTTTACAAAATGCATTGGGGTTGGAGGAGGAAGGGAAATTGGTAGCTATGGATTAATCTGATTGGAAAGAACTTAGGTAAGTTGAAATAAAACTATGAGAATGTTCTTGGAATGAAGTGTCTCCCTGCAGCTTCTGGAGAGGCAGGAACTGTTCAAGGAGATGCTCTAATAAGTAGGAGACTGCAAAAACGCTTCTCCAGCGTCAGAAATTGGGCCAGTAATCCAGGGTACTTTGTTCTTCTGGTCTGGGTTCAGTTCCATGTACTCTATGAACTGGCAGCTATAAAAGTGGGCTTAATTAATCTGTTTCTCTGTTTGGTCACGCCATTCCTGTAACTTGTCAGGCCTACAGGATATCTCTCTGCCACAACCCAAATATTTTCTGATGATGGTTAACCTCATCCTCCAGTCCAACAAGAGGCAGAAAGAAGGTTTATTTCCCAGTTGATGACAAAGTTCTTTTCTACTCTTTATCTCTTTTCTTGCCCAAGCAGAGTAGGGAAGCCAGCTTTCCAACACGTGGCTTTATGTATGCCACAGCTTTGAAGTTCGTAAATTATAGCTGGCTTTCTTCACTGCCCAATTTTCACTTTCCAGGAATCTCTGTTCATAGTAAGAAACCATTATTTCTTGTGGGGTTTCTATCGCAGCTTCAAATAACAAAGACATTATAATAAAAACAGTAATGACTTTCATGTCTGGTTCAAAACCTTATGTGTGTAGACATACTATTACAGTCTGAAATTTCCTCTTCCAATGTTATGGGACTTCTTTCTTGTTCCTAATGGATGTGAAGGCTTCTCCTTGCCTTGTAATAGAAGAAGGAAAAAGTGGTACTATCAAATTATTTTGAGGTGTTTTTGTTGTGAAACAATCCAGAGGACATAAAAGCAGTCATCTACCTAGGCAATGTACGACAGGGAAAGAAAAAAAAAAGTGGTGTAAAAACAATTAAAATATATAAGCAAGCCTAATAATAATATATAAATATTGCCTTATTACTTAGGTCAGTGTTTAAAACAGGTCTTCTCAAAATTTAGACTGAGATTTAGAAAGCCTTAGAATGTATTGAAATCTGTTAATAAATGGATTCATTTCAGTGACAAGCGGTGTCCCCCAGGGGTCCATAGTGGGACCGGTGCTCTTCAATATCTGTATCAATAACATAGTAGACAGTGAGATCAAGTGCACAGTGCACCCTCAGCAAGTTTGCACCAAGCTGAGTGGTGCAGTTGATACCCCTGAAGGAAGGGATGCCACCCAGAGGGACCTGGACAGGCTTGAACAGGGGGGCCACGAGAACCTGATGAGGTTCAATAAGGCCAGGTGCAAGGTGTTGCGCTGGGGTCAGGTCGATCCCAGATATGTGCACAGACTGGGAGAAGAACTCACTGACAGCAGCCCTGCGGAGAAAGTCTTGGGGGTCCTTGTGGATGAGAGGCTTCACATGAGCCAGCAGTGTGCACTTGTAGCCCAGAAGGTCAACTGCATCCTGGACTGCATCAAAAGAGGGGTGGCTGCAGGGAGAGAGGGGACTGTCCCGCTCTGCTCTGCCCTCTTAAGGCCCACGTGGAGTACTGTGTCCAGGCCTGGGGCCCCCAGCATAACAAAGACATGGAGCTGCTGGAGCAGGTCCAGAGGAGGAACACAAAGATGCTCAGAGGGCTGGAGCACCTCTCCTAAAAAGAAAGGCTGAAGGAGATGGGCTTGTTCAGCTTGGAGAAGGCTCTGGGGAGACCTCATTGCAGCCTTCCAGTACCTAAAGGGAGCTTATAAACAGAAGGGAGACTGACTTTTTGCACAGTCTGACAGTGATCAGACAATGTTTTAAGCTAAAAGGTGGGGGGAGATTTAGATTAGATGTTAGGAGGAAATTTTTTACTCAGAGGGTGGTGAGACACAGGCTGCCCAGAGCAGCTGTGGGTGCCCCATCCCTGGAGGTGTTCAAGGCCAAGCTGGATGGTACCCTGGGCAGCCTGATCTGGTGGGTGGCAACCAGCCCACAGCAAGGAATTAAAAGTTGGAACTGACTGGGCTTTAAGGTCCCTTCCAACCCAAATCATTCTGTGATTCTGTGATATGATTATGTTATTTAGTTGTTTACAAATTTTATCATATTCGAAAGTTTTGAAGGTTTCTTTTTTTTTTTTTAACTTTTTAAAAGTCATTTTAAAGTATGAGAAACTATTAGGTTTCAAAACAGATGTTTTACATGTTACTGTAAAATGGTGATGATTGGTCATGTGAAGCAGCGCAGACTACAGAACCTATCTCAAAATGTTTTCATCTAGAGCACAAGAGGAGTCACACATTGGGATGTGAATATAAATCTGGAATTGAATGGAATATTCAGTTGAACCAATATTCTCATTTACTTTCAAATATTCAAATACTTCATTCAATCACTTTTGCTTTTAGATTGTAAAGAGGTAAATACAAATAAACTTAAATAAACTTTTTTTTTTGTTATTTTTTTATTATTTTTATTTTCTTTGCTAACTAAATCAGAAAATACAACTTTAGATCTCTTCTTCAAACCTGTCTTACCCAAACTGTTAGGAAGCGTTAAAATAGCCAAATCCTCNCTTCTTTGTTTTAAAGATTTTCAAAGCTATACACTCCTGGGAAACTGGAGCCTGCAATTTTCATTATAGCAATTTTAATAATGGCTAATAAATTCTAACTGTGGTAAATCATCTTGTTTTGTTTAAGCAAGATATATTCATATAAACAGATCTTTAATGGGAAAAGTAATTACTGAGTCAAAGCCGAAGCCATCATTTTAAATATGTTGCGGTTCTGGTCTGGAGTGCTGTTCAGAGTCAAGGCAGCAAATCACTGAAACATNGTGTAGACATACTATTACAGTCTGAAATTTCCTCTTCCAATGTTATGGGACTTCTTTCTTGTTCCTAATGGATGTGAAGGCTTCTCCTTGCCTTGTAATAGAAGAAGGAAAAAGTGGTACTATCAAATTATTTTGAGGTGTTTTTGTTGTGAAACAATCCAGAGGACATAAAAGCAGTCATCTACCTAGGCAATGTACGACAGGGAAAGAAAAAAAAAAGTGGTGTAAAAACAATTAAAATATATAAGCAAGCCTAATAATAATATATAAATATTGCCTTATTACTTAGGTCAGTGTTTAAAACAGGTCTTCTCAAAATTTAGACTGAGATTTAGAAAGCCTTAGAATGTATTGAAATCTGTTAATAAATGGATTCATTTCAGTGACAAGCGGTGTCCCCCAGGGGTCCATAGTGGGACCGGTGCTCTTCAATATCTGTATCAATAACATAGTAGACAGTGAGATCAAGTGCACAGTGCACCCTCAGCAAGTTTGCACCAAGCTGAGTGGTGCAGTTGATACCCCTGAAGGAAGGGATGCCACCCAGAGGGACCTGGACAGGCTTGAACAGGGGGGCCACGAGAACCTGATGAGGTTCAATAAGGCCAGGTGCAAGGTGTTGCGCTGGGGTCAGGTCGATCCCAGATATGTGCACAGACTGGGAGAAGAACTCACTGACAGCAGCCCTGCGGAGAAAGTCTTGGGGGTCCTTGTGGATGAGAGGCTTCACATGAGCCAGCAGTGTGCACTTGTAGCCCAGAAGGTCAACTGCATCCTGGACTGCATCAAAAGAGGGGTGGCTGCAGGGAGAGAGGGGACTGTCCCGCTCTGCTCTGCCCTCTTAAGGCCCACGTGGAGTACTGTGTCCAGGCCTGGGGCCCCCAGCATAACAAAGACATGGAGCTGCTGGAGCAGGTCCAGAGGAGGAACACAAAGATGCTCAGAGGGCTGGAGCACCTCTCCTAAAAAGAAAGGCTGAAGGAGATGGGCTTGTTCAGCTTGGAGAAGGCTCTGGGGAGACCTCATTGCAGCCTTCCAGTACCTAAAGGGAGCTTATAAACAGAAGGGAGACTGACTTTTTGCACAGTCTGACAGTGATCAGACAATGTTTTAAGCTAAAAGGTGGGGGGAGATTTAGATTAGATGTTAGGAGGAAATTTTTTACTCAGAGGGTGGTGAGACACAGGCTGCCCAGAGCAGCTGTGGGTGCCCCATCCCTGGAGGTGTTCAAGGCCAAGCTGGATGGTACCCTGGGCAGCCTGATCTGGTGGGTGGCAACCAGCCCACAGCAAGGAATTAAAAGTTGGAACTGACTGGGCTTTAAGGTCCCTTCCAACCCAAATCATTCTGTGATTCTGTGATATGATTATGTTATTTAGTTGTTTACAAATTTTATCATATTCGAAAGTTTTGAAGGTTTCTTTTTTTTTTTTTAACTTTTTAAAAGTCATTTTAAAGTATGAGAAACTATTAGGTTTCAAAACAGATGTTTTACATGTTACTGTAAAATGGTGATGATTGGTCATGTGAAGCAGCGCAGACTACAGAACCTATCTCAAAATGTTTTCATCTAGAGCACAAGAGGAGTCACACATTGGGATGTGAATATAAATCTGGAATTGAATGGAATATTCAGTTGAACCAATATTCTCATTTANTTTTTTTTTTTTTTTAAGAAATAATCAATTCTGAGCACTTTTGTCATGCATACAACTGAGTAACCTTCTTTGTTTTAAAGATTTTCAAAGCTATACACTCCTGGGAAACTGGAGCCTGCAATTTTCATTATAGCAATTTTAATAATGGCTAATAAATTCTAACTGTGGTAAATCATCTTGTTTTGTTTAAGCAAGATATATTCATATAAACAGATCTTTAATGGGAAAAGTAATTACTGAGTCAAAGCCGAAGCCATCATTTTAAATATGTTGCGGTTCTGGTCTGGAGTGCTGTTCAGAGTCAAGGCAGCAAATCACTGAAACATTTCCATGAATGCTCAAAAAAGTTTGGAGCCTGCCTTGGAGGCTCCTTAGAGGCATAGGTCCATTTGGAGAAGTTCTGCATTCCTTTTCAAGCTCCCCTCTTCCTTTGGTCTCCTTCGGTTGCTGGAGGCAGAGATCCTGAATGCCCTTGCAGATAGAATAGCTTCCTGCTGGCTTCTCTATCTGGTGATTCTGCATCTTCATGTGGGTGCAGAACAAGCTGCAGGAATTCAGGTAATACTACCTTAGGTGTGGAATGCAGACAACTTTGTCAGGAGGACATTACTGTGAGAATTGGATATATATCCATTGGATGTAGATGCTTTTGAGGTCTAGCCTCATTATTTCCTCAGGACTCTAGCAAATACCTGTCTTTAAAGCGGCAGGAAGAAATTGTTGAGGGACCAGGTAGAAGAGGCTGTTTCACTGCTTTCCTTCCCTCCTAGCTTTCCAGCTCAAGTTTTTGTGCCATTTTGTTTAATCCTCTTGTTTAAATGTGCTATGTGTACATAGCAATAGAAAGTTCTTCTCCATACAAGAAACAATACAGCTTACTGCCTGACAACAGAAGTGAATCTCACACAAAGCACACAGATTGTTCACAACTCAAAACCACAAAACGCACATTATTTTAATGAATTTTCAGATTAATAACCAGTATTTAAAGAGATAATTGTATTAAAATTAGTCTTATTCAGGAAAAAAAGCAAGGATGTTCAGAAAACAAAGAGAATTGAGTCTTTTAAATACCTATAATTCTGTCATTCCGTTAAAATGCGTGTTGTATACGTACTGCTTCTCAGTTACACATACGCAGGCTTATTTAGATTGTGCTATTTACGACATTGGAATAAAAAATGGTCAGGATAAATAGGAATTGTATGGATAATAGACTACAACAGATCTTGAAGATCTTTGCCATACTTTGAACATCATTTATGCCACTATTATAAGCCCGGTGCAGGCAAAATTACATATCCTAGATTACAGTTTGCAAGGAACTTCACAGACTGACTGGGGGAGGGAAAAGTAGAAACTAATATAGTGGGTAAAAGGGTAAGAAGAGCCAGCATCTGCTACCTGAAAAGGGAAAAATTAAAAGAGAAACTAAATCCAAGTAGTTAACAGCAAAGAGTTGATGAAATACCTTTCGATACACTAATGATTTCATTCCCAGGTCTTCTCAAGACTTTATGTTTTTTATTGGCAGAGTCAGTGTTTTCTCACTGCAAAAACAAAGAGATATAGTCATCAACCATACTGGAGTCAATACATTTGCAAGTATCTGAAACTTAATTTGTAGCAGTATCCTGAAAGTAAAGCTAGATATATTGTTATTTCTTTTGGTCTGCCTCTGGGAAGTCATTTCCCACGGGTGGTATAGCAGACTGTGGCTGTGGTGTTGCTTAAATGCTAGTCCATAAACTGCAGGAAATGAGGATCAGATTCTCACAGAGCTCTGTTGCCTGTGTGCCCTCGTGGAGGATTGACAGCTGGCCTTGGTTAGCCTTCTCAGCTGGTATGAGCTATTTTCATGCATCTAAAGTTACTTAAATCTGAAATCTCTTCACATCATGGTGCTTCTTTGAAATATACAGAATGATTACTTCTTCAAAACTCAGATTCAGTCAGTTTTCTCCCAAAGAGCATCTACAATGCTCCTTTAACTGTTACCAACATGAAATGTTCTTGAAATGTCATTGACATGTTTAAGCTCGAAAGTCAACACAGGACTGGGTGCAGCATACCTGCACAGCCTTTCCATGGTGCAGATGTGTATCGGGGTTTGTTTTGTGAGGTTTCATAGACCAAGATACATACCACTATGCTGACAGTACTGACTTCAGAAAAGCAGTGTCTGTTGTCCTGGTTCAAACAGGTCGTTATTACCCAGGAACAAATACGCAACTGACAATTAGGGCCTGCTAAGCTTCCTTTTGGTTATTCCGTTGGCCTGAATCCTAAAGACACTGCATTACTAGTGCAGAAATGGAGTCTTGGGGATTGTTTTAAGTGCTAAAGACTCCCTCCCTTAACTTGCTTCCTCCTTTATCAGAGACACAGCTGATTAGATAGGAAAGCATGCTGGCTGGCGCCTTCCCACCCTGATTGTTTTTGTACCTTACTGCTGTGTAGTGCTCGGTTATGTTCCTATTCATTTTTCATGACCTTTCCTCATTATACTCTATTTAATTGCAGCTTGTTTCTGTGACCTTGGAGTCCCACAGGCCAATCCAAAAGATCAGGCACTGTTTTTAAGTTACTTTCTGAAAAGGCTGGAACCATGAAATTTTTCAGCAAATGTTTGCGTGTATGCATAGCATTTACTTTTTTATCGTACCATTTTTGACTGAGTGCTGTAGAAGTTTTTTTTTCATTTTATAGCTGTACTTCTCAGTTTCCATCTTGGACACTTTGTGAAGGCACTGTGCAGCCATTTTTGTGTGAATATATGCCTATACATTCTTGCAGCCACTAACATGTTAACGAATTCTTTGTTGAAGGGTTCTTGATTAAAAATCTTTTACATTCAGTATACGGGTGGCTGTTTTAGCAAAAAATGCACGATAAACTAGTGTTGGGTAAATATCTGTCTGTTTCACAGATTTTTCAGTCCCTCAACACTGTTCCTTATCTCTATACTGATATTGTGTGTTTCTGCCTCTCTAGAATTCATACAGTTGTAGTGGCTTTGAAATCACACCTGTTTATTGCAGTGACAGACAAATCAGATTATATGTTGAATTTATGCTATAGCAAAAAAAATGGAATAAAGTCTGCCCTCTAACATGCCTTACCACATTTGAATACCATTGAACAGAAATTTTCATTGTAGGACTTGTTTAATGTTTTATTCATAGGTTCCATCTGCAAGTAGTTTAAAAAGTATCACTGTCCTTTATTGATGACAAACTATGTTATTATTCATTGAAACTACTTCTCATCCAAAACCATCTACCTATTAAGTTCAGTGCCAAAAAGGAAAGATGTGGAAATCATACACTGTGTTTTGAGAAAATGCAGAATATGTCTACCTATGTCAGAGTACAAGAACATATTGTTATAGATCTATTCTCCGTGTATTCAAAGTGGGCAGGATGTGAGGCACTTCTGGTCAGAAGCTATGTAGCCTAATTTGTGTGGCACTGAGCCTGGGTTAACACACCTTGCTTCTCAGCATCAAGTTAATGCTGCCTTCCGGATCGGAGCTTTGTCAGACCTGGTGAGCTGGGTGGAGCGGATACCCAATTGTCTGTATACAGTCATGTCAACATGCACTTAGTGCCCCTGGAAGAGTTGGAGGGCTGAGGCATGAGCATTCTGTGTACAGGCCAAAACAAGCCTTATTACAGCTTTATTATTAGGTTATGATTTTTAATGTTGCAGCATAGTATAAGACATGTGCTTTAGGGTCTGCTACTTGGATGTATTGGGTTCTTGTGGATCTTCCTAAAGGTGGAAAGGAGGGAATGAAAAGTAGAAGGTGGAAAATCTGGATTTATCCCGAATGCCTGCCTATATTATGATGTAAGTTGCCTTGTCATAGGTGTTTAGACCCATAAATTCTGACATTGTTGTATTTTATCATAAATTGTGCACTAGATGCAGAGTCAGATGAAACCTTGATCTAAATGAGAGGATTCTTGTAGCAAAATATCCTCTTTATCTGGTATTCATGACTCAGACTTATTAGACGTATCTCCTTTAGCTCATCTGCAGAAGGAAAACAACTTGGGATGTTTCAGCACCTCTGTGCATTTTCACCTCTTTGGAGCCATCGACTGCTGCTGTAGATCAGAACGTTCCTGGGTCTGAGGTAGAGGGGCAGTGGTACCAAGATGCAAGGATGTCAACATTTGTTCTTAGTGTGTTTCAGCTTTCTAGCAGCAACAGGTGAAAAAACTTCTTTGAGTTACAATAACATGAATAGTAGTGTACCTAACTGCAAAGCTCCTTTGAATATAATCTTACTGGAGTGTTTATTAAAAAAAAAAAAAAAAAAAAAAAAAAGAGTAGGTTTCCCCCACTCTCCTAAATGAACTAAAGTGTATTTGAAGGGCAGAACTTTCATTTAGCATCATGCAGAGCTCCAGCATGATTTAAAATATTGCTTCCGTAAATTATAAATTTAATTTAATGCAGCAGTTGCAAAGGTAATGGCTCTTGCCTAGAAGGATGTGTTTCTTCTTTCTCTGAAAAGGAAGTAGATGAATGCATGCTTATGACACTAGTAACTAGTGCTGAGAGCAGCACTTATCTGTAGTCAACTCTTTTGGAATGAGACACATTTTTTAAGTTTCTCAGAAGATTCATTCCAATGTGGTAAACAACTGCAGTCAGAGGTAACATTTTTGCCTTTCAGCCTTTACAGTACTGAATTGTTAAATATTAGCATATCACATTTATCAACTATCTTTCAACAATATTATATCAACAATACTTGCTCTTATTGCTCAGCATAGGTGTTAAATACCTACTGACAACAACAGATTCAATTCCACTGATTTAAACAATTTTCTTTCTTACAGAAGAGGCAAAACTATCTTTTGTTTTGTAGTTAAAGCAGAAATATAAAAGTAAAGGAATAATTTTGAAGAAAGCTCAGTATCAATTAAAATATGCTCCTGCTAGAGTTAAGGGGAAGGTTATCTTCCCTTTCAGCTAAAACATTCTAAGTTCCTAGTAAGAAGCTTTTGAAAATCTCTCTGAAAAGATTAGAAAAATAAAAATTGCTTGAAAGAACTGGAATCGTATATTCTGTCAAGCCTCTATTGCTTCTTTTTGCAACTTGAAAAGCCTATTTAACCTGACTAACAACAACAACGAAAAATTTGATTCATTAACCCACAGTCTGTTCAAGTTTTTCCACTGACTGCCATAGGAACTGAAGCAGGCTCTTAGAAATTAATCATGTGAAGAACACGGTTTGTGCCTTAGAATGTCTTCTTTTGTAAATGATTAAAGCAATCTTATAAAAAATGTAACTTTTCTAGCAGAAATCAGTATTTGAAGTGCTAGATAACTAATGACAGTAGGTCAAAGTAGGTCATGTTGGGTAAATCTTTTTTTTTTTTTTTTT